>OY744517.1:157866474-158026474 GCA_963556195.1 Sepiola atlantica
TAGCAACGAGCAACATCTGTGAACAAAATTATGTCCAGACAATTCAAGTAAGAGAGGTAGCTATCACTTACAAACATGGATGAATGATACAATACTCCCCACGGGAGCTTAAAAGTTGAAGTGATAAATGATACAAGACTGCCCACAGGAGCTGAAAAGTTCAACAGTCAGTAAAAGATTCACAATAATCTTTGTATACAAAAAGTCAAAGGCAGATACCAAAGTGTACGTCCAACAGAAATCAGGTACATAAGTGGGGTTTGAAGTCTAGGTCGGCGCTATATGATCCTTACATAGGATATGTAATCATAATTTCTGGGCGATAATGTAAAATATTCCAATCAGCGATAGGTTTGGTGGATCGTCTCGAAAGCATTTTCTTTAAATTAACTTTCAGCTTCTTATCAACATAGAAGAAATCTCAGGGTCACTCGCTAGGCGATGGAGTCAGATCCTTGTCTGCTTCTTCTTCTTCTTTTTCTTTTTCTTTTTTTTTCTTCTTCTTCTTCATCTTCGTTGTCCTTTTTTCTTCTTCCTTTTCATTCCCTCGCAGAGACGGTCGGCGAGAGTGTCTCCGACTAAAAGCAACTGATTCTTCGACGGACCGACCGCCTTTTCATATATTTGGCATCGATAGGCGTGGGCGGTTTTAGCGTGGACGTTTTTGGCGGGGTCTCTGGATTACGTTGCAACGGTTATATGTACTTTCCCTTAAGGTAGAGGCATGCGTAAGTGTTAAGATAGGGAAGGGATGTCGGTTTAAAGGAAATAGCTTTTAACTTCCTCTTGAATAAGAATAAAGTAAGGGGATGGGAGGTCGGTTGGCAGGAAATAGGATTTAACTTCTTTTCAGGATTCTCTGGGTAAAATAGAAAAAATATAATATGACAAAATTAATTCTGCTCGCTTTAGTAATATTCATGAAATATAGTTTTCTTTCTTATATTTTTAATTCAACTACACTTTCTACGTGATAATTCATGTATGTATGTATGTACAGGGTGGGCCAAAATAAGGGTCCTATCTTTAAATTTGAATAACTTCTACAAAATAAAAGTTAAACTCACCAAACTTTATGTGTGTGTAGACTGACCCTTCCGAGATTTTTTGAAATAAACCAAACAAATTTTAGCCGAAAAACACTTCTTAAAACTTACAAAAACTAAAGTATTGTTTTTTACACTGTTTTGAGTTTTTTAAGCAAAAATAATGTTTTCTAAATGGGCGCCGTTGGCGGCTTCACACTCTTCGGCTCTTTTTAAAACATTTTCCATAACAGTTTGCAACATCTGAGGACTTATGGCTCTTATTTCTGCTTCAATATTTGCTTTCAGTTCCTCAATATTGTTTGGCTTATTGGCATAAACCTTTTCTTTGAGGTAACCCCATAAGAAGAAGTCAGGAGCTGTAAGGTCGGGTGATCGTGGAGGCCATTGAATTTCGCAACTGCGAGAGATAATCTGATTTCCAAATATACCCTGTAAAAGTGTAAGGGTATCTCTCGCAGTGTGTGCTGTGGCTCCATCCTGTTGGAACCACATCCTGTCAGGTTTGGCGGCAACCCACGGTTGCAAGAAATTTTGCAGCATTTCTCGGTAGCGGTCACCCGTTATTGTTACCTGATTTCCGGCATCGTCTTCAAAGAAATAGGGGCCAATTATCTCTTCAGCAGTAACGCCACACCACACCGTGCACTTGAGTGGATGTAATGTGTGCTGCTGAATTATCCTTGGGTTCTCCGTACCCCATATTCGGCAATTTTGTTTATTGATGAACCCATCAAGATGAAAATGGACTTCATCCGACATTATTAGTTTTTTGAGAAAATCGGGATCATCATTGGCCAAATCCTGGAGTCGCATAGCGTACTCAAGTCTTTTTTCATTATCTCGAGGTTGAAGTTCTTGAACTAGCTGCACTTTATATGGAAAATATCCTCTTTCTCTTAGCATTCTCCGAAGTGAGCTTCGAGAAATGCCAAGTTCTTTTGATCTCCTCCTTGTGAATGTGGATGCATCCTCCTCCAAACTTCTCTCCAATTCCTCGAAATTTTGAGCTGTTCGTACAGTACGAGGCCTACCACTTCTCGCCATGTCGGATATTCCTTGTTGGTCCCTAAAACAAGCAATAATTCCTCGGATTGCTTTTGCCGAAGGAGAGTTTCTGGTGTTGTAATGACGCCGATAGATGAGTTGAGTCTCCGAAATCGACTCATTGGATTTAAAGTACCACTCTATTATGAGGGTACGTTCCTTAGGGCTAATACGGCTCATGCTTGCTTTGGAAGGGGTCCTTTACTTATTCTAAAAAAAAAAATTTTTAAATCAATAAATAAAAAAGTTATGAATTTTTAAAAATAGGACCCTTATTTTGGCCCACCCTGTATGTATGTATGTATGTATGTATGTATGTATGTATGTATGTATGTATGTATGTATGTATGTATGTTCAGCTAAAAGTAAAAATGACAAAACAAATGCTCACAAAGTTGATATATCATTGATCGGCGTTACCCTGGTAGAATAATATCTAAAATTTAAAATAAATAATTCATTCATTGAGGGTCAACTGGGCCAAGTTTCGTCAGGGGGACAGTTATTTTCAATGTTATTATTTACTAATTTGGAAAAAATGCCGACTCATTTCTCGAGGAATATATATATTATAATAATATAAAGGAGAGTTGTATGTGTGTATGTCCAGAGAGAATTTGGTTGGGCGAAGGAGAAGGAGGAGGTTAGATAGAGGGAAGGGGAAACAGAGAAAGATAGAAAGACGGATAGAGAGAGATAGAAGTTTTAATAGAAATATGTTACACTTTCCCCCCTGGCAACGCCGAGTAGCCCTGCTAGTAATATATAAAACACAATTTATTTCGTTTTGCTCAAGACAAATTTAAGTTGGTCGGTACTGGATATGGAAATTCATTAGAAGAATGTCTGTTTCAGTTAACAAAACAGGTTGTTTTCTAGTGTCGGTATAGTGTATGAGATTTGCGGCCGGTTCGTTGGGCGGGGCTTTCAGTAATTTGGGCCTCAAAATAGATCGGAAGAGGAGAGCTATCTTCCAGTATAACCGAAGCGGCAAAAAGAACCTCAAGGTGGTTGCGGATAAAATGAAGAGAACCAAATGAAAAATGAAGTTCCTATTTACTTACTTTTCCACGAGGGCAAAGTTAGACACAAAGTCAGTTTTTAATGTGGGATAAATCCAACTCCCCAAAAATGAGCATTCTGTATTGGAGCAAAAATTTAAATTGTTTCAGTCAAGAAGGATTTCTTCTTCACTGACCGAGGACAGAAGATATGAAGTGTAGTATTAGAACATATACTACACTTTGCTCGTAGCCGAAAGGCCAAAGGTTGTGGTAGATTAGTAAATAGATATGCGAAACGGGCAAACGTGAAAAAGATACTAGTTTGTATAAGCTACTCTCTTTCATTCTCTCCGTTCGTTCGGCTTACTCTTTCCTCTTCTTTCCTTTTTACTTCTTTCTTCTTCTGTGCTTAGTAGATAGGAATTCAAGAAACTCAATTTATTTCCCCTAGGTTCGTACGGACACAACGGGCGTCGTCAAAATTAAATAACATTATTGCACATGCACATGTTAATTAAACATTTTCGATCAATGAAAATGATTCCGGCTCGTTCGAAACGTAAAATTATCGGGTCAGTGTGATATGCGTATTTTTAATAAAAGGACAAACTCGATAACAAAATATAAGGGTTCTATTGGTCGACACAACTGCACGCTTCGACTCCGTGAAGATAACAGCATAACGTGAAGATAACAGCAACAACAACAACAACCAGAATCCAACACAGGCCTAGGTGCACCCCAAGAAACACTTGTGCCCAACTGAAACCCTCTTAGGCACGAATAAACACACACTCGCACACACAAAATGGAACTTTGGCTAAACACACATCATCCTAACGCTCGTATTTTTTCCTCATTCTCAAGAATTTTCAACTTTTATCACGAACTATTTGCTCACTTAAAATAGTTTTAAATTGTTAATATATAAATATTTTTTGTTTGTTAACTTTGTTTTTATCTCTTTAATTCACGACAATCTGCTTTTTTAGAGTTAGCACTTGCTAAATCGTGCCCCATCCCAAATTAGTCATAACATGCAGCTTTGTACATTTTTCTCATTCGACACTTTGTAACATTAAATTGTCAGCGTGGGTCTCGGTATATTTCCAAAGATGCGACCGTCGGCAATACCTTATCCAAGTCAGGAGCCACGCTACATAGTAACTAGCCATCTGCACACAAGCTCCGGTATAATCAACATCAGATGTCATTTGCTTCCCTCCCAACGCAGAAAGGTGTGGCACAAGACCGTGAGGTGAGAGAGGTGAGCCAGCATCCACGAAGAGACACTCTAATTCTACAAAATACCCATAAACAGACGGTATTCCCCGGTAACGGGGTTGGCGCTCAGGTGATCGATAATAAACCAACCCCTTCTCAAACAAAAGATGGTGGAGAAAAAATCACGGATGTTTAGAAGAAACAAATCGATCTACAGAGTTGTCAGAGGTCTGTGCTTCTTTAGTCGTTCACCATTTTTATGTTTCCCCCGGCGTCGGTGTCACCAAATGTTGTAGAAGAAAAGGCAATATCAAAAGAGAGAATGAAAAAATCTAACCATACAAAAATAAATATTTTTTATTGACAACTTATTAACACAATAAAAATAAAAAGTTAGTATTGAATGAGATTTCAGGGTGTCCCAAGAAGGTTCAAGGTGAAGAAAGAGTTTTTTTGTCTGTGAGGATAATTTGAGTAGACATGTTCATTTCGGGTGTTGCCGTGCGATTTTGCGTGTATGTGAAATCAGTAGGCATCGTAGATGTATGTATATTAGTTTGGCTCTGTTTTGTCACGCACGTGCACCACCCACCCACCCCCCAAAAAAAAGAAGCTTTTAGATATTTTATGACACAATTTAACATTTACCAAGCTGCATCAGGTTATATCCTTGTTCTTAGCTTGAAGAACGGATAAAAAAAAATTTCATTGAAAATTTATTTTCATTAAAATGTTCTTTCTTTACTTAATCAAAAAAATCGCATATGAATGAGCCTAATTCATGTGTTAAACAACATTTCTCCGATTCTATTGTAGAATCGATAACTCACGGGAGGCATCACGTGAAGGTACAAAACGTCTCATGAGTGAAAGTTGAATAAATACCTCCAACTGAACTCGAACCAGGCACGCCGATCTCGCAATGTGTGTCGGTAACCCGTGTACCAGCTTCACGTCCGACATAATTTAAAATTCAAATCAAGAAAGTGAGTTTGACAAAATCCAATTATCAGTTCCGATTTACGTCGACGATATTTTCATTTCTTTGAACGTGAGCGGATTTTTTTATCACGAAATAATAAAAATGAAAGGAGAACACAGTGCAACAATTTCGCACACTTTGGTCACTGGCTAGAATACCCGCCTAAGGATAAGTTTATAATATTGAATATTCTTAATAAGACCTTAAAGTGCATTCGGCGGTGAGACCCAAAGTTGGGAGCTTTTGGAAGTGTGAAGATATCCCTTGGTTACCTTTGTCCTGGAGTGGTAGTACCAGTAAGGGTCCTATGTGTTAAATAGAATTTGTCCGGGGCAGTACACTAAACAACGTTTGGCAGCTCTTGGACAGAGTGTTCGCTCCTACACCACCCCATCACCCCGACATACATCGTTCCCAGCCCTTTGTAACTTTCCCCAACCCTATCAATTACTCACGTACGCCCCCAAACCGTTCTAGATTTGACACAAATTTACATCCAGTTGTGAGACCTAATTCTGGAGCTTCAGGAAGCGTTATGTCACCCCTTAATTACCATTACTCCCAGATTCACTATAACCCCAAGTTGTAATACCTATCAAAGTCTCATCTATGGTTTACAGACTATTTGTTCACATTTATACACCTATGAAACACATTCATTTACAAACCAATCGTATCTAAAGCATATACACGGTTTCGGCATGCCAACCAAAAATAATACTAAACTAACTGTATCAGTTACATGAGTAAACTATTTTCTATCGGTCTACGTGACCGGCAGTGAGATGTAATTCGGCTTGAAGATTATATAACCATCGTTTCTTCACTGTACGAGATTCATACGCAATGAATCATGTTTTGACGCGAAAATAAACCACGTGATAAGCGGAGATCTCCAGTTCCAGTCTTATTTTCAAACAGACAAGACGTATCGTATATTCCTGCGCTCTCTACTAGGCTTGCGGTAGGCGAGTCGACAAATCCAGGATAAGATCATTTCGTCTTTGTCTACATTAACCAACCCATTGTACAACCTGCATTCTGTTCCTGTGTTTCCAGTAAATAAATTTGCACAACTCCTTACTTGTGAAGCCATTGTTTATTTCGCGAGGAATGGTGACCCCGTTTGCTTATTCTATTTCAGTCAGACATGACTAGACGAATTACTCTTCCAAGTAAGTCGTCATTCTGATGTTCTTCTCAATTGAAACACCAAACAAAAATTGGCTCTCTCAGTTAAATACCCTTAGAGAGGCTCTTTAATAACTGGAAGAAGTTTAACCCTTAAATACTTCAAAACAATAAAAAGAATATACTGCACTCGTGAATACTGTATTAAAAATACAAGTTATGTTGTAATTTTGACTTACGGCATATCAATCTTTTTTGTTATTCAATGCCAAACTCAGTCATTTTGGTAATATATGTTATGCTTCAAATTCTTAAGATCTTTACATTTATTCATGATGTAAATCTGTTTCGTATACGATTAGTTTGCAGATTGATTTCTGTGTAGGCGAATAGTCTGTACATGACACTTTCTGTTTAAAGCATAAATAACGGGTCTAACATGTATTACAACTCCTCCAGTGAGAGTGGGCCTGGGAGTAATGGTAACTAACGGGTAACTACACATTCTTTAAAGCTCCCAGTTGGAATCTCACAAACGGATACACTTGAAGATCATAAGGTTTTACCATTTTGTTTTCGTAATTAGTAGGGTCCTTTTTTCGTGATGT
Organism: Sepiola atlantica; assembly: GCA_963556195.1. Taxonomy (NCBI): domain Eukaryota; kingdom Metazoa; phylum Mollusca; class Cephalopoda; order Sepiida; family Sepiolidae; genus Sepiola; species Sepiola atlantica. The sequence continues at coordinate 157,873,517 of OY744517.1, forward strand.
TGTTGAAGCGACGGTCAGGTGTTATTGAACGATGTACAATGAAGGAGCATGTCTTCATATGAACATTTAGGTGCCGTGGACGCTTATAGGATAATAAAATTGACCAAAGTTCTTAGAGGTATCTTTTAAGAAATTAAAAACTTGGAGAGAAAAAAAACAGACAAATACCTTTGTTGCGAATACTTTTATTAAAAAGCATTTACTAATTTCGGACAATAGCATGTCCATCCTCAGAGAAAAAGATTTTATTTCACAACAAAATTAAAGGTTTTACCATTATTATTTTTTCGTAATTAGTAGGGTGCTTTCTTTGTGATGTTGTTGAAGCGACGGTCAGATGTTATTGAACGATAGACAATGATAGAACATGTCTTTATATGAACTTTTAGGAGCGCGTAAGCGTTTATAGGATAGTAAAATAGAATGTAGCTCCCATAATAACAATAAAGCTAAACCTACATTGGCTTTACAACCACTACCCTATCCCGCCGCCTCACCATGCATCTTATAAACTATAGCTCAATTTAATAACATCTGTAAAAATATAACTCCCCTTCCTCTGATTTAAGACAAATTTTAGTTAATAACACTAAAATAATACATTCCGAAACAATTTTTTTTAATTAAAATACTGGAAGCTATCTACATAAAAAAAACAACTTAAAATTTATAACATCACTTATGAAACCAGCAACAACATTTTAAAATACTTGGCGTGATACGATTTTATTCTGTGATGCTACTCTGGTGTCGCTGAATTTAAATTGTCAACGTCTTTCCTTGAACAATGTGAAAACTTTGTTTACGTGTACATTTCTCCGCTATCTTATAAAATTCTCTTCTTTTTCCAGCTTTTTTGGTCATTTTCTTTTGACATCTGAGAATGATTCGACAAAGAATCGAAAACGTTCGTGATACCTATGGAACATTTTTTCTTATATTTTAATACAAAAAATAGACAATTAGAAACATTGACAAAATAAAAAAGGTATAATTAAACAGAAGAATTCTGTTATTTTAACAATGTTTGTTTAAATAAGAAAATTATGCTTAAATACACATATATATATATCACCCTTTAATTCAAAGTCTGTCTATGCAACCAAACTAACAGCTATGCGGAAAGAGGAGAAGTAAAGTCTATTTATGTCTTTACAAGCAAACATATATAGAGATATATATTGAGGTTTTAAATCATTTTTTAAATTAAGTTTGGAAATGATTTAAATCATACGAGTACACACACTATATATATATATATATATATATATATATATATATATATATATATATATATATATATAATTATTAATGACAATATATGTATTAGCATATACTATCAGTGCCCTTTTACTTTGCAGTCTCCTTAAAAGATTCAGCTCGATGATTGTCAATTAGTGACAACAGAGCAAATATAAGTCAGGTTGATATTATATTCCAATAACCATGTTTTTATTTTATTATTTTTATTTTTTCACATTTCCAAAAGACATAACATTCCTGGGAGATATATTTTTAACGGTCCGTTTCATTTGTCTTGTGCCAAACAACATTTTAATGTCAATATCGTCTCTGCAACATTACAAAATCATCAGAAAAATTCACAAAGAGTAAAAAGTTCTTGGAATAAAGTGTCTTGAAAAAATCTACACTATATATATATATATATATATATATATATATATATATATATATATATAGCTCTATCCCACTGAATATTGAGCTACTGGTATTTGTAAGATGACCTTTGTAGTCAACTCTGTATGATCTAATTTGAAAGCATATATGTATGTCTATAACCATGTGTACATACACGCACGTGTGTGTATCTGATCTTCTCTAATAGATATATATATAACATTTTTAATGCATGTTATATATCTGTGTGTGTGCGTGTGTGCGCACGCGCGTTTACAACAAGTTACCCGATCACGTGGTGGCATACCGGCCCCCACACGCAGCTACCAATTGAGCCTTGCAACCATGGATGTTTATCGCTCTGATTCTTTTTTTTTTCCATTTTTTACTAGAATTTTCTTTTCTGTCATTTCATTCTTTATTCTAGGTTGTTTTGTCCTCCTGGCCACTCTTGTGTTATTGTTGAATCATTCTATGATTTTAAATCCTACAATCAAAATAAATTGAACTTTCTAATTAACTCTGCTCTATCACAACCCCTACAACCCACTCATAAACTAATTCTCAACGGTTCTATTCCGATTCCTTGTTTGTATCTCTAACCGTGACCATAGCAACGGCAGCAATCAAAACAGCAACAATAGAGCCCATTCGCCTACGCCACTCCTACAACTCTCTTCCTTCTATCTATCTCAAGTACGTAAAGACCTTGAAGCTCTCTCTGCCTCTCTCTCTCTCTCTCTCTCTCTCTATATATATATATATATATATATATATATATATATATATATATATATATATATGGGAAAAGAAGGGTGAAGGTAATCCAACGTAATATATATATATATATATATATATATATATATATATATATATATATATATATATATATATATATATATATATATATATATATATCAGGTTTGAAAGAAAGTAATGTCGTATTTTTTACTTCATCACTTTGCAGCCTCCTAAGTTGTACACATTTCTAGATTTTTTGTGAATTGGTGCATTAATATCTTGCTTTGCCTTTCAGATATAGTAATTAGTTGGAAAATATTAAGTTTATGTCTTCAGCCGTCAAAAAATGGATATTAGTGAGGAGCATATGAGACATTGCATGCTCTATGAATTCAAAAACGGAAACTCAGCTGCAGAAGCTACAAGTAATATTGCAACTCTCTATGGGATAAATGTTCTCAATGATCGAAAATATCAACGGTGGTTTGCAAAGTTTTTTTCTGGAGACTTTAACATGTCAGATCGGCGACGTTCGGGAAAGCCATAATCAATTGATAAAGACGCCATTAAAGTTGCTGTGGGGGCCAATCCAAAGTTAATCAGTAGAGAATTAGCTCAACAATTCAATACAACCCCTACCACAATTATTTCATGCCTTCACGAGTTAGGAAAAGTTCCAAACTTGGACTCTTGGTTCCCCACGATTTGACTGACGCTCAACGAAATCAAAAATTGACTGTTTGCCCATCTTTGCTTTCCAGGAATCATCGAGAACCATTTTTGCAAATAATTGTGGCTGAAGATTAAAAATGGTTTCTTTACAAGCATACCCAACGCAAAAGACAATGGTTAGACCGAAACCAAAGTCCACATCCTATTCCAAAACAAGGACTACACCCAAAGAAGGTTATGCTCTCTTTATGGTTGGACACGAGAGGACTGATTCATTATGAGTTACTAGAGTCTAATCAAACAATCACAGCAGTAAAATATTGTTCGCAGCTGGGAAGTTTTGCTTCATCCGTCTTATTCACCTGACATTGTTCCATCCGATTATCTTTTCCGGTGGTTGCAACATCACTAACACAATAAAATTAATGAAAATAACGACCAACTCAAAAATGACCTTAATTTGTTTTTCTCTCAAAACTCAGACAATTCTTTTTGAAGAAGGCATCAAGAAGCTAGTTGATCGTTAGACAGAACTCATAGAAAATGGGTGAAATTATTGTAACGGTTAAAAATGCCTTAATGTGAGTGTTTCAGATGAAATAAATGTGTTGAACAAAAACGACATTACCTTCTTTCCAACCTGATATATATATATATATATATATATATATATATATATATATATATATATATATATATATATATAGAGAGAGAGAGAGAGAGAGAGAGAGAGAGAGAGAGAGAGGTAGAAGAGGAGAATAAAGATTGTAAAAATACAATATCTAATACGTCCTCAGTTGCTCAAAACAAGGTGTTTCAAATAGAATTAAATCTTATCGTCAGAGGAATATAAAGAGCTAGGTTGGTAGAGGAATTACCAAAAGTCATAATTTGAAAAGATATAAAAGTTTAGGATGTAAGTTGTGTATTACAAGCTATTTGAATAGCTCCCCATAGGCTTTCCAGATATAGTTTTTATGGGGTTGAATTCAGAGTGAGCTAATAAGATGATAAGATTTCATTCTTTCAAAAACCATGGCTTAAGGAAGGAAAAATAAATTTCTTTTATTTTAAACACCGTGTTTTGAAGAATTGATGACGTAATAGATATTGTATTTTTACAATATTTATTCTCATCTTTTACTTGTTTATATAATTGCTCAATCTCGTATATCGAGCATCAATTCTTTTCATGAGAGGTTTTACTTTAAACATATAGAGTATATCTTTATTTTCTTGTTCTTTACTTCTTATATATATATCCGTCTCAGGGCGAGTAAAATCAATTCCTCGAAGAGAAGTTTGCAACGCCTTTGTGTCCCCTTACGAAGATTAAAATCAAGATACGATGATACTAAATCATTTTTTTAAACTTGAATTCATTCCAGACAAAGCGTATTGCCACTGAGATGTAAGTGGTAATCATAAGTAAGGAGTTGTGCAGCTAGATATTTGGTCACATTACACTTAAATTTCTGTATGTCGGTAGAGTCATGGAAACAGGGAGCATGGAGGGAGTTCCAAAGTCCAGCAGCTCGAGAATAGAAGCTATTCGAGTAGAAAGCCCTCCGGAATATGGGGGCCTCCACAATGAATGGATGGAGTTTAAATTATTGTCTAGTTAATCGGGTGTATTTATGTCGAGTGGGAACCAGAGCAGCCAGTTCATCAGAGCACATTCCATTGAAGTACTTGTAAAACAAGCACAATAATGCAACATTGCGGCGATGGGACAGGGGCTGGGGCTTGGTGGATAGTGAGGGACCTATTAGATTAGCAACTCTTTTCTGGACCCTGTCTAAGAGGGAGAGGCCAGTGGATGGTGAAACAGCTCAGATGTAACAACAATACTCCATGGATGGGAGGATGATGGCTTTGTAGACACATAGAATACTGGCAGTGTGGGGAGGGAGTCAACTTTCCTTGCAGTGGCCTTGGCAATGTCTTCTATTTATTTGTACCAATTCATGTTACCTGCGAATGTTAGGCCGAGGAGTTTGAACGTTGGACTTTCGTGCAGGGTGTTATTAGCTATGGTAATGGGTGGTTGAAAGGGTTTCTTGTAGTTAAAGGAAATGAGCTTTGTCTTAGTAGCATTGAATGTTACCACCCATTTATATTCATATTCAACTAGAGACTGAGGCTCATTTTCTAAGAATTCAGCCATTGTCTTGCATATTGTGCACGTCTGCTTTCCCACATGTCAAGAGTAGAGCGTGGTGTCATCAGAAAATATACCCACCTCAGACTCAATTCCATCAGGGAGGTTGTTTATGAAAATCAGGAACAATAGTGGTCCAAAGATCTATCTATAAGGTACACGCGCATTTATGCCATGTTGCTTAGATGGACGACATCGAGAACAACCTGAATCTTTCTTTTGTATAGGAAGGATCTAATTATATTAAGTTTTCGTCCTGAAATACCATACGAATTAATTTTCATGAGAAGATCTTCGTGCCAGACTTTGTCAAAGGCTTTGAATATATCAAGGACTGCCGCCCTAGCTTCACCTGCCTTGTCCAGTCTATGGTATATGCGTCCAGGGATTACCGTTAGTATATCCACTGTAGAACGTACTTGCCTAAATTAAGAAAGAAGCTTAGCATCAACGAGATAGTGGACTATCTTATGCCTAGAATCCTTATTTTAATGTTGATCAAAATCTATTACATGATTTCTATTCTAAAAATGTCTAAAATTAAAGGCTTAAGCTTAAGGGTTCTTACGAAGAAATTTAAATTCAGAGAATCTTGCTTAATTGGTTACTAATGACTATGGATAAAATATAATGCAAATCTGATATTTACGCCTAGCAGCTGTGTTCCAAAATTCATAATGATCGGTTTATTAGTTTAGGAGTGAATTCTGTACATATAAATATATAAACATATGAACATACGTAACTTTATAAAGATGGAGATATACTTGACGTACCTGTGACCGATTGGATCACACTAATTAGCACTATTTTATTTGAAAATTCATAATTAAGCTGTTAAAACATTCTTAATGCATCACTAAAAGTAATAAGCTTCTTTACTTCTATATTAGTATTATTATTATCAACTCACTAGGAGTTCTCACACAGGTCATCAACAGTGATTTCTCACTGATAATAACCGGTTGTGTTCCCTGGAGTCTGAGTGACAACAAGTATCCCCAGATATCTAGTACTCTCCTTTTTTTTTCAATAATCATTGCAAATTATTTTACGTTACCGCAACCGCTTACCATTGGGGCAAGTTACAAAATTTTTGCAGTTTCAATTAGCTTGAGTTCATGTGGTGATGTTCTTTCTATGTTTTTATTTCATTTCTATTGCAACTTCCATTTGACTGATTGGTGCTCGAAGTGTATGTGGGTTTGTTTCCGCACTCGAAGATTTTTCTTAAGATTTCAGCTGTTTTCATCATTGCTGTCTGTTGTATGATCTCAGTCTTCCCTTTTGTTATTATTATTATTATTATTATTATTATTATTATTATATCGAAGTATTACTAATCTTTATTATTCCTCTATAGATAGAGGTAAAAAGATGTATTATTCTGCCATCTAATTACATACAGTTTTGTACTTTGTACGGACACGCGTACGTAAATTAGATGCCAACACTGAAGCATGTATTTTGTGTTATTAAAGTATATAGGAAAAAGTCTGAGGGGAGCAAACGTTTATAAACGCACAATTAGCATAATAATAGATACAATAACAAAATGTGACCCGTGGGTTCACCAATTGAGCTCAGGTTAGATTGCTTGAATCAGGAAAAAGTGAGTTTACAAGAAAAAAAGATAAAATCCCAAATTAGTCGCTTCCTCTTCCTTATATTCTCTATCTATCTCTGTCTCTCTCTCTCTCTCTCTCTCTCTCTCTCTCTCTCTCTCTCTCTCTCTCTCTCTCTCTGCTACAGATTAAATAGTATTACGACTTGTCTTGTTTATAATTTATTATTCCAATCTTTTTTATTCTTTCCTTCCTTTTTCACTTTCGACTGTTACTAAACAGAGAGGAGAGACAGGGAGACAAGAGTGATAGGCATTGTATAAAACAACATAGAGTGAGGGAAGGTGAGAGTAATAGACATAAACTTAATAAGACATAGGTCACTTGTATTTCTGAATTTTTTAGATCAGGTTTGATAATTTGTATAATTTTGGTTATTTGGACCACATCTCTAATCTTGAGTGTTATCATCACAATTTAATTCACAGGGGTAGCATGCTCTTGTTCCATCAGCCATGACTGGGAAAATTCATCAAGGGCCTGTGGGGCAGTGGATATAGTACTAAGTTCAATTCAGTTCTAAGTGATAGTCATTTGAAGGTTCAATGCTCGGTGTGGGCGATACGAAGAATTGCGAATTACTGAAGACTTCTCCCAGACATAGCTGACAGAACGAGAGTATGATACCCTTGTGAATTAAATAAAAATTTCCGTTCGAAATTTCATCCAGATTCCTGAGTTCGACAGAAATATTCCCAAGTTCAAAAAGATACACCTGAAGAAGGCCGGCGGTAACAGCAGCCGAAACGTTGTGATGATAACACTCAAGATGAGAAATGTAGTCCGAATAACCAAAATTATACAAATAGATCACTTGGTGAGTTAATTGCAAATTACAACAAACATTACTCAATCCTAATACCAAAGAATATTTTAACATGTTTTAATATTATAATTGATATACCTATCCATTGTTATAGTAAGCTGAGTTAATCAACGCTCGTCATAAAAGTATGGTTGATGAAAAGTGTAATAATTTCCGTTCTATTATGTCTTTGTATATTATGAAATGCACTGGATTTGTAATTACTGGAAGGTAATGTTGTTGTTTTTTGTTGTTTTTTTATAATAGTATTTCCTATCAAAAAATAAAAATAATTCTGGATATCTGAAACCACGAAAGGTTTCAACAGCTTTAATGCAGTAACTAAAAGTAAATAAATACAAAAGAAACTATCACAAACTCTTTTGTCCTTCCATACATTAGATGGCGTTCCATCGAAAATAAGAATAAAAGTCTATGATTATACTAAAGCTGAGTTAATCAACATTTTTTTTCCATAAGGCTGTTTTTCCTCTATATTTTAGTCACACAAAATACATGTTGAAATATTCCTCTGTTTTGGATTGAGTTATATTGGGAAAAAAACTTGAATTTCAAATATTCTAAATAGCCACAATTTGCAATTAATTCAGTAAATGATCCATCTCTTTGTCCATGCTTCAGTGTCGGTATCTAATTTACGTGCGTCTGTCTGTACAAAGTGCAAAACTATGTAAAATAAAGTGAAAGAAATTAAGAGTGATCGACCACCTGTCTATCACTTTCAACCCCTCTCACTCTATATTGTTTGACCTCCTCGTTCTTATTTTATACGGTCTTCCTCTCCCTCTCTCTCTCTCTCTCTCTCTCTCTCTCTCTCTCTCTCTTTATCTATGTTTATTAACAGTCAAATGTAATAAAGAAAAGAAAGAATAAAAAGATTGGAATAGTCCATTATAAACAAAAGGAAATATCACCACACGTATAAGAAAACGGTATGTTGCTCCTGCTACTTTTTCAAGGATTTTCAATGTTTTAAACTTACATTACTATTGAAAAACATAAAAAAACGGTATGTTACTCCTGCTACTGCTTCATTTCTTTAAGGATTTTAAATATTTTCCAACCTTCCATTACTATTGAACAACATAAGAAAACGGTATGTTGCTCCTGCTGCTTCTTCAACGATTAAAAAAAATTACATTCTGATAATGGTGTCAATAAAAACATTGGCTAGCCTATTTGGAGTCCAGAGGATTGAACGCTGGTGGTGGGGTTTCTTTCAGGCTTGATTTGTCTTGAAGTGATTCTACCTTCCTCTCTCTCTCTCTTTATTATCATCATTAGCTCTTTACATCAAGTGGCTTCATGCCTTGTCTGTAGAAACTTCCATAATAAATAGTACTATGTAACCCGTAGCTGTAGAGGCAAAAGAGGGAGAGGGGGACATAGAGAGCAGAAATACATTTTTTTTAATATTCAACTACCTGATTCATACAATCTAACCCGAGCTCAACAACTGGTCCAACCGGTCACATTTTTCTAGTCATTCATTCATTCATTCATATCTTATGAATCAGATGATTCTATTGTTTGAATTGGTTTCCCCGATATCATTCTAGTCAGAATTCTTTCTAGAAAGACACTTACGGGAGAAGCCGCATGAAGGTTTCCAACATCCTAAGTGAAAGTGTTTCTGTGGAATGAAGTGGATTCGAACTTGACATACACAGATCGTTAGTCTGTGTCGTTAACCACCGTCACCTACCATTTCTCTAGTAACATACAAATCTACGAAAATCTGCTCCGGTGACTTTTTAAAAGTGTTTATGTATTACCAACTTGGAAAAATTTCTTTATCGCCATTTCTAGAGTTTCGTGCTATTCGCAATTTTCGATTAAATGAATTAAAATATTGTTGGTTTGTTTTAATTTATTCGAATATTTTTTTTCATTATGCAAATTATTGCCATAAAATACAAATTAAAAAATTAAGTTTAGCCATTGCCACAAACATGAATATTTTATTTTCCCATTTTATAATTCAAAAATGGCGAATTTCTACCTTTAAATATCTTCAAAATATACTACTGAAATTCTGATGATGTAGTTATTTTTGCTTGCTTGTCATCGTGCACGCTTCGCCTGTACATTAATGTTTTAGATGATGACAAGAAAAGCAGATACCTTTAATAAAGTTAGAATGATAAGCAAAGTATCAGAAGGCAGTGAATGATGCAAATAATTAAAAGAGCGAGAAAGAGGAGGGCGAGTAGAGAGGGGCGAAAGAGGACAGATGGGGTGAAAAGGATGGGGAAGAAAGAGGGGAATTAGGGAGAGGGAGAAGATAAAGGATCCATTATGAGATCACAATGTATTCTGACTTTATGAAATCCTTTGGCATGCAATTCGTGTAAAAAACATGATTATTAAACAATGCTGAAATTAAGAAAATTATATATTTAATAATATATATAACAAATACTGACCCAACGAGTCACAGGTTGTCGAGTAATTTTTTAAAATAATATGAAATCGTATGATCAACTAACGTTCCTCCGAAGAAAAAAAGGTGAGGTATACTTTCCTGTAAAAAATATATTTATTTCAGATATAGAATGAATATCACTGATTATCCACTTGTTGTCTTCGTCTGAATTCAGTGTTTGATTCCGACACTGCTAGCAGTGTAAATAATGTGCTCTCGGTCGCTGCTGTAATAAAAGGATTTTCCTTCGAAACAAAATCACAACTCAAGTTTGAGAGATTACACTAACACTTGATATTTCTATCGAACGACAGACCTGCATTCGGAACTCTGAGCATGACCGAATCAAAACACAGGTTCAACCGAACACATACAGTCCATCAGCTTAGGGCCTATCTGTCCATCAGCTTAAGGTCCATCTGTCTCTGAGGTCCACAGAGAACCAACTGACCCCCTATCCCCGATCTGCTGGAATATATACAGATACTGGTATCATTCAAAGTAGACCACACAGCTACCTACTTGAAAAGACTAATCTGATTTATTGCTGAACATAAACACTTACTGGCCAGGGGGGCTCACCATCTGAAATGATCGTAAATTTTGAAAAGTCTCAAGTAAGTGATCATCGCAACAATGGACCTGGTATCCAAGAAGACATCATTGTTTCAAAGAGCCCAGCCCATTTCTTAGCTAGTCTCTTAGCTAAATATTTCTCCCATTACAGGTATGTCGTCTAAAAGCATTCCAACTATGTACCACACTAAACAAGCAGCATTTCAGATATTTACATTACCTTTTTTAAATGCAATTTCTTATAAAATATGTACTGAAAGTTTTGTTAAAATCGAATTATTACCTGATTTTTACAATTTTCTTTATAAGAGTGTCTTCCCTTAAAAGCGACCCACATTGTCTAATTTTGTTGAATATCAGGTTTGAGGTACCGAATATTACAATGTGCGGGAAGAAATAACATATGGCTGATTGACAAAGAGACAGCCACCTGGATAGAAGCATAAATACTTATAAATGGCAATTGCAAAAACAGCGGACGAAAATATATCCGTTCGCTAGATAAATACACACATTACTGGAAGATACATTGTTCGAACGTGACTATATTGAGTGCGTGGGTGAAATCATGGCATGGATATAACGATTGAGGATGCGTTAGTGTTCAAAAATATTATATTAACCGGCCCAAATTGAGATCGGCAAGAATCGGCTGGCTAGCGAATTCGAGAGATCAACTCCTGTGCACCCTCCATTTTTCACTTTTCTAACTGACTTTACTCGTTCGTAAAAACCGAACAATAAAGATATAAGAGTATATTTGTAATACATCAGTATTCGTCGTCATCCTTTACAACAATGGAAATGATTATGTTCACATACGGGAATGTGTAAAGGGGAAGCTGACAAATACTAAACCGTGATTCAGTTAAATTAACGTAGTTGGCGAGAAGTGGCATTAGCATACATATGACCACGTTTAGACGCTCTTCCACACGGCCAACTGAAGAAATAAATAATAATTAGAGGTCACCTGAACGTACGAACCAACCAACCGACCGACCAGTGATCATTTGTTTTATCTAATACTAATGGAGAGTTTATATCTGTTTGTTTGAAGCCGAAACTATACTATTACATCTATTAATGCGCTGTTGTATTATCTTTCAATGCTCAATTAAGGAAGTTGGTGTAGTATATGTTCTGTTGTCGTCAAACAATCCTCTCAGGCATTATCACCTTCTTTGGGACAGAGTAGTATATTATGATACCACTCTCCCAGACATTACCTGTTTCTTTCTTTGGGGGTAGCATCTGTGCTGCTGTCATTAGACCATTCTCCCATGAATTACCTCCTACTTGGGAAAAGCGTATGTCAACAAGAAATTATCACAATGGTCTGTTTATAAGCGATCTAAACACTTACATTATATATATATACTAACAAAAATATATGCTAGTTTATTTAATAAATGAATATCTTCTTCTAATATATAAAGAGGAGTCAATCTGATTCTCCGAGTTTGTCATCAATAGCATTACGATGACAAATCAATATTTGATTCTGACTAACGGGCTTTAATTTATTATTGTTGTACTCTGTTCTTTGTAATAAAAACGTACTTCCCTTTAGTTTCTTTCAAAAATGTATTATTACGGCCCGGATGATTAGAGATATTTTTCAATAATGACCTCAAAATAAAAATCAGCTTACGCTTTGCTTAAATACCAAATTTCATCATTGCTCTCTCTATTTTAACTATTAGATACATAACTATACTTGTTTTAAATAAATATTAACCTATTCATTTCTTAAAATTATTTGGATATCATAAAGTAGATTAAAAAATTGTCTCGGCCCGGATAACACCGAGTAAATGTAGTAAGTTATAAATAAATAAACTATATCGGTGGTAGTCACGAATTCATACTAATAAAAATACCAGCAACAAAGATGAAACCCACGATGGTGTTTGATTCACAGATAGGTAATAGGTAATAACATATTTAAACATATATTTGATTTGTATTATTTGGTTTATACGGACTACTATCTTCATTTTAATTGTTATACTCGACAAAGTCTCAGTCGACAGAATCTCCAATCTTCTTAATGTGCTTCTTTTCGAATTTGAGAATTTTATGTCGAACTCGATAACCTATAATGAACACGTGGCGCACGGATAAAGGTGTTGATTAACAATCTGTTGTAAGTGACAGTATTTGGGTGTTGAAGGTTTACAGGCGATAATAATCAAGAATAATATAATAATTAACTAACACTTCTACCCAGTCATGGCTGACGGAACGAGAACAATCTACCCCGGTTCATTTTAAAATTCTCTATAGATTCATAAAGTTCGATATAAAAATTCTCAAGTTCGAAAAGATGCACATGAATGAGGTTGGATGTTACATCGGCCGAAACGTTGTTAAAATAACAGCCAACATGAGAATGCTAGTCCGAATAATCCAAATAATGTTAATTATCAATCCTCATCTAAAAAATTCCGAAACATATACCTGGTTGTAAAATATGTATATTAATAAGTAGCGGTGATTTTCCATGAAGATAAACTAAATTATGTTTCGGAATTTTTTTTTTAGATGATGATTGATAATTCGTATTATTTGGATCATTCCGACTACTGTTCTCATCTTGGATGTTCGCAAAGACCCGTGATCCAACGAATAAAAGTGATAACTTATAATTAGTTCTAAGTGACAGTCGCCCGGAGGGTGAAGGTTCAATTGTACGGACGATACTAAGAATATAATTACGAATTACTTCTTCCCAATTATGGCTGGCGGAATGAGAGCAACTACCTCCATGGATTAAATAACGGGTCCGTTCGAAATTCCGTACAGATTCCCGAGTTTGACAAGATGACATTGAAAAAAGGTCAGAGGTTACATCGGCTGAAACGTTGTGATAATAATATCCATGGTGAGAACAGTAGTCCGAATAATCCAAATAATACAAACTACATTATATATATATATATATATATATATTTTAGTTCAATGTAACTTCATTATTAACTTTTTATTGTTGAAGAAAATGAAAAATAATTCCGATGAAAAAGTTAAATTAAAATTCTATATTTCCTTTTTATTTACTTCATCTATTAATTATATTCAGTATTTACTCGCGGTATTCATTCAACGTTGCCGTAGCGTAGATAGTTGTATTTTGTAACACATATATTTCAATAATATTAATCATTTTATTTATGCAAACAATTTTGATATTTATTTTTATTAACTTAGTTCACCCAAAACAAGACAACTTGCCACAGTAGACGTAAGGGGCTACTGAGAATTACGGTGCGAGTTTAGGGGAGGGGCGTCCTAAACTGGGAGCTGTGCAGCGAGATGCTTGTTCACATTAGTTTTAAATTTCTACATGTCGGTACAGTCGGGGAAACAGGGAGCAAGGAGAAAGTTCCGAAGGTCGGCAGCTCGAGGAAAGAAGCTATTGGAGTGGAAGGCTCTCCGGCATCTGGTGATCTCCACAGTGAATTGATGAGATTTAGCTGATTGTCGGGTTGGTCGAGTGTATTTACGTCGAGGGGGCACCAGAGCAGCAAGTTCATCGGAACACATTCCATTGAAGTACTTGTAAAACGAGCACAATAATACAACATTGCGGCAATGGGACAGGGACTGGAGCTTGGTGGGTAGTAAGGGACCTATTAGATTAGATACTCTTTTTTGGACCTTGTTCAAGAGGGAGAAACTGGTGAATGGTGCACCAGCCCAGATGTGACAATACTTCATGTATGGTTACATATTTATTTAAGTTTTAAACTATTAAACTTTATATTTACAAAACCAAGGAAAACATTTTTAATACAAAAGAAGGAATCTCTTCTTTTTTTAGATTTCAACAATATTAAACTTTTTCATTTATAAACACACGGAAAATAATGTTAATTAACAAACAAAAACTCGAGAACGAAACAGTATTAACAAAATGTTCAGAAACAATGTTAACGAACGAAAACCTGAGAAAAAATATTAATATTGCTCTTGAATACAAATAACGATACGAAGACATATGTGGCCCTTCTCTCGTCGTCTCCGCGGGAATTCTATCAAGTATAAATATAACATGCCATGGGCTCTGTTTCGTTTTCTTGTTTTTCTTTGTTAATTAACCATTTTTTAGTAAAACGTTCTTGTGGAATATTGTTTAACACTATTTGTTACAAAGTACAAGCATACAATCGAGATAAAGTATTTCCCTTACATTATTAACATGAATCCAATGGGCGCCATTTTGTGCTTAGCAGTGATAAATCAAGATGTCTGCCGGAAAAGAAACTAGTTAGATCCGCCATCAAAATTCAAGATGGGTTTCTGTGGAATAACTCCGGTGTAGTAGAAATATTGTCTCTGTCAAAATGAAATTTCGATCGGAATTATATTGAGTATAGAAATCAGTAAAATAAACTGGGAGGAGACACTTGCTTTATAAGAACGAAAAGAAATCAGATCGTATTAGAAAAACAGATTTAAGTATCTAACTTGTAGGAACAAAGCTATCGATGATAAACTCCGAAAATCAGGCAAAATAATTATATATATTACATTCTTATTCTTATATCAGATTTTCCTCTGTTCTCGTATTGTAATGATTAATGAAAATAAGTACGGTTCGATTAGAAAGTTGTGATTGGTGATTGGTGATTAATCTGATGTAACTAAAATAAATAATTCCGTCAGTACTTATTTTAAAATCAATTGTTCGAAAATCAAATTATGTTGTGTTGTCGACTAAAACAAAACAATTTTTTTAAATACTTTTCAAAAAGTGGCATTCGTTTCATTGATTTGAAGAATATTTAACTGACAATCTTTTTTACGGTAAGAGACATATTCGTTTTATGTATTTAAAGAATATTTAGTTGACAATTATCTCTACGGAAGAAGATAGAGGAGTTTTTCTTACTAGTATTGACCTTCGGAAACATCATTTCAAAAAGAATATTATTGTTAACAGTAAATTGTACAGATTGGTGTAGAAGGCACTGCGCAATTTCCACGGGGTCCCGAGAGTAAAACAATTGATACGACAACAATCGAACCACCTGAAGACATATAAGGAACATTAAGTTTACAACAACATTTTTCGAAATCTTCCATTGCTTGCTTCATTTAACTAGAACTTGAAATATTACTTTTTTCTACACAATAAGTCTGCATAACATAAAATTAGATTCGTATTTACAGTAATATATCCACTTAATTCAGTGTAATTTTTCTCATGCAAAAATCGACTCAAGATTTAAATATTTTATTAAAATATTTTTCAGCCAATCAAAGAGCTGGAATTTCTTCCATTTAATGCAAAGAAAAATAATCATCGAAAAAGGGCACATAGTCGCCAGGTGCCAACCGAATCTTATATAAAGCAAGTTTTTCAATGTAGTCAGTCAGTGAAGCTATTTTATTCTGCACTTTAGGGTGCCTACTGAATCACACCCACCGCTGTCTTCGCGTCATAAACAAACTTACACATCATACGTAAAAGAAAACAACTACCCCTGACAGGCAGTTTCATTGATTCATTGGCATTTATACACATTAGTCTGTTCGTCAGAAAAGCATACAGATAAACAAAAACATTCAATCGCATTTTCTCTTTCAACGAAACTGTCGTGTGTTGTTTACAATTGTCACTCCCTTGCTCACAATCTGGATACTGTTAGCGTGGCCTTCACCTCAATTTCCTGTTTGTGAGACCATCAAATGTTGTGATCCTGGTTAAGCACAAATTCAGCTGATTATCGAGATCAAAGTATAATATCTGTTTCAGTTCCTCTTCTGATCTAACTCCCAGGAACTCCGTCGATCGCATTTCAGATATCGGATCATATCTGACCTTTTGATTCGAAACCGTATTAAATTTCTAAACCGATTTATTTTTTTGTCTGGCAAAAGATCGCTTGTTACAGTTTGAGCAGTCTCTTGCAATCAATTTGTTTTCTCGAAAAAAAAACTGTCCTTTTCAGGACAATTTATTTCAGTCCATCGAGCTGTTCTTCAGCCTCAGTGAGACGTCCACACCTAACAACCGACAAGCATGGTTGGAGAAGAAACCATACCTGTCGAGCTGTCTTTCAGTCGCAGTGCGACGTCAACACCACAAGTATCATAATGGATAAGCAAGCCGATCAAACACTTAAGACCAACGTTAACCATCCATAATTGTATATTATAGCCAAATAAAACTCGATTATTTTTATATTCAACTTAATTCCTGTGTTTATCATCCTTCATTGGCATTGCCGTATTGTCTTTGAGCCTCTCAAATATTTTAGGACCGACCTCCACGGTCAATCCATTCAACACTTCCCCTCCGGCAAGATGTTTTTCTTATGTGAATGGGGCAGACACGATCAGAAAGAACCTGTATCCAATAGTGGGAATAGTTCTAATTTACCTTATTGCCACCATAAAAGATCCGGTATTTGCCTAGCGTGTAGAACCTGGGTGTGAGAAATAACAAGTACACGCCGAAACGAGAGTATTTATACTTATTGACCACGTGTGACCGGTGTGTTTTGTCATCCATAAAATGCGGTATTAATAGAAGTCCTCAGAATGCGTTTTAGCAATCGAAGGGCTAAGATCATTGAACGATAGAGATCAGTATTGAAAACGGTGTAGTTGAAGAAAAGTATAACACGTAGCGAAGTTCCAATGGCGAGAACATTGTTTCCATGATCAGTATTGAAAACGGTGTTGTTGGAGAAAAGTCTACTACATGATAAAGATCTAGTGGCAAACACGTTGTCGCATTGACTAGGGTGTCACCGGAGAAAAGTATACCACGTAACAAAGTCCCAGTGGTGAGCACATTGTTTCCATCAACAGCGACCATCTTTCCTGCCTTTTATTTCGTTTTATTCCTTCAGTGAATAAAATCCATTCTTATTTAGAGCTGTGTTAGTTTATTCATTGAAAGGCATTTACAACAGTTACAGAAGATTGTTATATCAAGTGACGCCTATATTTCTTTCTAGTATTTTACGGAAAACAATTGCTTACGCCTATCGAGAACAATAGTCTTTCTTGGACCGCACCTTTGACTTCGTTCATAATGCCAAATGAAAGATAAAATATCTAATCATTTGATTGATTCTAGGTTCCCCCGAGGATTTACGAACCCGGATATGATACAATGCTCTTTGCCAAGAGAGCGTTGGCAACAAATCTTTGGGTAGGGGTGAGGAGTCCCGTAAAGAAGCGGCGTTCACCCATTGTCACTTGATGGACAGGCCGCAAATGAATTGATATTAAAGGTTGTTTGATTAATGAGTCGTGTTATAAGCGGCTCAACGGAAGAAGTCGGCTGAATACAAGTCATCGACGTGGGATGTTGTGCTTTGACTTAATTTATGAAACGATCCGCACGAACTGCGTTATTCATCAGAGTTATACTTAATGAGAAAGTTGTAGTGGTGGTAGTAGCGTGGAGATTATGAGAAGAGTTTGTGAATGGACTCGATGACGGCTGTTAAGATGGCCGCCGTTGTTATGGTCACAGTGACGGTTGCAAACAAGGAGTCAAAGTAAAATCATTAGAAAGTAGTTTATGGACAGGGGTGATGAGTGCACTATGATATAACCGAGTTAATTAGAAAGTTTAATTTTCAAATTGTAGGATTTAAATCACAGAACGATTCAACGGTAACACGAGATGAGCGAAGGGAAAAACCAAAAGCAAATTAAGGAATATAACGAAAAAATAATAAATAAATAAAAATAATAATAATAAAGGGAGAAAATAACAAATAAACAGGGTAATGGAAGAGTTAACGTAAGGAATCGACTCCATTTGCGATTTCTGGGTTTCTGCTATTAGACTGTGATAGTGTTAAGTAGAGCTGGAGAAACGCATAAGAGTATAGGTTATTAAAAAAAATCAACGTTTAACTTTTCATAGATAAATTATTAGTAATAATTAATAATAATTAGTTGCCGTCGTGGTGATGCCCTCATGGATGAAGATGGCTACTGTGTCCTGACACAGGCATGTCTTTCGGCTGCGCCTCTTATCCTCGAGAGCAGCCAAAAGTATTTGCTACCTCGGCCCCAATCCCTCTCCAAGTGGCTCTGTTCTTGGCATGCGACTCCTACAAATTGGAGTTAACACCGCACTTCTTGAAATTGGCCTTTAGCAGATCTTTGTGGCGCTTTTTCTGGCCACCCTGATTGCAGATTCCTTTTCAAAGTTGGCTATAGAAAATCTGCTTTGGCAGTCGGGAGTTCGGCATCCTGACAACGTGGCCATTCCATCTCAGTTGACTTATGATGACGAAGGCTTCAACGCTAATAGTCTCGGCCTCCTGGAGGGCGCTGATGTTGATGCGGTAATCCCACCAGTGAATGCGCAAAATGCTCCACAGGCAACGGTGATGGAACTTTTCCAGAGCCATTAGGTAGCGACGATGATATGTTGTCCCGGTCTCTAAGTCATAGAGAAGCGTCGGAAGTACGACAGCTTTCTAGACTGACATCTTAGTGCTCGTCCAGAATTCTGGAAGACACGTGTTCGGGAGCGGCCGTGAGTAACACTGGCGTATTTTAGTCGGTATTGGATCTGATCTTAAATGTCAGCACCTGGTGAAAGATGACTTCCAATGTATGCGAAATTGCTGACCTTTTCCAGAGTTTCCCCGCCGAGCTTCTGGCCTGACACCGGGTCTAGATTAATGCAGAAAATGGTTCTGTTTGGTGTTGATGGCGAGACCGAGGCGGGTATATGCACGGTCGAAAGCGTCCAGGATTTGTTGCAGGTGGTTTTCAAATGTCGACACTACGCAATTGTCGTCAGCATACTGAAAATACACCAGGGACGTTGCCAGAGTTTTGTTCTTCGACTTCAGGCGGGCAAGATTAAAAACACCGCCGTTTGTTCTGGAGACAATGTCTACGCCTGGAGAGGTATCATCCTTGATAATACGTGTGATGGCTGCCACGCACATGATGAAAAGGGTCGGGGCAATCACACAGCCTTTTAATTATTACATTCCTAGATGGCATTTCTTGATGGAAAGCATACTTTTAGTTAAAGAAGACCATAAACTTCTTTTATCTTGTATATATACTAGTTGACTTTGCTAGCACGCTTTCGCTTCGCAAAGTTGAAATACAAGAAACATTCATTAAAAATAACAAATATTTCATTCATAATTTTGTTTTAAACACGAAAAAAATGCCTTTTCACGGAAATTTAGAAATAGATCAATCTTGTAGAAAATCAAGTCGGGACCTTTAAAGAAAAAACATTTGAAAATTAAATGATAAATATTTGTCCAAGAAATAAAACAATATTGCGAAACACAATTATTTGTTATATTAAATGAAAACAATAATTGAATGAAAATAAACAAGAACAAATTAATAGAATTTTCTTTTTTCAAAACCAATATGCAAATTACTTAACTTACAATCAATACCGCATATACATAAAAAGTATATAAAAGAAATGGTGTGTTTGTTATGTAATGTTTAATTAACCGTTTTAAATAAGCCGTTTTGACTTTACCGTTAGTGCAAGAAGTAAGGCCAATCTTCGCATTTATTCATTTAGATATATGCGCGCATATGAATTCGTTTACATTAGGGTTCATTTTTTCAAGGATATTCTTGACACCATTCCAATTCCTCTCCGATTTTAGCTTGCATTACTAGGGTCTACTTAATTGTTCAAATGATCGTCTACCGGGGATGCACTTGAAAACAAAGCCCTATACCAACAGCAAACTTTTCTTGAGTAAAATTTTACGAAAATGTTTTATACTACTTGTTCACCACTTACTAGGGCCAAAAGCCACTAGAGGATGAGGGTTAGTGAGATGATGGATGGATGATGGAACGGTACTATGAAAGGATTAAGAAATATGATTAATCTACAAGACGACTCAGCAGATGTTTGTTTACATTGGACTTGAAAATGACCACGCAATGATGCTATTAATATTATGTTTTTGTTTTTTACATGGCGTTTTACTGTAATTTTACTGTAGTTTTACTGTAATTTAGAAATTGGAAAATAAGATGAAAATGGTAATATGGAGTTATGGGCTGTGAGCATGGGTACACATATTACATTACCTCGCCTCTCAGGGGAGGTCTAATGTCTCACATGTCACAATCAATTAAAATACATGAACGTTCATAACATACCTTGGCTGGCCGTTCGCATATACATAAGCTGTATATAAAAAATGGTGCATCTATTGAATTAACTTGAAATTGGCCGTTTTGATTTTACCGTTACTGCGAGAAATGAGACCAATTTTCATATTTATTCATTTAGATATATTTTAGCTATTACGCGCATATAGTTCATATCCGCTACTTATAGAGATTATTAGACTGGGCTAGTGTTCATGAGAGATGGAGACAAATTATAGGTTATTTAGACCATCCTTAACTATAAACCTCTAAGTTTGATGAATAAATTATTCAAATGTATATTTTATATTCTATATATATTTTATATTCGGAGACACTGATTCTCGTTGGATCATCGAAGTTAAGCAACATTGAGTCAGGTGAGAACTTAGATGGGTGACCATTTGGAAATACCAACTGCTGTATGTTTGGAAGTAGAAACAGGTATAAAATCTCTACCTCTTGGGAGAGGTCGGAATCCATTTCTCGTCTCCTTGTTATGGGTGAATAGTACATAGGATGGACTAGACTCTCAAGCCCCAGTAGAGCAACTATTGTAGCATCAGAAAAATTGTGAAATCAAACCAAGATTTTTTAAAATCCTTTTTACTGTTGAGTCGTGACGCCATTGTATTCAGTATCTTCAGAAATATTACTAAACTAGCGGAACCCCGTAGAAATACAACGATCCTTTCTACACGAATCTCTAGTATTTAATGTTAATAAAAATATATGTCAGAATCAAAGCTATTATGAAAAATCCTCGGTGTCTTCTACCGTAAAACTAATTGTCATTGTCATCTAAATATTTTTTTAAATAAATAAAACGAATAGATCTCTTCTTTATTTATTTAAAATTGTAACAATTACATGTTTTTTTAAACAATAACTATTATCTGTCTCCTCACCTGAAAAATAATTGTCGGTTACATATGCATCAAATTAATAAAAGGAATGTCACTTTTTTAAATATATTTATTCAAAATTGTACTGTTTTAGTCGACGGGACGACATAATTTGATTTGGGAACAATTCATTTAAAAATTGATAAAGTCGGAATAGTTTACATTAGTCACACCAGATTAATCACCAATCACCATTTTTTGCTTATCTCACTGTTTTAATGTGTGTGAAAGGTGATAACGTACGTATGAAAATTAAATGCTTTAGCGTATTATTATATAGACATTCTAATCCAATAAAAAAAGAGATATTCAAAGTAAGTATAATAATAATTATGTATCTAAAAAAGAAGATTATTTTGTTTGTTCGAAATTGTATTATTATTATTTATTTTTCTCCGTCCATGTACGACAATATATATTTGTATCTACTTGTATTTTTACTGTTGAATCTTGGCGGAGGTATGCGCTCTCTAGAGTTCCATTCTAGTTCTTTTATGTATCTGCCACATGGAGACAAATAATCGGGCGCATCCTGCGATAGAAACACTCCTTCGAACAGTTAGAAAATGCTATGTCTGGATTAATATCAGCAGCAGCAGCATCTTAATGATGATAATGATGATGAATCACTCATATTCGTGGCACTATCATTTCCTTCCTAGCTTAAAAGATTACCCCCTCCCCCATCCACCTCACAGTACCATTCTTGCAGGTCTTGACCGTACTGTAGAACGAATCACAATATATGTGCCTTGGCAACTGCAACAATATTGTCGGTGTACGCTGCTCATCTGCTTACTTTAATTAATTAAAAATGAATGAGTTTAAAAGCAGGAAAGTCCGTAAACTCATCCTCCACTCTATAATAAAGACTGATTTGCATTTATTTGTATATAAATACATATCCGTCTCGTCACACAAAAGTTAGCGAGTTAACAAAAACATCCGGACGAAATGATTTCAAGTTTTTACGAAAAAGCAGGAAGCCAATCGCAAGTCAGACACCCCTTTCCACCGTCTTAAATGAATTTAGAAAAAAATGCTTCACTCTATTTCCATAATGAGACATTTTCCTTTTTCTTTTGCCTTTTCTTCTTTTTATATTGAGTGATACGTTTGTTGTCTTTCTTTTTTTTAAACTTTCTAGTTTGAGACATTTTGTTTCTTTCGTATTTCTTTTCTTTTCTTTTTAACTTCACCGATTAAGACGTTATTTTATATTCTTCGGAAGACATTACATCGCATTTTCGGTTAAGATCGTTTTTGACAATGGAAAGCTGCACTGTTCCCGTGAGTGGAGAACTATAAAATGGTACAGGTTTTGTCAAGCTGTATACTTATCCAGCCCGGGAGATGCCTTTAGCATATACTTCAGTGATAGCAAAGCAAAACATTCGATCACTGGGACGAATTTTGTACTCTCTGCAAATACATACTCTTCTTACCTACCTCCTCGTTGTCTTATTTATTTTCGGCCCTTTAATTTAACAATATATATATATATATATATATATATATATATATATAGAGAGAGAGAGAGAGAGAGAGAGAGAGAGAGAGAGAGAGAGAGAACCTACCATAGAATTTACTTTCAAAAAAGAAAAAATAACTCCATACAATTTTTTTATATTCTACTCATATACAGCAATAATAAATTAAATGATAAGGTCCACTATAAACCAACCAATAAGAATGAGTATGTTCATTTTTATTCTCACCACAATAATAAAGTAAAAACAAGCATTATAATTGGATTCTACCTCCTAGCGCTGATGATGTACAGTAACGAATATCTAAACAAGAAATTTAAATGCATTCAACACACCCTCAAAGCTACAAAACTCAAAAAGAAAAGCTCTCTAGATTCACTCAAACCGCAAACAAAACAATTCACCAATTAGCTATATAATAAATAGACATTTAACTTTACCGACTAAGACCATTAACAACCCCATTTACACAAAAGTGAATAAACTAGGTATTAATATAGCCCAAATAACTTCATCTACTACTATAGATATAGTCCGAAAAAATTTCGACATTACACCCACAGTCAAAGCTGGCATATATTCCATCCTTTGACTAGATTGTGATAGCGTCTACATTGCGGATACCCAGCGCAACTTAGACAAGACAATTTACGAGCATAAAAGAGCCATCAAAACTAACAACACACTTATGTTCTCATGTAATGGAATATGGTCATCGTTTTGACTTTAAAAACGTAACTTTAATTAAACCCATACAAAACAAATCTACACGACGATCAATCGAATCAGCTCCCATAGTTCACAAACAAATACAATTAAACAAAGAATGGGCTTCTATTATGTCTCCCCCAACCTATCTAAAGCTATTATCAATGAAATCAATATAAACTTAGACACCGGATGATTCTCTGCTTTTAAATGAGGTCCTTTGAATTCCCTTTTGTTTGCTGTTTTGTTCTCATCTTCTCCTTTTCTTTTGCTACTGCGACATCTATGTATATTTTGTATATATATTGCGAGTACATATATATGCATGTATAGTAATATATATATATATATATATATATATATATATATTACTATATATATATACATATTTGTATGTCTTCCCTCTCTCCATAGATTTAAATCTATTATACCCTATCACTATATATATTCCCAAAAATTACAGATCTTCTCGTTTTCTGACACTTTTGATGAATCTCACGTAACAGCTGGGCAAAATGTTGAGTTTTAGGTCTTTCACTTTTCCATTTTAACTCATATCGTCGGATTTATATTATCCTTTTATTGTCATATATATATATATATATATATATATATATATATATATATATATATATATATATATATATAACTTGTCATGTTGGCTGATTCTCATTATATATATATATATATATATATATATACATATATAAATATATCTATATATAAATACATATATAAATATACATATATATATAAATATAAATACATATATAAATATATATATATATAAATATAAATACATATATAAATATATATATATATAAATATAAATACATATATATATATATATATAAATATAAATATAAATACATATATATATATAAATATAAATATAAATACATATATATATAAATATAAATATAAATACATATATATATATAAATATAAATACATATATATATATAAATATAAATATAAATACATATATATATATATATATATATATATATATATATATATATATATATATATATAGTAAGATATTTCACCCCAAACAAGGCAGGTCGCCACTGTAGACGAAAGGGGCTACAGAGAATTGGCGAGTAGGTTTAGGGTGTCATCCTAAGTTGGGAGCTGTGCAGCGAGATGTCTGTTTATGTTAGTTTTAAACTTCTGCATGTTGGTAACGTCGGGGAAACAGGGAGCAGGGGGGGAGTTCCAGAGGCCGGAAGCATGAGGAAATAAGCTGCTGGAGTAGAAGGCTCTCCGGTATCTGGGGACCTCCACAGTGAATGAATGGGACTTAGCTGATTGTCGGGTTGTTCTAGTGTATTTGCGTCGAGGGGGCACCAGAGCAGCTAGTTCATCGGAGCACAATCTATTGAAGTATTTGTAAAACAAGCACAAGGATGCAACATTGCGGCGATGGGACATGGGCTGGAGCTTGGTGAATAGTGAGGGACCTATTAAGTTGGCGACTATTTTTTTACCCTTGTCTAAGAGGGATAGACTAGTGTCTAAATCCATACTGCCGGTCAGAAAAAAAGTTTAGCATTAACTAGGTGCCGAACGATCGCTAGATTGATTGATGATGCAAAGATTTTAGCAAAGATCGGGAGTAGGCTGATTGAGCGATAGTTCTGAGGATCTGTTTTATCCCCAGAATTCTTGAAAACTGGTACAACAGAGGCAATTTTACAGCTATCAGGGAAGCAAGATTCAGCAAGGCATTTGTTGTAGAGTTTGGAGAGAACATGGGTCAATTCTGCAGAGCATTTCTTTATTACTATTACCGGTATAAGATCACACCCACATGCTTTGGAGGTGTCGAGGTTTTTTTATGATGACCTTGACCTGAGATGGGGTGATGATCAGGTTTGCAAGTGTGGCTTCAATCCGCAATGGGAATTTAGGGAGATGGTGGTTTGCCGAGTCCAAAGTGGAATTTATAGCGTAACACTGGGCAAGTAGTGCAGCCTTATCAGCTGCCGTGCAAACGACATCATTGTGGCTTGATAGCGTAGGAATCGTTGATTGTCCATTGTTCACCACACTATTTTAGATTTTCCAGAAATAGCGAGTGCCTAGTTTCTGTGACTGTATGCGTTTTTTGGTTATCTCTGTATACTTTCTCTTTGCTTCACCTATCACTGCCTTACAATTATTTCTTGATTCTATAAATTTCTGTCTATTCGCAGTTCACTTATATATATATATATATATATATATATATATATATATATATATATATATATATATATATATATATATAATTATTTATTACTAATATTTTCAAATTAACACATATACACATGTGTTTCATGCCTAACCTTCAATTACCAGTATTGGAGGAGACAATCCATGTCGACCGCACGGTTCGAACCCCAATAAGAAAAGTCATATTTTCTCAGTAGTCGGAGCGCGTACCGATGTGTCCACCATGCACACACGCACACTATATATATATATATATATATATATATATATATATATATATATATATATATATATATATATATATATATATATATATATATATATATATATATATATATATATATATATATATATATATATATATATATATATATATATATATATATATATATATATATATATATATATATATATATATATATATATATATATATATATAAAACTTGTTACAAATATCCAGGGGGTATGAATCCGAAGGAAGTTGAAACCGGGTTTATGAGAGTGCTCAATGAAAATTCAGAGCAATATTCAACTTGTTCACTTACCATACCTTATTCAAAGACTATTTATTGGTTACCGATTCCTTGATTTCGTTATTCATGATAATCTGCAACTAAAATGCTATGTAAAAACGATGGTGGCTTGCTCAAATGGCTATTAAAGGGAGGTAACTAGAGATTGATAAACATTGGACATTAAAATTAAAACAGACATTTTGTGTCCAACATATTTTCTGAACTTTCATTTTTTTTATTCTTGTAATTTGATGTGTTATTCAAGGAAAACACCTTACCCTCCTAGACGACTGAAGACAGAGGGTAAACTGTCAAAGAGTTTGAGGTTGAAATGTGATATGGTTGGGAGTGCGTGATAGCTGGAAGCGTAAGAACCATCTCAGCCTAGCATGCTGGAAGGTTTGATATAGAGAGAGGTGATTGGAAGGCAAACGAAGAAGGATGTGTAAAACGCAGCCCTAATGTAACTAATAATAAGCTAATCTCTCTCTCTCTCTGTCCGAAGCATGCACCTGGCATAAAATAAACAGAATATATTTCTGATACAAATGACTTGTTAATTATTCGCGAGAACTAACGATGAAAGCCGCAGATAACCCCATGAAGAATAACCAGCAGAGATAACGACCGACCAATGATTTCGTCATCTTTACATTTCATCGGATCGTCTTAAGTAAGTCTTCACATCGAACTCCCGAATAAGAATCGAGACGATATGCAAAGCTATCAATGTGTGATGTCTACGTAATTTTGGGAGATGAGAGAGGAGGTGTATTCTCTTTGACGCATGGAGAATTCGAAAGAATCCTATTTTTATGATAGACGAGCTGGGTGGGAAATTCCTTTTGTTTAGTCGAGGGTAAGAATTCTTTATACTAGACAAGCTGTTCCTACCCGGTGTTGGCCGGTCGTGTTTTTACTTGGAATTTGTCTGGGGGGTTTCTTTAAACTCTACCGTTTGGTTGGGTTTTCAAAAGTATTATTACTTGTTCTTAACAAAGTAATGGTTTTAATGAAACAGAACGAAGTGTATGACTTACGTACATTGGCGCCATTTTTATTGTCAGAATTTTAAGCAGTGAATAATTTTAGCCAATCAGAAAGCACGTTGAAATGGATTGAAAGTAAAAATTTAACCATTCGGAAAGCACGTTGGTTTAAATAGCAACGGAATGCCAAATGCTTTTCGCAGCACTGAATAATCTAAGCCAAACGGAGATCGCGTTGGTTTTTAAGTGTGAACATAATCTTCTCCGACTTGTCACGGGTATATAGAAATAGTGTATGTTTCAAAATAAACTATCGAACGGTCTAAATATAGAAATCAATGAAATGGATTGAAAGTAAAATATTGTTGTAGTTTTGAAGAACAGAGGTAAAAAGGAGCACAGATCTTTTTAGCACAACTGATTTAAGTATCTAATTTGTAGGTATAAACCTATTGAATATAAGTTTATATATTAAATAAAAGAGGTACGAGGTTTTTGTCTACCAGCCTCCATATCATGGACGCTCCTAGATCAAGCATATTTTCCGTAAAAGACATTTATCATCTTTCCTTTCAAAATTCTCTTTTTTATCTAACATTAATATCCGTTTTTTCGGGAGATAAATATGTCGTTTCTTACGAAAAAAATGATTTGTTTTTTAAGAATATTCATTATTTTCAGTGAAGAAAAAAATAATATCATCTCTTCGTTTTCAAAAAGGTTGTGGTGGCTGAGATGATTCTAGTTAAGAGTATGATAGACATTTTTATCACTTTAGACCACGGATGACCAACGACTCCCCTTTCCCTCGCACTTTTGATGGCCTTGTGCCTAATTTGTTTAAAGTGTAATTCTTTAATATTTTCTGCAAATAAATATTCTAAAGTGGAGTATCTGTTCTGATACTACAATTCATCTGTCTGCAGGGTCCAATCCACAGTACGGACGAAACTAAGAATATGATTAAGAATTCCATGAAAAATGCCAGTATATTGAAATCATATGCCCTTAATATGGTTAAGATGAAAATTCATATACACTAAATGTACAAAAGCAAGGAAATTCCCAGATTTTTACACTTTTATTGTCATTAATTAAGGGTATGACTACATATCAACCAAACCATTTCATTATCACATCACTACAGTATAAATCTCTATGCATGAGTGGATGAAGTGTGTGAGGTGCGCTGAAGAAAATTCCTACCAGTAAAATACATAGCCCTGTTGTGCTCGCATACCCTTAATGACAATAAAAGTGTAAAGATTTGGGGATTTCCTTGCTTTTGTACATTTAGTGTATATGAATTTTCATCTTAACCCTATTAAGGGCATATGATTTCAGTATACTGGCATTTATCATGGAATGTCACTACTTTTGTAACGGCTATGCCTCAATACAATGGTCATCTTTAAGGTTTTTTGGAATTTTCTGGAAAACTAAGGTATATGGTAAACTGAAATTAAAATGCCATCAACTAGACCCTAGAACCGCTATATCTACCAAAACTCATCTGAATCCATCAAATAGTTGATGAGATACAGGGTGGCACATACGTACGTACGTACGTACACACAGATAACATGATTTCATGATTGAACTTTCTGGATCTCTGGGTTGCCTTGACTAACGATGCTGAAATTCTACACACTTATAGAACCTATATAATAAAAATTTTGTGCAAAGTTTTAACTAATTTGGTTTATTGGTTTTTGAGTTATGATTGATCAAAGAAATGAGATTTTCCAGCATAAGTCTATTAAGGGATAGAGCGCTATGGCGCCTCCCTTGATTATATAAACTTCTACTCTGCCATGACCTTTTCAAACGCTCCAGACAAGGCATGAAGCCACTTGATTTAAAGAGATAAAAAAATTACCATTTCAAGGTCAAAAACTAGCCAACGATAAGTGTTAGATGGATAGATTCCGATCCAAAAATCAGCAATCCTCCCCCCCTTTGTCAGAAACATCGCTCATGAAATAAGGGAAGGGATAGTTACGAGGTTGCCGAAAGTAAACTCAAGGTCCAATTTCTACTCTCCTATACTTGCAGAAGAGACCACGTGAAAATTGTCAACATCTGAATTTTCACTAAGGGATTCCGCTCTTTTTTATCCTCTTTGCATAAAACTAAATTAAACTAATTATAACCTACATTTGACCCCCTTGCGCCTACCAGCTGTGTTATAAAAATTCATGATGATCGGTTAACTAGCTTAGGCGTGAATCCTACACATAGATATATATAAACATACTTAACTTTATAAAGATAGAGACTAGTTGCCAAAGAAAGAAGGGGAGATAGATAGATAGATAGATAGATAGATAGATAGATAGATAGATAGATAGATAGATAGATAGATAGAGAGAGAGAGAGAGAGAGAGAGAGCTTTTCTATTAAGGTACTTATATGAGGGAGCACCTTGTTGTCAACACCCATAAGTGAAAATGATTGTATGGAACCGACTGGATTCGAACTTTGTATACCTCGGTTGTCAGTGTGCGTCTGTAGCCACTTCAACACAGTCATCTCCTCTCTCTCGTATTCGATATATCCAAACAATGAAAATATTCGGATAGTTAATCCCCCCTCCCGAATAAAATAGAATAAACCATAGTTTATATTTATATAAAGGCTGACTCTTTTGTAAATATGTTTTGAAAATTTCATTGAGTATTGCAAATTATACCTAAGAACATTCGTTGATCACATTTGTTTGTGTTTTTTTTTTTAAGAAAGAAAAGAAAAGGAGAAAAAAAATAACCGTTATTTACTTTGTAGTCTTTAAAAAAATAATCTATAAGAAAAAATGTTTCTCTCACCGATGGAAAGTGTGAGGGACGAAACGTCTTTCCATCCGTTCGAGAAGGCGATTAAACGCCCGCTGCGAATCACTCCGAACCAGCAAAAGAAACAACTTCCTCGCTGTTCACAAGAAAGCAACAGTAAACGCACAGTCGAAAGCATTTCACACGTATTCAGAATCTACGCCCTGAAGAGTTCTTCGCGAAACCTGTTCACCAATATCAAACTGTCGACCGTGGAAGCCTTCCTCCGTTGTGACAACTTCTGCATGACAGACAGCGAGATCTACAAAGCGATCGGACTCTGCCTACCCCACACAGTCCGCCACACCAAGATCGACGTTCGCTCGGCCATGGAACAGATCCTGATCGAGGGCTCTGTAGCTCGTCAGTGTCTGCATACCATAAAGTCCCCCGCCGGCACCAACCTGGGGACGATAAAGTTGTGGAATTTGAACCCGGAATGCATCGTCGACTGCCTGCGTATTGCGTTCGTTCAAATCCAACGCACCGACGCTAACCTCGCTCAGAAGTGCAAACAACACGTGCAGTCGGTGTCCCATTCTGAAGCGTTGCTTGATCCGATTTTGATGGAAGATGTGACCGCTTACGTCCTCTGCCGAATGTTAGAATTCGTCGGCAAGGTATCTTCGTTGAATACTTGCCTCCATTCTATAGCGAGTAAAATGTCCGAAGACGACTTAATAGGTATACTGAAACCTTTTTCCCCGGAAAAATGGACTACTAACTTCATTAGTAGTATAAATTCTGGAGTGTTAATTCCTCAATGCCTGGATACAGACCTTTCCTCGGCTGGAATAATATCCCATTCTCGGTGACCTGTCCGAAACTCCATAATTGGGCATATTCTCCATAATCAGTTTTTTTTTTTTTCAAACGATAAACATTTCAGTGGATATTTTATCGGTGAAAACTTAAAATTCATATAATTAAGACAAACTGTATAATTTGCTCTACCTTATCTCTATATTGTAGAGACTAGAAGCTATCTTTTTCTAGTTACCTTTTATTAGACATTTCGCTTTTAGTTAGGGACTTTTACTTTCAAGTGACCTGTTTATATTATACATCTTTCGTAGTCCCGTTTGGTCAAGTTCATGTTTTAACCCTTACTTGGTTTGGGATTTGTCTGCCATTTTGTGAAATTTTTTTTACTATTTTCATTTTCAACTTTCTAATGTCGAATTGGTCCTTTACTTAATTTTTGGTTATTTCTTTTTCTACTCTTTTATCTCTTTAAATAAATTGAACTCTTTCGGAATTCACGCGCTAAGACTTCGACATGCGCATCTAATCTTATAGCTTAGACTAATTCTGTCTTTGTAAATCTTTAAAGTTCACGCTTGTCCAATTGAACTATACCAGTTTCTCTATTTCGTCAAACTGTTCTATAAAAGTTTTGCACAGCGCCGTTCTTCTCCCTCCCCCGCATCCGAGAAAATTAAATATACGAGTAACGTACAGAATGGTTAACAGTCGAACTCTTACACCAATGAATTTATAGGAAACGCACTATTGAATTCTCTACTGACCAGTATACTTAACGTGTGGAAACTCAGATTTTATCTCTGAATTTTAATTCGGTGTTCACGTGTATTGTCGACACACGAAAAACATGGCGACCGAGATGATTGCTAAATTTAATTGCTTAAGCGGTTTTGCGATGTTTCTTGGAGGGAGTACTCAAATTTATGGTTAGTGGTAGGTTAAGTCTTATCATTTCAGGGTGAAGTTAAGTCATCACCGACCGCCATTTTGATCTTCGTGTCGATAAGACACTTGAACATAAGTAAAATTCTGAAATAAAAAAAATTAAATAACTTTCCAGACGCTAAAGTGTACCTTTCGGTAAGGAATATAAGTCTACTTGGTTTGCTATAAATTGTTTGTTTTTTGGGGGGTTTTTTTATGTTTTGGGTTTTTTTTACGCGTTCACAACTAAACTCTTGTAGAGTTTTACCAAAATCTACTTTAACTAATCTTTGCACTTATTACTCGCCTTCATGAGCATTTTTACAACTTACAAATTGTTTCGCTCTTTCGGTTTATTTCGGTTATGCTATATGTATAAATGAGTTTACAAAATATCCTACAGCCAGTAAGCTATCGTATGACCCTATATTGTATAGTTACGACTTTCACTAGGTATTTTTGAAAGCCTGATTTTCTTCCAAAGTTTTGTCATGAGATTTTTCTGGTATTGAAGCCTTGCAACTTGTGATTTTCCTAAAAATGGTTCTACTCCTGGTGTGTTTACATTTAAACAGAATGAAAAAGAAACTGTAAAAACAATTGCTAATGATCACACACTTCCGAACCAAATGTCCTTTTTAAGACGATCCTTAAAAATGCTATCTGGTAACGAAGTGGTGATCATTTTTGGTAAAATTTATATGCGAAAGTTAACCGCACTCTAAAGTCTTGTATATAAATAAACTTTTGGTAATCGTACACTAGAACAATATTCAACATCAATAATACAACGAAAGGTTCAAAAATTCATATAGGCTATCCATAGAAACAGCCTCACTAACAATACGGAAGCATTTCATTCTGTGCATACATATATATGGAATAGTGGGTACGCATGAAACAGACTAGAAATATTAGAAACACATCTAAAGCCAACCGATATTTTCGGCGTGTCAAACGATCTTAATCTTTGTAGAATTTATTGAAAAGAAACAAATGAAGCCCTAATACAGCAACGATTAAGATCGTTTGGCATGATCCAAAATATCTGTTGGCTTTAAATGTGTTTCTGATATTTCTACTAGTTTGTTTCATGCGTACCCACTATTCCATTGTTTGTAATTTAATTTTGTTTAAAACTTCATATTAGTTTTCTCTTACCGCCTACTTTTTAGACTGTTTACGTGTAATTGCCTCAAAAGCGTAGAATCTTGGAAGGGGCAAGGCTTCAGTTTTACCAATTTTCGTTCTGTTTCTTTAACTAAATTCTTTCGATATGGCAGGGATGCGCGAGAAAATTAGTTTTCCTAGGGGCATTTTTTTTTCTCCTAAACGAGAAAAGTAATTTTTGCAAGCGTCGCAGTCGTCTAAAGGACCCTTTTTTGTATTGTCCTATTTCGAGGAAGAAATCCAGTCAAATATTTTATACATTAAATACCTCCGTTTCGCCAATTCGTTTAGCTTTCGTAGCGTGTGGCTCTCGTTTCTATTGCGTGTTCTGTTAATATCTCCCTAATATAAAGAACGTGTTTGCTTTTTGTTAACGATGCGTATATTTAATACACTTAAATGACTTTGTTTTAACATACTTCTCGGATCTTCTGCAGAAGAGCCCCGCTAAAACAAATGTTCCGCCACTCAAAATAAAACAGACAAAATTCGGGGTGTAGTAAAATAAAAAATAAAATTTTTTAAATTGTTTTAATAAATTAAATAAAAATAATTTACTAAAGAGGATGGAATCATTCATGTCATTAGTATTTGCATAAAAAATCATTTCCCTGATATTTTTGCCTACACATAATAGCTTTTATGAAAAATCGTTTCCTTATAGTAACGATTAAATTCTTGAAAAAAATCTTATTTTACCTTTTTATTATTCGAAACTTTTGTCTTTTGTTTTTTCATTCGCGAGTACTTTTTGCATTATTTCACTGAATCTACCCATTTTTAACTATAATAAACGGTGATGGTACAATTTTAAAATGGCTAAAACCAGTTAATTTTAAAGCTTTCAACTAACATTTGAGAAATAAAACCATGATGAATTGACTTTTTTTTACTTTTGACTTTTTCTATTTTGATATAACTTATCTCTTGTTGTACACATGTCGTGAGAATGTGTATGAGTTTTAAAAATAACCAATAAAATTGTCATTTTAGTAACTTTTCAATCAACACTCATCAATACGGCTTAATCACGTTGATACGCCGGTTCTTGTTAAATCACCGAAGTTAAACGACGTCGAGCCTGGTCAGTACCAGATGGGTGACCATTTGGGAATACTAGCTGCCGTATGTGGGATGCCCCCTTCTTTGCAAGTACTGCAAAACTTAACTCTCTTTCATGGGGATATATATACGACTGGGGACTTTGTGAATATAATATTCCTAGAAAAAATGCCGTTTCGTTTTTGTTTTTTTTAGTAGGGGTCAGCACTCATCAGGAAGAATGTTAGAATTTCTAATGCGCTATGTCTTTCAGTAGCGATTCATTTTCGTGTAAAATT
This sequence comes from Sepiola atlantica, assembly GCA_963556195.1. NCBI lineage: Eukaryota > Metazoa > Mollusca > Cephalopoda > Sepiida > Sepiolidae > Sepiola > Sepiola atlantica. The sequence goes on from OY744517.1 coordinate 157,908,166, forward strand.
AAGCCATGTAATTTAGTATATATTAAAACAAATACTAGCATCAGTTTACTGAAATATTAGTATTGTGTGTAAATTTGACAATTGTTGTGACTTTAATTATAAAAGGTGTCGGTAAGTTTACAGCGATGATTTTAAAAAACAAAACAAAAAAAAATTAACCGCACGGGGTTAATGTAGCAATTTTGTTTTTCTAATTTATATTCACCCAAACAAGACACGTTGCCACTAAGACGTAAAGGGCTACTGTGAATTAGCGGCCATACATACAGAGGAATCCTAAGTGAGGAATTGTGCAGCGAGATGTTTGTTCACGTTACATTTACATTTCTGTATGTTGGTACAGTTGGGGAGCAGGGAGGGAATTCCAAAGGCAGTCAGTTCGAGGAAAGCTATTAAGAGTAGAAATCTTTCCAGTATCTACAGTGAAGGAGTGGGATTTTGCTGTTTGTCGATGCATTTACGTCGAGGGGGGCACAAGTGCAACAAGTTCGTCGGGGCACATTCCATTAAAGTACTTGTAAAACAAGTACAGGTATTTAACATTGCGGCGATGTGGCTGGAGCTTGGTAGACAGTGTGGGCCCTATTAGAACATTTTTTTTACTCTGAGAGAAACTAGTGGTTGGTCACCAACCCAGATGTGACACAATGCTCTATTTAGATGTGGATGTATAAAAACAAAGAATCGGAAATTTTCCACTAGTTTAAAATTAAGCAGAGAATTGCAAATCCTGTTAGAAGTTAGGGCTACGTGTACAGGAAGTTGTGTCATATTCGAAGTCCGACATGATACGTAACGAATAAACCGATCAGATATTTATTTCGTTCTGATCTGTTGGTCGATTGCGATACGGCGGTCTTATTTCTCTACGGGGGTGATGTATACTTGAAAAACAATAAAATCCCTGAAAGCTTGTGTTTTGTACTTTTCTTTATTAATAACATTTACGGTCGCTGTTTTCAAAGATAAGAGAGAAAACATTGCTGCTACGTGTCCTCTACACAACGTTGTTCAACTGCTTTCGTGAAAAATTTTCTCCGAATCCAGATAGTCTACTGGGATCGAAGAATCGGTCCCCGTAGTGCTACATTAAAAATAAACGTCAACTCAACAATATTGGCTCAAAGAAAAAAATAATAGCTTGTCTCAATTCTGTCACCTACTTTTCTTAGAAAACGTGCTTTATTTCACTTAAATTCTAACATTTTCCTCTAGTTATTGCTTGAAAGATCGTGGTAATTTATTAAAATGAATCTGCCTTTTATAAGCAACTAGCAGGAATACCCGACGTTGCTCGGGATTGAATGAGGATCACTACTATGTACTTTTTCACTATGCTCATCACACCATATTACTTCGTTTTTACTTCTTTCCACCCGTTTCACCACCTAATATAGTCGGAGGAAGCTGAGATGTTGGAAAATTCTCCGAATTAGTGTCCTATTCATATGGTTTAAATTTCATTAAAATCAGATACGTATTTGAAGTTTTATGGCGGTTCTGTCACCATGGGTCACTTAGAGGTAGGGCACGTATATATTCGGCACATAGAAGGTAACGTTGAGATTCCAGACCACTTCCATTGTCTTCGCCGGAGAATATATACATATGATAGATTTTATCAAAATAAGATATATTTGAAGTTTTAAAGGGGGTCGGTTCCCATAGCTCCCTGGGGTTAGGAGGGCACTTAGAAATTCGGGATCATTTCTATTGTCTTCCCCGGTAAATTTTACATGATACACTTTTCGACTTTATGTAATTTCTCTAACCTTTATTTCTATAGGTAATAGACAAACATCACACACATTGAGTTTTATATAGAGAGATGTTAAAATTAAAGACGTAAATCTTGCATTCCCAGATCACTTTTTTTTTCGTTTTATATTCTTTCCATGTGGAGATAAATATTTTACAATTCTAGCAATAAAAAAAGTAATCCAATTATTCTTTGTTTCGCACTTTTATTGTCTTTTCTTAACTTGTATGAATTTAAATCTGATTGCAACGTTTCTCAAAATAGTTTTCTTTATTTACTGTGTGCCTTTTAACTACAATCTCAAAAGCTATTTGAACTTATTTTAACCCAAAGGTTTAGTAGAAGGGGAAGACTTTGGGGTAGAACAAGTACATGCGGTGATGTAACTTATTTCACTTCATATGCTTGCCCATTTTTTTATTTTTTTTTTTTATTATTTTTTTTTTTCATGAGAAAAAATCGGATCTTTTGTGAAAGAGCCTTCGCCCAAAACAGACATGTTTTATGGTTGTGCGACACGAACGGACACCATAAAAAGTAAAAATAATACAAAATAAATACCAACGTTGGAAAAGCAAAATTTGATCGGATCTTTTGTAGAAAAGCCTCCCTATTACCACCACAAAAAAGACAATGTTGATTGTAGTAAAAGAAAAAAGTTGTATTACTTAAAAAGATGGAATCCATTTGTGTCATTAACTATTTGCATTTATATTTCTGCCTCTACATAAACTCAGATTTCTATTATGCGTTTTAGTGGCGTTTCTTCTGCCTTTGGTACGACAAGAGATAAGTTTTGTCGGTCTCAACGTGGAGACCTTGATCCTAACCTGATGCATTTCTAGGCAAGACGAACAAATCTTTTGTAGACAAAATAAATAAAAACGTTTTCTTACTTAATCAAGAGCATGGAATCCATTTCATGCCAGAATATTTGCATAAAAAATAGTTCTGCCTCCACATAAAATCACACGGATAGCAGTTCACAATTCTTAGGTACGTGCAAAAAAAATGGCCGCTTGCACTGACTCTCGTTCTTAAAAGTGTCTTTTCTTAATTTTTTAAAGCAGTTTTCGTTTAACTTTTGATTGTGTTTGAAAGATAAAAGCCTAATGTTATTATATAAAAGGAAACAAATGTATATTTACGTTTGAAAAAAAAAATAGAATTAAAAATGTTGTCAAAAACCCCTATAAACGTTAAAAATGGATAAAAACTGCACATTCGATAAAACACGTTTTAAATTCGTTGGAAAGATAAATATCAATTTTTTGGAACTATTTAAAAGAAAATTATTAAATTTAGTCTTAAGAGAGTGAATTAAAAAAAAATTGACCTTCATTTTTCTACTAAAACTTGCCTAATTATCCAAAATAAAAAATAAAAGAAACATCACGAGCGCATTTGGTTGTTTTATGTAAGTGTAAACAAAATTTGGCGACCAAATCTGAAAGTATGGAAGCCCTGAACTGCAGTAATATTTATTTTTATTTAAAAAAAATTTATATGGAAGTTATGCTTTATAGAAATTGAAAAATGATTAGAACTTAATTTCTTTATTTTTTAAAGTTACGAAAAATATGTCTACATTAAATTGACAAGTATGGAAGACACGAATTTATTTTTTTGAACAGAAGGTTTTTTAATAATTTTCCCTTATTTTTATTTTTATGTACTGGTGCAGATTAGGACCCAAGCTAACTCTGACCCTAAACCTGTTACATGTCTGGAGTTTGGTTTCAGCATTTGCCAATTTTTTTTTTCATGTTAGATATTCTAGCATGCCACTTTTGTTTTGTACTGTTGAATTTTCTTTTTAGGAAGGAAAGTTCTTTTTTTACTTTTGCTAGTTTTGTTAACAAAAGTTTATTATTTGGAGAAGTAGAAGCAATGGATGCAGTTGTTGGTTTAGGTGTTAGTTGTAGTTGAGAGGATACATGCATGGGCTTCAGTTTTGCACACGTTTTTGAAGGCGGTTAAATGTAAATTATGCCTTTTCTTGAAAAATACTTTCAATTTACAAATCATAGAACTGGTTATTGGTGGGTAACCATTTCGTCTGTTTTCCACAGTAGCCCATTCTTGTATTCTATTCTGTGAAAAATCCTTATCGATAAATTTCTTTACTATGTGCCCAACTAAAACTGGCTGAGAATTCTGAACTATAGGATACTGCTCCTGGATATATGATAGCATAGACATCTAAAAATTAAAAGAAAATGTAATAAGAAAGTTAATTAATTTAATTTTTCGGTAATGAAAAAAAAAAGAAAATCTTATTTAATTATAATATTTTCGAATTTACAGAATTAAGATTTTAATTATTTTATCTACAAAGATTTATATTTAATGTTATAACTTAAAAAAAAAAAAAAAAACTTTTTTTTAAAACTGAAGAGTGGGGTTAAAATGATTGGGTATCTTTCAGAATGATCAGTACGCTGAAAACGCTCAAAAAAACAAATATACAACAAATAAAAGTAACTGAACTGTCGTCGATAAAAGTTAATTTAAAACTGACCTGTGATATTTGTTTGTATTTTTAAACCGTTCCAACTGCTATTTAGTAGAAATCAATAGTTTTATCACGCGAACTTGCAAAAAAAAAAAAAAAAAATGGCGCTTGCTCGTAAGACGCCATATTGTCTAAACAAAAACGAGTAAAAAATGAACAAGAAATTTTTTTTACATCTAATAAAACCCCATTTATAGTACGTAAAAATACAAACAAATATCATAGGTAAGTAGACAAATATCTCTTCTCGACGTAGGTTAAACTCACTTGTTGCATATTTATTTTTATAACCCCGTTCTCGTTAGTTTTTTGGACCCCGTCCGCGACTGTACTGATCATTCTGAAAGATACCCAAATGATTTTATTACAAATGTTTTGCAAAATAATTTACGGAAAGTAATAATGGTGCTTCTTTAAGCATATCTGTAAAAAAAAAGCTAAAGAAATTGTTTACCAATGATTTCCTTAGAATTTGAAATAACTTTCTTTCAAATGTTAAAATTATTTTTACGTTAACGTTACGAAATCCTTCAATTTGATCAATTATTTTTACATGATGATTGATTAAAAACTTGAACAATTACATTACTCGATTTATTTTTATAGAATTAATTTAATTTTAAAATACATTAATTCTTTAAAAATAAAACTTAATGGGTACTTTTTTATTTTAAGCTAAAATAGTATTTAATTTTCAGTGTGAAAAAGTAAATAAATATTCATTGAAAAAAATTAAAACATTAACAAATTATTGTTAACGTTTTACTTTTTTGTTAATAACAATTATTTATAATTAAATAAATAAAATTCAATTTTAAAGAAAATGTCATATTTGAACTATTTATTTATTAATAAATTTTAAACTTTTTAAAGAATATTTATTAATGAAAAAAACAAAGAAAAACTTACGTTTTATCTTTCCAATGAATTGTGAAATTAACAGAATTGATGAAAATTAAGTGGGAGTGGTGGGAGGTTTAATTGCGCCTGTTTATTACATAGCGTGCCTTCCATAGCCTTGCGAATCGATCGTTAGTAGAAATTATTCAATTTTTTAAATTCTTTTTTTCGTTAACTTACTGAGTCACAAATGTGTAAATGTTTGGTTTATTTTCAAGATTATAAACAGAAATTCTTGTGCTGATGATGACTCGTTTCTCTATGAAAGGGAAATATAATTACGTCGCATTTTTTATTTTTCCAAAAACTTTAATCATTAAAATCGCATGAAATATTTTTTGCAATTATATTATTTTTTTGGTGAAAATATTGATTAAACAATGCTTTATTCAATAATAATATCGCTAATTCAAAGAATTAATTTTTCTTCGAGTTATAGTGATTTTATTAACACGGTATTTACTGGCCTTTTTCGTAATATATATGAAATATTTTGAAAAAAATTTTTATTTGTTAACATCTACGATCCTTTATTTACATAAGTAACATTTAAAAAATTATGCATTTTTTTTTATTAATATATAAAAATATAACTTTAGTAAAGGTGTATTTTCTTTTAAAAAAATAATACATTTTCACTAAGATTTAAAATAAAAAAATAGTTTCATTATATTCCGTGATTGTTGATTAATAAATATTGAAAATTTCAGTAAAATTGGTTGATTTCCTGACTTTTAGTGTATTTTTAAGTAAAACGGGGGTCAAAATGTTTTTTCATTTTGGGGAATCGGCTATTGATTTGCACGTACCTAACAATTCTCAATGCGTTCCACAGTGGCGTTTATTTTGCATTTTGTACACCCTAAACCTACGCGTATCGAGACAGGACGCAAAAGTCAGGTGCGTGCGCGTACTGTGGATAACTGAGAAGCTTTTTTTCTGGTTTTTTTTCTGTTTTTTTTTTTGTTTTTTTTCTTATTTTGTTTTTTGCGAAACACATTTTCCATTAGTGCGGGGCTCTGCTACAAAATACACTAATATTTATAGACAGTTATATATTCACTTTAAGATAAATCCCGAAAAAGATCCCACATTTACAAAGTAATAAGAAAGCGAACATATGAGAAATATGTCCTGAAATAGGTAAAAAAAAACTTTTTTTAAAACGAACAAAGAATAATACAGAGTTCAAGCTGAAAATATTTTTTCATTGTACCTGGAGTTAAACGGAGCTTCCATGGGCAGAGCTTCTTTCCAAGAACTACCCGCCTGTGGAACTCTATACCACGGATGCTTCCCAGCTGGTCGTTTTCAAGTTCACTGTTAGCAAATTATTATTGAGCCGTTAGCCGTTATTGAGAATCAAACTCTTTCCAATTTTAATATTCGAATATTATATCCAGAATGGGCAAGTTTTCGTTTAAAAGAAATGTTTAACAAGCTTTTTTTTATATCCGGGATATTTTACAATAATTTATAAGCAGGAAGACTCGGCGCTGCCCGGGATGAAATGAGGAACTCTTTTTCGCCCAGCCCATAACACCATGTTACCTTTTTTATTTACTTTTTATAATATTAATATTTTGAGATGAGGCTCAACATTTTTGGGTAGGATCCTACATTGATTTGATGTGAGGTGGGAGTAAGTAAAATGGTAGTAATTCAAATTCCATTTTTTTTAATATATAATTTTAAACCTCCTCGAGGCAAACTCGTGACAATAAACGTAGAATATAAAATAAGTATAAGTAAGTGACGTCAAGACAGGCGTTAGAAAGAAGAAGAAAATGTGGAAAATGGCAGCAAAATAAGGAAATCTATGTGTCTTTTTTTTTTATGGAAATCGCTCTAGACAAAGCATGAAGCCACTTGATGTAAGGAGCTAACAAGAACAAAAGATAGTTATCGCAACAACAGGAGATGCCTATTGGCCTTAGCCTTGAAAAGACCAAGGCTATATAGGTAGGTGGAGAACAGTCACAAGCCTGCAGTTCTTGGAAATAAGCTACTGGAATAGGAAGCTGTATTACAATGAGGTATCAAAACAACGAATTGATGGAGATCGCTAGACCAACGAGTCAGACGAGCTGGAACAAAGGAAGCAGAGAATAGATCACACAATTCTGAAGATCACATGCCATAATAGTATTTATAGAAAAGACTCAGACTAGCAACATCACGTCTGTGAGAGAGAAGGTGCAGAGAAGAAGAAACGGTAGGATCAATCAAATTATAGATACGTTTCTGCGCCCTATAAGAACTCTCAAATGTACAGAGATTCATCAGCCCAAATATGAAAACAGTACTCCATACATAGTCTGATTGTAGATTTGTAGAGATAGAGAATAGCCTCAGATGTGAGAAGGTGTTTGGAGCGATAGAGAGAACCAACTTTACAAGAAGCAGAAAGAGCAATGGATCTAGTTGAATACAGACCTGTCTGTGAACCCAGTGCCTCTCTTCCGTCCCAGAGAAGTAAGAACAGAAGGTGCCATAGGACCTTTAGGTTGTTCGCAGACAGAGAAAGTACAGAGGGTCGGTAAAGGATGAGAGGAGAGACGTAAGTGACGCATGCCTCGGTTATACCCTTTAAGGAGAGTTTCCTTAGAAGCCAATCTTAACTGATGCTTCTACCTTTGACTGTACCTCTGACCAATTCCTCTCAGGCTTGAGACCCAGTCCAAACCACACGCCAAGGATTCGAGCATGGCCATCAATCCAACAGAAAGGAGCCGGAAGTGTAGCGTTGCCACTCTAGACACCCAACCAGAGGCCGATCGACTTGCTGCGGTTGATTTTGGCCTCCATGATTGTTTTGTAACATGTGAGCGCCTCTGGTATTATCTCGATATCTCGGAAGCATGACACAAAGACAGGGACTTCATCAGCGAATGCGGAAACCTGCTAGGCAAAGCGATTCCACGTAGGACTGAAATTGTCTCTCTGTTCCTGAGCTTGCGGAGTAGCGGCTTAAACTAAAGATTCTGAATGCTTCCCGTTTACTTGCACCACTGCCGTCAATATGCGATACAGAATGGAGATCCATTTGCGGAAGTCTGGTATAAAACCGGCAATCTCTAAAACAGATGGCAAGAAACGATAGTCAGCCCTGTCGAAAGCTTTGAACTTATCAAAGTTGATCTGTGTGACCTCCGTGTCGTCATCTATCCTTTCTAGGATCGTACGAATCAGATTCAAGTTGTTTTGAATTGATCTCCCCTTTACAGCATAGTTCTGTTCGAGTTCGATCAACTCTCTGATAACACCCTGCAACTGGTTCAATAAGATCTTGGCCAAAATCTATAACTTTGTGTTTAGGTGAGTTATGGGCCTGTAATTGTCTAGTTCCTCTCCACGATGCCAGACCCGCTTATTCAGCAACATGATCATTCCCTTAGTGACTTGATCTGGGATTGAGCCCTCGTCAAACCAATGATTGAACACATCCGTCAAAATTGGTGCAAACATGTGCGACAACCCCCAAAACAATTCGTAGAGCAGACCATAAAGTCCTAGGAATTTGTTGCGGCAACACAGCCAAAACCTTGCAATCCATAACCCTAATTTCATAACCAACTGCTCTAGCCACATTGAGGGTCAAAGTCTCTGGTCATCACCTGACAATCCTTAGACGAATTGAAATATGTCTCTTTGATCGCAGCTACATTTACTCCCAGGGACAAGAGATCTCTCTGGATGCAAACCACCCACTTTGAAGACCTCATGATCCATCGCATTCAAACTGGCAACCCACAGAATAATCGACTTAGTTAAAGCAGTGTATCACCCGGTTCCGAAGTCTCCTGGTTAAAGGATGCCGATGCTATGCACCATGCTCAATGTGGCCAATTCTCTGGTATCCTGGCCGCTGTGCTCAATACCACCAACGTTAATTTCAAGGCCCTATAATAAGAAAAATGCAGCAAAAATTTGAGCCCTTTCCCTTGCATTCTGGTAAAAGTCCTTGATAAGTTTTGTTCCCGGTATGGCATCCTCGGCATTTGCCAGACAGAGTTCAGCTTGAAGCCTTATGAATGTTGTCATGGGGAGGGAGGGGGCATCTGGAAAGTTGGTGGCATTCTCGACGTCTTTTCCTTCTATCTTACAGAAGTCTGTGAGGGGTTTCAAGTTCCTTCTCTGACGGAAGGACAATCTTGCAAATGGCATTCCTTAATTTAAAAGGAAAGGGTTTTTCCTTTTTCTTTTCACAAGGAAAAGACATGAATTGGCACTTTTGCTGTGGTTGAGCGGGTGGTGAGACTGTGGCAGAAGCAGTTGCATCCTTGTGCCCTCCTCTGCTCTTCCCAAGGGCTCAGCTTGCCTTGGGGCTGGTGTTAGCGTAGCAGTTGGAAGTGAAGCTGGCCTTAAACCAGGGACTGGGACTGCCGGTGGCACTGGTTGGCTGGGCACTGTCTTTACGGGGCAGTTATTAGCCATGTGGCCTTGCTTCTAACAAAACCAACAGTGTGAGCGACAGCCTTCCACAATGACCGTTATATTTCAGCCTCTGTGCCTCAGCATTGCTGGAATTGTGTTAAAACTTTTGCGCTTCAGCCTCATGGCAACCATATAGTCGAGCATATAGACTTCGCTCCTGGACCTTACCGGGTTCACGTGCTCCACATCTCCAAACTGGCTGAAGAACACACCAAAGTAATCTGCACACAGCTCGGTTGGAGTGTTGTAAATGTGGATCTGGGTTCTCCTCCTGTATCTTCACTCTCCCGCTCCTCATTTCTTTTAGGGAGAGTCGTTCGACTTCATCCTTTGGGAAGAGCAGCAGGATGTCCCAGATTGCAAAGCTTCTTTGGCAGATGTACATTGCCGGGGTATTTGGTTTCTTCAGGAGCTCTGCCATGTTCTCCTTTTTGGATCCTAGGAGGCGATTTTTCTTCAAGTCACTCATGACGAGGGACCAGACCCTGTCCCCAATTGCCTTCCAAGAACCAGGCACAGACTGCAGTACATTACTATCGATGTACTGTTTGTACTGCTTTAAATAAAGTTCTTTGTAGTCCTGTGGGAACATCTTTTTCTCTGGACTCCCTCGCTGGTGCTGCTGTGACTTCCCTCTGGCTCCTGATGGTACAACTGGGGGAACACTGGCTCCTGGAAGCAGAGCCTCTCTTCTGAGGAGCCCCGATCGGGTTTGAAGTTTAACAAATCGCCACATTAGGTGAAAGCGAACCTTTTTTCTTTTTCTGGTTCCTCGATGGGGGAAGTCCGGTTCCTGGTAACAGAGCTACTCTCTGGGGAGGCTGAACTGGCCTCCATCACAAAGAGTATGACCACATTGGGTGCTACCGTCCCTTTTGCGTCCGCCCCCAGGCTTGGGGAACCTTGGTACCCGTTTTTATTGTTGTTGTTGGTGGTAGTAGTGGTGGCGGTGGTGGTGGCTTCCATTTCTTTTCCTCCTCCTTCCATTTTCCGTCGGTTGAACCAGAGTAAAAATCACTGTTTAAACCGACATGGAGACGGGGTATTTGGAAAGCTTGTTTTGGTGCGAAAGAGGTGGAAAGATAGAGCTGAGAGGGGGAGGGGAGGAGCGTTAAAGAGAAAGCTTATTGAAGGCTTAGATTGAACATGTTAACACTTGACCAGAAAAGAGACAGAAAGATAGAACAAAGTGAAAATAGCTAACAAAAATAGAGGGGGGGGGGGGGGGGCGTTACTGCATTACACACCCCATAAGATAGGAGGATGGGAAATCAGCACAAAAGACGAGAGCTTTAAGCTATGATCAAGAACATATACTACACTTTGAATTATTTATTTGCAGAAAATATTTAAAAATTTACATTTAAAACAAATTAGGCACAAGGCCATCAACAGTGTGGGGAAATAAGTGTCGTTGGTCATCCTTGGTCTATAGTGATAAAAATGTCTATCCTACTATTAACTAGAATCATCTCAATCACCACAATGCCACATTTACACTAGGGGCAATCCTACTTTAGATAACCCAAAATTTGTTGGAAATTTTATTTTTTTCATAAATATATTTATATACAAAGATTTCATTGCTATAAAACGAGGAGTGGGGGCAGACTACACTTTGATCTTAGCCCGAAGGCCAACAGAGTGTATTTTAGTTCCTGAGTTCGAGTTTCACATTTGACACAACAATGATATCAGATGAAATTTTAGAAAATACATTTTTGAATTACATCTTTGCCGATCGGTGATCCCATCTTTTAAAAAAGAGGTGGAGCATGATAACATACATACAAACATGAAATTGACTTAACGTATTATTATTAGTGATGGGGCGATTCCAATATTTTTTCCCGATTCCGATACAATTACCGATTCTGTACTAAATTCCTGATTGTGATACAATTATCGAATCCGATTACAACTTTTTGTTGTTTCATTTCTACGTATATAGTTATAGTGTTGTTGTCTATTTTATTTTCGGATTACCATAAAAATGCATGTAATGTGGGCATATATTTTCACAAAAATAAAAATACACTTGTTGGAGGGGGGTCACTACATGAGTAGATCTTCGTTGTAAATGGACAAAATGTTATTTAAATTTTTTTATAAACGATTGACCTTTTTCAGTATTTTTTTAAAAATAGAGTAGTAAGTAACTTATTTTAAAAATGAATATATTGCAACGATACAAGACAGACGAAAACAGAGACAGAAAAGTGTTCCCGCTTTTCTTTTTTTCTCTTCAAAGATTACAAAATATACCACTTTACTGTTCATTTCTAACAAACAACATGTGGCGTTCACATTAAGGACACATCTAACCCCTACATCCGAGAAAATATTTAAATGTATGTCTTACAAAATTAAATTGAACTCTTGCATTTATTGGTTTAATAAAATTGTAATCGTAAGTTCGTAAATTATGTTAAATACAACTAAAATGAAAACCACTTAATTCTGCCTGGCAATTCTGAAATTTCACATGAGTAGACGCTTTTTTAAACAAAGTTTATGCTGAAAATCATCTACGCACATTACAATTCATCAACAGCTTTTAAGATTATAAAAAAACTTTTTGAAAAACTTGTTTAATTTTTAGAGGGATCAAGGGCTGGGTCCAGTTCACTATGTTGATTTAACATAAGTTGACCACCTACACAAGAGAATGTCACCTCATACCACTTTGGGGTCAATTTACGTCAAACTTATATAGCAGACTTACCTCGACTGCTCATTTAAATATTAAACAGGTAATTGTTTCAATTTTTTTATAATCTTAACATTTGTAGTGTACGGAAAATTTGATAATTTTTACAAGGTATGATAATTCCAAATTCGGTAACTATGAATTTGAAGATCACAATCCAATCTTGCAAATGATTTTACAATACTAATTTTATTCTGATTTTATGTTATATATTAATAAAGATGTACAGGTACAAAATACAAAAAATACACAAAGTCACTCCCTGAGAAGCTGTACTAATACTTTCTTTGAAATTTTGGGTAAAATAGTTTAAGTGTCCACAACAGAAAGGTTTTCAAGCATCATTCTCTCTAGAAATATACTTTTTTCGTTTTAGATAAAATACACCATTAAAATGCTCGAATCGTGGCATTTGTGAATCTTGTTTCTTTGCTGACGTCAAAGTGGTTAGTGCTAAGCAGATAAACAAAACGCATCAAAGGAAACGGTTATACGCTACATATAGACATATGACATTAGTCATTTCTGTCTGAAATTATTTTATCTTTGATTCAGTAGTCTTTTGGTATTTAAGAAAGGATACTGATGGTTTTGTTTATGCTGCTTTCGAGGTGGGAGCCTGCTAGTGATTTGAAGGTAAAACTATATAAAACTCATTTAGATTAAAATTCAAGATGGATGTCCAAATCTGCCTAAGAAAATCTTAAATAAAAACAAATACTTGCTTGTTTACCCTAATATTTGAAATACTGTTTTCACATAACAACATGTGAACCTAACATCATTTTGTTTGTCCTAATACAACATTCTAATTTATTTTTGAACGTATATTAAATCGAATTTTTATGCCTACCCATCGATACCTGTTCTGATTATACACTTCATCTTTTCTGTGCTCCATCAGTGAAGGAGATATCCTTCTAGACTGAGGCAATTTTAATTTTCTGGGTCTAGTCTGCCTTCATGGGAAGGTTAGTAAATAGGGAAATGTTGAAACTTGTTTCTTTTTGTATGGAAAGAATGTTCAAAATTTATTTTTTGTGCCCGAAAGTTTTTTGTAATAAAAAGGTTCAAATATGTTTTCATATTTTTTAAATTTCTTTTATCAACCAGTTCACAGACGTTGAAACTTAAAATCAAATACGAACTGACGCCAAAGTGTGGACTTTTCTCATGTAGTCGTTTCTTTACGTTGCATATCCACCTAATCATGTGCTTAAAGTAATTGACTCTCTCCGACTCTCTGCCCCCCCACACACACACACTTGTATTATAAGCTTACAAGATAACCATGTGTGGTGATATGAATAAAGGTATCAAGTAATTTGTGAATCTTTGTAAAATCGGCTATAAAATCGATATACCTCTGAATTTCTTGTTTAAATTTTGAGGAATTAACTTTTTACTATTCTACATGAAGCCTAATTAATTTCGCTTGCAGCGAACATGCAGTTATTCAGATATTCATGCATCAAATGATGTCAATTCTTTGTGGACGCCCTGTATATATATTTATTGGTATTTTATAGAACATGTATTTGATTTGAAGAAATTATATACCCATTTACAAAACATTCTAATTTAAAATATTTTTTCAAGCATCCCAACATTAACAAAAGCTTAACTACAGTAACAGCATCAATAGGCAAAACACCCACTTTTAATTATTCAAACCTGAAACCTGGCTAATGAAGGTTAATGACATGCATTACATGCAGAAAAATGTTATGAGAATGATATGATAGATGTGTAATGTGAGTGTTAAAGACAGACTTAGATCTGACGACCTCAGAGGAAGATTAAATCTGGACAGTATAGGGAGTGTGCAGAACAGGAGACTTTATTTGGTTAGCAACATTGAAAGAATGGATGAGAGTGTGTTGGTTAGTAAATGTAAAACAGTTGAGGTAGCAGGTTCAGTTCACAGAGGAAGGCCAAGGAAAACATGGGAGGAAGTGATAAGGATGTAAAACAAATGTTAAATCGATGATGATGAGAAGGATTTAATTTCTCTCAACACTTCTCACCTTTGTTTATGCTATTCGCCCTTCCTCCAGCCATCTAAAAAATTCATGTACAGCTGAAGTGTGCATGGTGACAAAATAATAAATTAATATCTGTTTTTTTTTAATCATATGCCCGGAAACCTTTATTAAAAAATACACAAAAAAAAACACAGAAATCTTTTTTTTTATTTAGCAGAGTTTGTAAAATGTAAAAACCGAAACAGCCCAAGTTTATTTTTTAAAAGATATTTTTAAAAATTGTCCATCTTGATATAACCGCTTTCTTCATTAAGAAGAACTTGTTTTAAGAATATTTCTTCTTCAAGAACTCAACAACCAATGCTGTCCATCCAGTTTGGTGACTGAAAAGATAAAGAACAAAATGTTTAATGTAGAATCTGTTTTGATGTTATAAGGTTTACTTAATAGAAAGGCAGCTTTTTTGTATACTAATGACTCACAAGATTTGATTAATTAAGAGGATTGCTTGACAAGTATTTGTTGACATTGGACTTGAAGACGATCATATTGTAGTCTGCAGGGAAGCAGCACTATGGTAATGTGTTCCACAGATGCAAAATTCTTTAAAAAGAAAACTTGCTTGGTTTTAAGTATACTGAGAGAGAAAGAAAAGTTTTTTGCTGTGGTAGTAGATAGACGAGTTCTTGATGTGAATGTTTTACAGGGGACCAGAGATTAGAGCTAAGTGGATCACCTTCCATGGAAATAACGATAGAGTAGAGAAAGACTAGTGACGTCTCTTCTTCTGTGAGAAAAGGGCAGTAGAAAGAGAAAAGATCATTTTGCACTAAATAGTTGTATTAAGTGAAAGTTTTTATGAAAGAGAAAATAAGTGATAACCAAACAGAGACCATATCGCTGCAGTGGAACAATATAAGCCAATATCCGACAAACTTCCGACTCAGCAAATAAACTTGAAGCTAATATTTATCAATTATTATATTAAATATGAGTTAATCAAAAAAAATGTCCCATATCATTTAATAACATAAAATACATCCTAAAGTATTCCTTGGTTTGGGGGCTGAGTTATGCTTGAAAAAAATCCATTTTAATTATTCTAATTAGTGTTAATCTGCAATTAATTCACCAAGTTACCCATCTCTTACTAAGTTTCTATCTATCACTCTCTCCCTCTTGTTTGAATCCTCCTATTCTTATTTCATACAGTATCTATTACTATCCTTTCTGTCACTCTCTAATTATCTCCCTGGTTATTAACAGTTAAAGGTAATAAAGAAAGGAAAGAATGGAAAGATTGGAATAGTCCACTATAAACAAAAGGGAATAGCAGCACAAATACGATTCAACCTGTAGAGAGAGGGTAAGTATAGCTAGCAGAAAGCAACTAATTTGGGATTGTGTCTTTATTTTTTTATATTTAACTGGCCTTGCAACTCACCTTTTTCTGATTCAAACAATCTAATCTGATCTGAATGGGTGATCGAATGGGTCACATTTTTTTATAGTAAAATGCTATTTACCAACAGCTGCACATTCTGATGAAGATGTTATGAAATATACAATCTATAGATATAAAACTCTGTGGATGGTGCTTGCTTGTTGGTATCCGTGTACAATGGATGATGTCAAAAATGATGACATCATCTATTAAAACAAAGAGAGAAAGGAGGGAAGAGATTCTCGATGACGTAATAAATGATGAATGGTGAACTTGCTTGCTTGTTTGTATCCGTGCATAGTAGATGACATCCCAAAGAGCGATAAGGTCAAAGGTAATGGGGGAAAGAGAGGGGAAGATACAGAGATAAAGGGGGAAAAAAAGAGAAAGGGGAAGAGAGAGGAGTGGAGGATAGAGAGGGAATAGAGAGAGGGGAGTGAACGATAGAGAGAAAGAGGATAGAGCCATAAAAAAACGAATAATTATTATCACAAAAGAAATATACATAATTATTTGAAAATGGATGATATTATCATGGATAAATGGTAGCTTTTGGTAACTTTATAGTCTAGACCACTGGTGGTTTGCAGAAAAATTAGGACATTATTTCAATTTTTATGAAGCTTCAGATTCAAAAATTACAAGTAACAAAATTGTATTATGGGTTGTATATATGTTTAAGACAGTGACGTACATGGGGAGGGGGGGATGGAGTGGTGGCTTCATGAATCCAAATTAGGTGGGCATCCAATCATATTCAAATTATCTCTTTTTCTCATAATATTTCTCGGTACTAGAACTTATACTTGAGACTTTGGAGCATACAATTAAGAAGTTGTTCATCATCAGAGCATCACCAGACCTCTGCACACCATTGCTTCAAGACCTTAGGTAATCTCGAAATACACACACGTACACAAATGTGACATGATTCAACCACAGTATAACCTAACATTGTTACATTATGGATGGCCCTATGCCAGAGAAGAGTAAAATGAACTAGTATGAATTTTTAGATGGGTCAATTTAAGTGCAGGTTAGAATAACACAAACTTTGGGAAATTGATATATTCCCAGGATGAACACACAAAGCAAGAGGTCAAAAAACAAAAAGGGGCTAGTCAATTTTTTGTGGTTTTGTGGTTGACAAAGAAACGAAAGTTTTTCAGAATGGAAGCAAAAACAGACAGATGTACCAAGAAGATGCTGTGAAACTTTGAACCAGTTAAAATGGCTGAAAGGTAAAATGTGCCACCCCAACATGTCTGTTCGTCGAGTCACTCATGTATTTTCTAATAAGATAAGTCAGTTAGTTAAGAGAACTCTTGTCTCTCTATATATAAGTAATGTTTTATTTTTAAAAAAATAAATAAATCTTCTGAAATTCCAAATGAGTCTTAGTCTCCTTTTCTGGACGAAGAAAGTTTGTTTCAGCTGGTTACACTAATGAAGTCACTAAGTGATCACTAGACGAGACGGCGGTGGTGGCGACGACGACCATGGAAGAGAAGAAGAAGAAGACCAACGGTGAAAGAAAAGATATGTCTTACACACAATAGTTTTAACAGACATTCGTCGCTTGTTGAGTAGAGTAAAAAAAGAAAGAAAGAACTAAGTAATGAATACACGCCCACATACTATTGCATACAATATCTTAATGTGCTCCTGTAAGAGAATTAAAAAGAATTACTGGTAAGACACGCACTCAAATATAATGAATGAACACAGACACACACGAATACAGAATCTAAGGACACATATAGTGCACATATAAGAAACACATCCACACACACCTTAAAAAAGTTAAAATACGCGAAAACGGCGTATGTGAAAATGAACTGAAAAACAGATTTAAGAATTTTTGTAGTAACGTTTTAACGACACAATGTTACAAAATGACTTGCAAAATCATTTAAAATACTTGTTACTGAATAGTTTATTACTATTACTGTTGCAAACTTGTTACTGAATAGTTTATTACTATTACTGTTGCAAACTTGTTACTGAATAGTTTATTACTATTACAAACTTGTTACTGAATAGTTTATTACTATTACTGTTGCAAACTTGTTTCTGAATAGTTTATTACTATTACTGTTGCAAACTTGTTTCTGAATAGTTTATTACTATTACTGTTGCAAACTTGTTACTGAATAGTTTATTACTATTACTGTTGCAAACTTGTTACTGAATAGTTTATTACTATTACTGTTGCAAACTTGTTACTGAATAGTTTATTACTATTACTGTTGCTAACTTGTTACTGAATAGTTTATTACTATTACTGTTGCAAACTTGTTACTGAATAGTTTATTACTATTACTGTTGCAAACTTGTTACTGAATAGTTTATTACTATTACTGTTGCAAACTTGTTACTGAATAGTTTATTACTATTACTGTTGCAAACTTGTTACTGAATAGTTTATTACTATTACTGTTGCAAACTTGTTACTGAATAGTTTATTACTATTACTGTTGCTAACTTGTTACTGAATAGTTTATTACTATTACTGTTGCAAACTTGTTACTGAATAGTTTATTACTATTACTGTTGCAAACTTGTTACTGAATAGTTTATTACTATTACTGTTGCTAACTTGTTACTGAATAGTTTATTACTATTACTGTTGCAAACTTGTTACTGAATAGTTTATTACTATTACTGTTGCAAACTTGTTACTGAATAGTTTATTACTATTACTGTTGCTAACTTGTTACTGAATAGTTTATTACTATTACTGTTGCAAACTTGTTACTGAATAGTTTATTACTATTACTGTTGCAAACTTGTTACTGAATAGTTTATTACTATTACTGTTGCAAACTTGTTACTGAATAGTTTATTACTATTACTGTTGCAAACTTGTTACTGAATAGTTTATTACTATTACTGTTGCAAACTTGTTACTGAATAGTTTATTACTATTACTGTTGCTAACTTGTTACTGAATAGTTTATTACTATTACTGTTGCAAACTTGTTACTGAATAGTTTATTACTATTACTGTTGCAAACTTGTTACTGAATAGTTTATTACTATTACTGTTGCAAACTTGTTACTGAATAGTTTATTACTATTACTGTTGCAAACTTGTTATTAAATAGTTTATTACTATTACTGTTGCAAACTAGTTACTGAATAGTTTATTAGTATTACAAACTAGTTACTGGATGGTTTACTAGTATAATTTGCTACAAACAGCTTAATAATGGAAAAAGAGATAGAATGCAATTTTAACAGTAATTCAGAATTGACTTAGAAATCTAGTGAGGGATGATCTCTTCTGTTCCTTACAGCCCCTTTCTCACAGAAGAGACTTTGCTAATCTCTCTCTACTCTATCATTATTTCCATGGAAGATGCTCAAATTTCTGGTTCCTCCTTGTAAGACATTTACAGAAAGAATTCTTCTTTCTACCGCAACAAAAAAAAAACTTTCCTTTCTTCTTTAGTGTGCCTAGCATCAGGCGACATTTTACACGAATAGAGCTACTTCATAAGGGTTTCCAATCTGTAGAACACATTTCCACTGGACTGCTTCCCCACAGATTACAAAATTGGTCATTCTTTAAAGCCAATGTCAACATATTCCTATCTAGAACCGTCCCCACAAGTATTGGAACTTGGTCTTGACAATCATTCCATCTCATTAACCCTTATCCTCGAGTGGTATCTGGCCTTGATAAATGGTGACCATTTAGTTAAAAAAAAAAAGTATGGATTATAATGAAAATATTTCCAGAACTATAAACATCTAGATAGTACACTGCAAAACATTTTAATAGTAAGCAAGCCAAGAATCAGAAAAAAAACAAGCACAAGTAGTTGAGCAGGAAGCCGAATGGGATTAAATTAATTTTGATTAAATTTTGAATACATTGAGTAATTGCTTTAATTTAGAAGACAAACAAATCAGACAAAATAATAAATATATGTTCTAAGTAAAATTATTGAAATAAAATCGTCATGTAACTGCATTTGTTTTACTGTCCTTTGTTTGTTATCCTTTTTAATTTTAGCTACTTTTTTTAGTGAAATTACCTCTAAGTTTAGCAACTTTTTAGCTATTTTTGCAGGTGTACCTAGCGACATTTCAAAATGAGAGTTGGCAATCATGGTTTTGCACCATAATACTTCAGCGTGTTGATTTTTCTTTGCATTGCCCGTTTGGTGTTACTTTTCATGAAGTTTATCTCTATTTATATATAGCTAGGTATGTCTATATGTTTATATATTTTTAAGTATAGGATTCACTCCTAAACTAATTAATCGACCATTATGAACTTTTGGAACACAGCTGCTAAGTGTAAGAGTGGATAATATGGGCTATATTAGTTTCATTTAATTTTATGAAAAAGGGCTAAAGATCAAATACCTCCAATTTTTGTCAAATTTTAACAATAGGTATTAGACATCAATTAATAAATATTCCTCGAATTTTAGTTTCTTTTGAGCATTTTAAAGGGTTTTAGGCACAACCTCTCATTGAAAATTCAAATATATAAGATTTGCATTAAATTTGATCCGTAGTCATTAGACATCAATTAAGCAAGATTCCCTGAATTTCAATTTTTTCTTAAGCTTTAAATTTGTTTACATTTTCTAGAATTAAAATTGTGCTATGGATTTTTATCAAAAGTGGAATAAGGATTCTAGAAATAAGGTTTAGTAGTATACATCTTAATTTTAATCTTTGTAAGGGGACATAAAACTGGTGCAAAACTGTTTTGTTTGCAAAATTAATTTTACCCATACTGAGACGGGTATTTATATATTTATAATCTACAATGGCAGGAGTTATAAAATTGAACTTAATAACTTAGAGCTCCGTTTCAGTGATATGAAAATATGAATAAAGACGTAAATAAATCATTACTTGAATATAAAACATGGAACCGTTTTGTTGCTGGGTTTCATCAGTTTATTGATATACACGTTCATGATATTACAATGGTAGTGATAAAATTGAACTTATGGTGACTTGAAGCTCTTTCCCAGTGATATAGAGATGTAAATAGTCTTGTACTTAAGAAGTGATTTGAACCTAAAGCATCGGTATGCAGCAATTGCGTTGAAGCAGAGGAAATATCTGAAACAACAACAGTAGGTCCATCCAAGCCTTTTATGCATATTATATTTCAGTATAGTGATAACATTTAGCACAAAGACTTCTTGCTCTTTTTCAGTGATATAAAAATGTGAACAGAGACATAAATAATAAATCTTTTGAAGCTAAAGAATCACTATCGAGTGCGTGCAACTGAAATAGTCTCAGAGGTCAGTTTTTGCTGCACCAGACATCTATGTTTATTGGAGACCTACTATAGTTTTATTTTTCTAACATCAAATATATATATATATATATCTTTTGTTTTTCTTATCTTTCCGTTTTTGCTGGAGATGGGGCATCCTACCGGATGCCAGACATTCACCAGCTATTTCAGACACGCCAGCCTAGAGATCTTTTTAAGATTCTAACTGTCCCTTTAAGTGCAATTGTTTGTATTTCTCTTGCACTCGGTTCACCGGGTATACTCGCCAGATAGCTTTTGAAATTATTTTTCATTAGTCCTGTTTCTCCTATAATTACTGGTATGATGGTGATTTTCCTAAGATTCCAGTTTCTTTTCATGTCGTACATAAGACCTTGGTATTTTGTAATCTTTTCCCTTTCAGCTCTGTTTAATCCTGCATCATTAGGGGCATTGACTTCAACTAGGGTTGATACTTTCTCCCTTTTGTCCTATATTACGATGTCAGGTTTAACAGCTCCGTTTTCTAGATATGTAGCTGTAGGGATTGCATAGTCATAGTGGATGGTGTATAAATTATTTCCAACTGTTCTTTCTGGTATATGCTCCCACTGGATATTCAACTTTTTACAAATAGTTCAGTGAAGATATTTACACACTCTGTTGTCGCATTGTATAATAGCCATCCCCCAGGAGAACCTTACAACTGGATGTCAGGTGGCTCACACTCTCTACTTCTGTGTGGCAGACCCTGCACTTGTTATTGTTGCTGAGACCACTCATCTTTTTAAAGGCATCAAGCCTTGATCTTGAGCAGCCATTATCATTCTCTCCTGATCATAATGGAGAGATCCTCTTTTCAAACAGTCTACAGAGCCTTCCTTATCTATATATTCCTGGGATAATTCACCTAGGAAATACTTAGCACGTTGGTTGGCCCATTCTTCCAGTTTTCTGGAATGGAAAGTCTTGGTGTATTTCTGGCGGCTTTTGCGGGCTATTTCTGTGGCAGGATTGTTGCCTGTTTCTGCCTCATTTGTAAGACCGTCCTGTCCAAAATGTTTGGTCAGTTTTGTGATAGAGGTTGTTCTGCTTGCTCTGGTTTCTTGATGTTGGCATACCATCATAAGGTTTGGGTTCTGGGAGCTCATCAGATATTGGCCGGTGCTCACAATAGTGGTTCAATGTTAATGGTCAATTTCTGAGAGACCCATGCCCCCTGTTCCTCTTGGCAGATACAGCCTTGGAAGACACTGGTTTCTGTACATTATCAACATTTTTCTTGTTTTTGTGGGCAATCAATAATTCCAAAGCTGTATGTTATCACTGACATAGCTAGTTGGTTAATGGCAGTTACTTTGTTAGCTGTGTTTTGCAAATTTTCCAACACGGCGTATATATTCTCTGCCAATTTTTTCTCTCATCTTGGCATGTTGAATTGAATCGTTTTCTTCTATGTCAAGGTATTTGATGTCAGTATCTTCATCAAGCTGCATGTTTTCCGTTTGGATCTTCTTCCCAGCTCTGAGGGAGCACTTGGCACATTTGTCCAGGCCAAACTTCATTCCAATATCTTTGGAGAAGGTACGTACAACCTGTAAGAGTCGGCTTAAGTCAGCATCTGAACTAGCATACAGCTTGAGGTCATCCATGAAGAGCAGGTGGTTGACTTGTTTGTTTAGATCTTGTTTGTGGCCCTGGCTCAAATTGTAGGCACTCTGGCTTTTGTTTAGTAATTTGCTTAGTGGATCAATTGCTAGGCAAAAGAGTAGAGGAGATAAGCTATCTCCTTGGAAGATTCCTCTTCGGATCTTGACATCAGGGATTTTTATTGCTCCATTAGTGTGTCTTAATGCCATAGTTGTTTTCCACGTATTTATTTGTACTGCCATGGTTTTCTTGATGACCGGATGGATATTATATAGATCAAGTCAGCGCAGGAGCCATGCGTGGTATACACTATCCTATGCCTTTTGGTAATCGATCCATGCCATGCTTAGATTTCTCTGCCTCTTCCTACAGTGCTCAAGGATGGTCTTATTGATCAACAATTGGTCCTTGGTGCCTAAACACTTCCTCCTGCACCCTGCTTGTTCTTTTTCCAGATATGCTCCAGAACAGAGGTGTTTGCAGATGCTGTCTGCAACCAGGCCAGTGAAGAGTTTGTAGGTTGTAGTGAGGCAGCAGATCGGTTTGTATTTTGTAGGGTTTTGTGTCTCACTCGATTTGGGTATGAGGGTCGTATCACCTTTTACTAGCCATGCTGGTGTGGCCTCCTCACCCTTCAAAAGTCTGGTGAAGCAGCTACTATAATAACTATGCAGTGCTGTTAGTTTTTTCAGCCAAAAAATTGGGTATATTGTCCATGCCAGGTTTTTTGTGATTCTGAAATTGATTTAGCTTTCGTTTTATCATTTCAGACGTTATCTTTGGCTCTGGCACTTTTGGCTTGCTTTTATTACTTTGAGCTATATCTAAGATCCACTTGGCCTCTTGGTTGCATGGTCCCTGATTCTCAAACAAAGGCCTCCAGTAGTTTTCTAGCTCCTTCTCCTTTGGTGGCTTTTCCACCATTATATTCTCTCCAACCAAATTTCGGTAGAATAGTCTTGTATTTTTTTTTAACTGTCTGTTCTCAACTTTCGCCCTGTGCTTGTTATCCTTTTCTTGAATTCTTTTGGCAAGTGCTGGGATTTTGCTTTCAAATTCCCTCGCAACGTTTTCAATTTCTTCTACATTTTTTTTGTATTCAAAACTGAGTCTGCAGATGGTGTTTCTCAGCCGTCCCCGCACTGTAGTGGCAGCAAGGAATTGTTTAATTTGAGAGACTTCCTTTCTGCAAAAGTTAAGTTGTTTCTGGAGCTTCAGTTTCCACGGTGGTGTTGTGGCTCGTGCTCTGGACTCCCATTGCTTTTTTGAATTGAGGGGGTGTTTCCTAAAAATGTAAAGTCCTGCAGCGTATGTTACTTGATTTAGCTCCGTGAGGGATATGTTGGATGGAACAAGTCTTTGGAGAGCGATGTTTACGTTTTGTATTACTGCCTTGGTAGCTCTTGAGGCTTGGGGTTTGGGCAGTTCATCATCTGGACTTCCTCAATTGTATTCCCAAGCTCTTCTTCCAAGGCCAATTGCTCATCATGTGGTTCCAGTACTTTCTGAGGTAATGATGAGGATAATGGTGAGGAAGAACTTAGGTTCAGTGAGGGGCTATTTTCTGATTCTAAATAGACAGCTGATGGTGGTGGTATACTTGTCAGGGAGCCCCTTGCTAAAGAGGATTCTGATGTTGATGTAGCTTTATGGTAGGCTGTCATGGGCCCAGACAGTTTGACAGCTTCATTCATGGGTGAATGGTAATCTGATTTCTGCTGTACCTGTGGTGTGGTGTCTTGGACGATGATGGGAATTGTGGGAATTTTGATGGGGCTTTCAAGTGTACACTTTTTTGTTTTTATAAGGGCTTCTCTCTCTGATGTCATATAGTCCAGCTCAGCTTCATTGAACAGGCTCATGCTGTTATATCTTTGGCAAGTTATTTTTTTGTGGTGGAACATTTTTCTTGCCCGGACAGAAGTGGAAGAATATTTCCCTCCAGGTCTCTGTTCTTTTTTTTTGTTTGGTATATTTTGCTTGAGCATATTTCATAGCCCATAACAGTGTCCACTTTTCTTCCATCTCCCATTTAGACTCTTGTCTCCGTCTAGTTTCTTCTTCCCTGATAAGACGGTAGTATTCTTCAGCCTCTCTTATGGCTGCATTTTTTATAAGGATGCTCTCTTCTTCTGTTATATATATTCCCATCTTGGAAACAAGCGATCGTAGGTGGGCAACTGGTGTATTTAGAATCTCATTGGATGTTTGCTCCACTTTTCAAACTTTGAGTAGTGGTAGCAAAACAATAGCACCTTCTTTTTTGCAACAGTCCGTGGTTGGGCTTTTAAACCTCTTATGTTTCTTTTTTTGTTGCTGTATTTGATGAAGATAGGGGGCCAGGACCTTTTGTCTCAAGGCCTGATGGCTGACCCTGGTTGGTCTCTGTATTGGCTGGAGCACCATTTCCAGAAACAGGAAGGTTTACACTATTGCTTACATCTTCCCGCCTGGTGTATGAACGGGTTGATTGGCCCTTTTTATCCTGGGTGACGGCCTGTTAGTATTTATTTTTGTTCTTATTCATATTTTTTATTATTCATTTCCTACTTGTCAACGGCTTCTAATTCTTTATTCAAAGCTGCCCTCTATTAATAGAGGGGGTGCCCCCGTCTGCAATTCGGGAGACGTGTTGGATGGCTTGAGGAGACAGCACACCATTTTTCTTTGAATATTTGGTCAGGGTTTACTTCAAGTAAAAAGTATCCTCATGTCAGAGTCTCTAACAAACCCCTGTAGAGAGAGACCAAAGACACCCGAGGGTGGTGTCTAGTAGACATTCAAGTCCTCCCCAATATATATATATATATATATATATATATATATAAATGTGTTGTTCCAAAGCCACTTTGTTTCTTTTGTATAGCCATGAAATAAGAGATGGTTCCCTTTTTTTTGACCTGCTAGATGTTTATGCTAAAGTTATCCAAATTTTCACAGGAATTGTCAATTTTCACTCCAAAAAACCTACACCCGATTGAAAAAAAAACACCAAAAGATCAGGGAATTAGATTTTAGTGATTCATGAATGTGAATAGCCAATCCGATGAATTTCCTAAACTCGGGGGGGGGGGGGGGGGGCGTCACATGTGTATGTGTGTGTGTGTGTAGAGAGAGGACAATGCAAAAAGCAACAACTATAAACACCTTGGATGATGCGCTAGGGGTAAGTAGTAAAAACACATTTAAATTAATTCATAGTCGAATCAATTACTTTTGGCATTTTTCTAAACAATTCCAATCTGTTTCAACTAAGAAGGTCAAAATGAAGAGAAAAACACTGAGTGTGCATATGTGTGTAAGGGTGGTATTAGTAAGGAGACACAGAAAGTCATTCTTTGATGAAACAAATGTCATCTAACCCCCCTATCCCCTTCATGAATCGTTTGAAGTCTTAGCCTTCACGACAAAATTAACATTTTCAGTTTTCAGAGAACTGTCATGAGACAAGGCAAGACGGAAAAGGATAACAGTAAAAGCAAGAAGAAAGAAAGAAAGATAAAGCTAGAGAGATGAAGAAAAAGTAAAATAAAATCCAACCAAATAGCGACGGAAAAATAAAGAGGTAAGGCTCTAGCGATTTGGCATATATCTACATTTTAACAAAAAAATGAAGCGAATTTCGACCAAAAAGCGGAGAACTCATATTCATTAGAGGCTCTCTCAGTTTAAGGCGAAATCCACTTTTTCTGGATTCAAAAAAGAGCGGAATTCTGCTAAAAAGCAGAGAACTCAAATCCCTAGCGCCTATTAATTAATGAATGTTAAAATGCAGTATGTAAATTGCTGTGACCTTGCAGGACCGGTAAATAATCTAGACAGTCAGACACAGTGGTATAATTAACAAAAGTATGTTACAGAAGATACGCATCTCATTCTGGGGCCATAACTGCCACCAATAACGGTGTTTACTTCTTTCCCACCGCAGGAAGATATGACACAAGGTTGGAAGGTGGGGAGAATCAAGCCAACGCCCCTAAAGAAGGAGCACTATGGCCTATTAAAAATTGCCTGCACAGCCTCATCAGCATTCCCCAATTGGGGCACCTCAGACAGTAAGTAATAAATTTACTCCTCTCCAAAGAGGGGAGGCAAGGTGGACCTCCTAGGACTGCCCAGGACGAATGCCTCAACCCAACAGATTAAAGGCCACCGAAATGGCCCAGTTTCTGTCGGACTGATTGTCAAGATCAGATTCTCGACTGGCATGTGTCCGCTATCACCACTGGACGGCAAATGAATGTCGCCAAAAGCTGCCACGATGCTTAGTCATAAGTGTATTTATTGTGTCTGAGTAAGTCCATTTATTCCTTGAAATAGGTAGATCAGATTATACCACTACATAAATAAAAATCATTCCAGTTGTGTTTAGGTCACTTAACTTTACTCCCTCATTTCAATCACACAGAATCGGACAGGGATCGCATGCCTAATGACTTTTGCTGCAATTTTCAAATTACTAACACTCTTACAGTAAATTACTAAAAGTATTACAGCAATTTAATTAGTGATAATTTTCTTTTATCGGGAATTGTAAATTCATAAATATTTTAAAGTTCTCGGTTTTCATCTTTATTTATTAAATAGAAAAACTAAAGTACTACCACTATCATCGTCGTCGTTGTCGGTTTAACATCTGCTTGAATGTGTTGGAGGTTTTTTTTAGAAATTGACTTCCAAACTAACCTATCTCTGGTTAGGTCTTTGTTTAGTCTTCTTTTTTGCAACTCCATCCTTATCACTTCCTCCCATGTTTTCCTTGGCTTTCCCCTTCTAAACTGACCCTGCTATCTCAACTGTTCTACAGAATGTAATACGAAAATTAGAAGGCATGGAAATGTCTGAAACTCTAATAATATATATAGAATATTGTACTCAAGCCGCGGCACCAGTAGCTAAGCATGATAATTGGAATATATTCAAATCAGAAGGCATATGCACTAAAAAATTAACTGAATTAATAGAAGTAATGAAAGAGTTCAATTAAAATGTCAGAATAGAATCCTTAATAATTTGTATGTATATATATATATATATATATATAAGGGAAAGAAGTAAATACCGTTATTGGTGGCAGTTATGGCCCCAGAATGAGACGCGTATCTTCTGTAACATACTTTTGTTAATTATACCATTGTGTCTGATGTCTTGATTATTTACTGGTCCTGCATATATATATATATATATATATATATATATATATATATATATATTACCATTAAAAGTTTAAATGAGACTAAAATTAAAAGAGATGACCAAGTAGGTATAATAAATAAATAATAATAAACAAAGACTTATGTGAAAACCATGTGAATAAATCAATTGTTGAACAATCTAAGAGCATTGTCACATGATTGGAATTACATTTCAATGTTAGTCTGGCAATTTTCCCGTATTCTACTTAATCTATATATTTATTGGTTTTAAACTTTCTCATGTTATGAAGAAGAAAAGAAAGTTTTGTCGTCATCCAAGGTTTAAGAAAAGAAACTTAACCAAACTAAAATAGTAACTGTATTTGACGTACCTCGCTCCACAGCCACGACCATCTTCTGCATTGAAGAACTCATAAAACAGAACCAGGTGGCGCCAGTTCTCCTCTTCAGAATATTGCAGAGTGCAACCTGTTAAATAAAAGAAAAAAATTGTCGATTGATCGGATGGACTCAATATCAAACGAATTTCGAGCAGATGGTTTGGGCAGATAAACAAACTCATCTCAGGTACTCTTCACTTGCAATCTTGCTATAAACAAAATACTCACCTGCATATGAGCATTTAATTAGCCAATATGCCAAGGAAAAGCTAAATAAAATGTATATACTAACACTACTACTACTGAATAATTGCCTTTGGTGGGTATCTGTGTGTGCATGCATATATATATAAAAATATATATATATATATATATATATATATAAATATATATATATATAAATATATATATATAAATATATATATATGAAGTGAAATATTTTGAAAATCTACAATCGTGCAGTTTAAATAAAAAATTAATTTATTTAATTTTTTTTTTTTTTTGAAAGCTTTCGTTGTAGAACTTTTTCAGGCGAGACTGTCTTATAGTTTTTTTTTTCTTCCTCCTCATTTTGATGGTATTAACCCCAAGGGGTCGAATCACGATATGAGCAGAAAGCGACGTCAAGTTCTAAAAGATGTTAGGATAAGTGTAGTCCTGGCGATGTTATGCGCAGATTGGCGCTTTTTAAGTAAGGAAATTGACAACATCTTTGATATATATATATGAGTTTACGGACTTTCGATCATTTTAAAATCATTCATTTCTAATTAAATTAAAGCGGGTAGACGAACAGTTGCCAAGACGCATCTATTATGATTCATTTTACAATGCAGTCAAGTCTTGTAACAAGTGTGTTGTGAGTTGGTGGTGGGCCGTCCTTTATGTCAGTGAGGAGTTTCTAGTATCGCAAATATAAGTGATTCAAATTCATCATCATTAACATCATCATATTACAAAGATCATGATGATATTAATCCAGGCATAAAATTTTCTAACTGTTCAATGGAGTGTTTCTATCATAGAGGACACCCGATTCTTTGTCTTTGTATGGCAGATACATAAAAAAAAACTAGAATGGTGTGCACTTAAGAGAGTGCATACCTCCACTAGGACTCAGCGGTAATAATAAAAATACAAACGAATATATATTGTCCTACATGGACCGAAGAAAAATAAATAATATGCATAAAAACCTTCTCAACAAACAAAAGAATTTTTTTTTTTTTGACACATAATTATTTTTAATCACTTTGAATATTTTAATTTTTTAATTTGATTTAAATATTTAGTAACTAGCGGGACCCGTGGAAATTTCACAGTTGTATCCTTCATCTGTTGTACATTGCTGCCGTGCATAAAAGTATTTCCATTCTATGGACGTCAGGTGCGAACGTAGACCCCATAGTATTATTGCAACACCTTTGTTCAAACTGAAACATAAGAAATCTGGTTAATGCAGTTTTCAACTCTTCCCCCCCCCCCGTAACCAAAACTGTAACAATCTCTCTCTTCTTCCCTGGTCGCCCCTCATCACCTCCTCCCCCTCACTCCGGTTGCCCCTCTCTTCCTCGTCCCACTGTCTTTCCCCCTCGCCCCCTCACAAACCTCAACCCCGGATGCCTGAGGCAAAAGTGTAACATATTTCTATTAAAAGTACTAACTTTGTCTTCCTCGGTCGACCCCCTCCCCCCGCCCATCCTCTCCCTGTTGCAAAAGCTGTCTCCTTTTTGCTCTTCCCCTTCACCTCCGCACAACCTGTTTCCATTGCCCGGGGTAGAAGTGTAACATATTTCTATTAAAAGTATCATCTCTGTCTTCTCCCTCACCCTCCCCTCCGATGTATATTTAAGTTATCGTTAAAAAAAAGAAAATGTTTATGGTTCAGTGGGATTCGAACGCTCAACCTCTTAGTCTTCATTCTTTTACCATCACCCGTTACGCATGACACAAATAATAAAAACCATAAGAAAATTATATTAACATCGTGTTTTTTTTGGCAAACTGCCAAGAAGTTCCGTGTATGTTCGGCATGAAGAAACCGATGCTTTTTTCCAATTTTTCGATAGTATGCGTCCGAAAGCTGGAGGATTCAGAAAATGTCAACTTTATGAATATCTTGTCGAGTATCTTGGGAGCCTTTTCCAGACATAAAAACATACACAGACATTTCCCCTTTATATAATATATATATATATATATATATATATATATGTGTGTGTGTGTTGGTGATTCAAAACATTTTTCAAATCAAGTTCCAAATAAAAATCATACACCAAAGTATTATGATTGCTTACAGCTGTTTCAATGCAGCATTTATTTTAAGTCATGCAATAAATCATAAAAATTATAAATGCCGACTGTTCGTTCTGAGAACAAATCAATTTTTTTTCAAAACAGATTATTCTTTAAATGCCATACAAAAAAACACATTTAACATCAAAAAAGTTCAAAATTCCACTAAAAACAGAACCAAATCACAAGTCTTCTCAACAAATACTTCGATAACTACCATCAATTATTAAACTCACTTCCACATCACATCATTAAATTCAAAAACCATGTACAATTATATATATATATATATATATATATATATATATATATATATATATATATATATATATATATACAGACAGAGTGGTTTACTGTATCACAGCTTTTCCAGTGTGGCTAGACATGAGAGTGCTTTAAGCTAAGATTGAAGCCCGGTCGATTTTTCGACAGTCATGTGGAAGAGAAATATTACTGTCTATATAAACAATATCAGCAATCAATGAGTGTTCTATTCGTTTTATGAACAGTTTTGCATTATCCCTAATGACATTTGGCAATTTCACTTTCTCTAGTGTTCAACCTATAAAGGTGTGGAGGGCATATATACATATATATTATATGAATTAATATATATGTGAGAAAGGAGTCAGCCTATAAGTGTGTATGCGGGGAGTTGTATATAAGTGCAAGTGAGAATGATAAGAGGAAGGTTAGTCATGATCTAGATTTAGTTTTTGTTCGGTCAGGATAATTTTGCTTATTAACAGGGATAGATTGTAGAAACCATTTCGTTGTTTGATGGTGTTAGAGTCTGTGATGAGTGCTGTTTCATGTAGTCTTCGTCGAGCTTTGTTATGAATGTGTTTGATGATTTTGGTCTGTTCAATACTATACAATGAAAATTCGACTAGATATTGATTGATACTGGTGGTTGGAGAAAGAATGGGAAAACAGACCAGTTAGCCTATGAATACCACACAACTCACACAAAATGTGAGACAGTGGAACTCTTCATAAAAATTAGGGCAAAAAGAATTTTTAAATGAAAAAAAATATAAGAATTAAAGATAAAAATTACAAATTAAATTATAAAAAATGAAAATAAAAATATAAATGATTAAATAAATAAATAAGATTAAGTAAAAAAGTTAAAGAAATCAATAAAAAAGTACAGTTCTAAGTGGATAGAGTTATGAATGTCCTCAAAGCCTAGAAATGTGTGCGGTTGTGATGAGATGTGTCGTAATTGTTAATTATAACAAATATTGAAATATAAATAAAAATCGGATGAAAATTTAGGTACAGTGGCAGTTATTCGAATGTGAAAGGGGAGATAAGTGTTAAAATTAAATATATAGAGAATGACAGAAATATCATACTCAGCTCAAAAAAACAGATTCATCTCCATACTTCTGTATGCGTGCGAGTCATGGATCCTAACTGTGGACCTGGAGAGAAGGATACAGGCCAGAGATGAGATCCTTTTGAAAGATCCTCAACGTCTCATACACATACCACATGACAAATGAGGAAGTGAAGAACAGACTCAGACAAATAGTCGGGTCATATGAAGATCTACTGATCAGTGTGAAGAAAAGGAAAATGAGATAGTACGGCTATGTCAGACGATCGTCAGTTGTCGCAAAGACAATCCTGCAAGGAACTGTACAGACAAGGAAAAGGTGGAAGGACAATATCCGAGCATGGAAAGGGCTGGCACTGAGTAACATACTCAGGAAGGTAGAAAATCAGGAGTGCTGGAGAAAACTAGTTGCCAGCTAATCTTTGGCGCTTCAACGGTCATCCATACCACGGGACAGATTATGAGAGAGAAGAGATAGTTTTTGTGTTTATTAATTTTTTATTTCATTAATTTATTTCCTTTTCTTTATTTATTCTTTATAATTTTTATTATTATTTTTATTTTTTTTATAATATTATAATTCTTATTGCTACAATATTTTTATTTCTGTTATAATTTTCTTTAATTTTATTGATTATTATTTTTGTTACCATTATATATGTATGCATATACTTACACATATAGACATATGCATACAGATATATATATGCACTTATATCTATATGAATATATACACATATGTATACCCACTTTTTTCCATGTTCATAACTTATCCAGGCGGCTTCATTTGATATAAGAGATGCTTATTTAAATTTCTGCATTTTGCAATAAATCCATGCTTTTTGTTTAAGAGTATGTTCTCCTGTTTAAAGGTTATTATCTGGTATTTTTCCTCTGGACACAATTTACAATTCATGCTGTTAATGCTACAGGCTGGTGCTTCTTTTAGAATTTTCCATTTCATACTAGTGTGTATATTCTATTTTTTGTTCCCATACATACTTGGACAGGCTGGTGCTGTTCATATATATACTTTTTCTTTATGGTTGCTTATGTACTATATTGCTTGTTAGGCATTTATTTCTCAGAGGACAGTTTTTCCTGTTTCTGCAGTTGTATAGGTTAGTACTATTTTCGTTATTGCTATTATTGCTGTGAGTGTTTATTCTGCTGTTGTTAGTTTTTTTAGTTATTTAATATTTTTTAAGTTGTATTTCTTTATTACAGCTTGTATGTTATCCATGCAGAAGTACCTGACCTTAATCTTGTTCTTTGTGGAGAGTGCTATTTCTGGGGTAAATGCTTGTCACTTAGCTTAAAGAATAATTTACCTGTGTGTGCGGTTACTTCACTGTTGTAGAATAAGTTGAACCAAATGATATTGAAGTTTCTGTTCATGTTTGTATTTTCCTTGTATCATTACGTTTGTTATTTTTAGGGCTGTTTGGTATTCTATTGTGTACTGGTTAAATATATATATATTGCTAGAATTGTATATATATATATATATATATATTGTTTTTAAATATTAAAGTGTTTAATACCTACAGTCGACGTTGTTTCAGGTTTTCTACTCTCATCAGTGCAGGAGTGGTGGTTGCAAGTAGTTGCATGGGTTTGAACGCAGTTTGTAGATTCAGACTAGAATCACAAGCCTAACGCTTAAGCCTACATGGCCGCGTATATATATATATATATATATATATATATATATATATATATATAGTGTCTATGAAATCATTTATATATATCTTCTTATATATAAAGTAGAGCCAGCCTATTGACCGTCTGTTCTATGCAAATAGTTTTCTTAATCAAAGTTAATTATAAAAATCTGTTTCATAATTGAATTACAACAAATATTAGTCAGTTTTCTGAAAAAAATAAAAAATCGTCTTTCCAACCGACTTTAATATTTAGTCCAGTTCTATATTTTCATTTTCCTGAGTAATATTTCTGAGACGATAACAGGACTTTCCACTCACTAATATTGATCTACTAATACTACAACTCACAAATAAACGGATGTTAGTTAATAAAAGACATAGATTTTGCATTGACAGATTCTGGTTTCGGGTTTTTCTCTTGCACACGTTTTGATTAGCTAATGTGAACGCTTTTATCAATCACTGCATTTGTTAGTTAAATTGTAAGAAACAGTAGACAAAAGACAAAAATTAGATAAAGACAGATCCATCAAAGGTGACCAAACTTGAAAAAAAAAGACCAAATGACACTGTATACTGTATCCGATTTGTTCTTCCAAGACTATTGATTCCAATTCCATATCCTGTGTGAAATTGAACTGGCAGATCTATGATTGTAAGAACAAATTCGTCAATGGAAGAGTTGAGGGTTATAAATGTGGAGGAAGTTATATGAAGTAGATTAAATTTGTTCGATCATGTGAAATGGATGTTTTCAGAAGATCCAAGGAAACTAGTTTTAAGGGAGATAGATGGCTCAGAAAAAGTCAGTACACTTCGAAGGAATTTGATGAATCAAGTTGCGAGTGATAGAAAATTGTGGAGATAATAAATCAAAAAGTCTAACCCCATCAAAGGAAAAAGGACTTAAAAACAAGAAGATAGAAGAAGAAGGAGAAAAAGAAGAGGACGACATCAACTATTTTATTCAATCCTCACTAACATTTAATGGGTTCGTCATGTGCATCAGTTTTCCACAGAATTTTCTGAAAATCGATCGATTAGTTTTTGCATAATTATGTTAATAAACAAATAAGAAATAAGTTTATTGCACGTCACCCAAGGCTCCTTCATTCATGCGCGAGTGCCGGCGGGCTATACAGGTTTGTTTTGTTTTTTATTCTAGTCTAGATTTTCCCTTTTTGAGGGAGCTGGTTTCTCCAGATTAAAAACTAACCTTATGTCTAATTTTGCCCCTCGTGGGGCGACAGGTAGATGTTAACAAACAAATATAATTACAGACTAAAAAAAAACACAAGTAAAAGAAGTAATGGAGAAGTGCTTAATTCACCTAATGGATAACTTCATAGACTATAGAATTGGTTATGCTGATTTAAAGTCCTATCAGATCCATTGTGGCAATGTATGCATGTATACTCTTGATAAAGGTAAAATAGTAACATGTTTTTAATTAATCATACATAACAAGAGTGCCTGTGGGGAGATATGTAGCGCGATTGCCTGGGGGGTAGATAGAAGAATTAAGTATGCTATTAATAATAATCTATATAATAATACGCTAATGATTATTTTAAAATGTTTCATAGTAGAAGTCGTCTGGGCTGAACTAAGTTATTTTTTTAATGAATTGTAGCTAATTCCCAATAACACTGTAAAATAATAACAAATGAAAATTGGCTAATCAAAAGCAAAGTTTGATTTGTCAGCTTAAATGCTATTTGGGTCTAACTTTGAAAATCTTGAAGATAACTTTATATGGTAGATGAGTGTGTGTCTTTATTTCCCCATAACCACCACCATAACTTTCTTTAAAAACATAAATACATTTAAAGCTTATGAAGACTAGAAAATAAAAACAATTGAAAAAGACATTGAAATAATTTCAATGTTTTTTTCAATTGTTTTTTTATTTTCTAGTCTTCATTAGCTTTAAATGCATGCCGATTTTGCTTCTTCACTGTTAGATTATAATGATAATAATAATACACTAAGCCACTTTATGTCCGTACTACGTTATCACTTTTCACACACATTTTACAAAATGAGATCGTCTGATCAGTAAAGATGGTGATTGGTAATTAATTTGATGTCGATAAGGAAAAAAACTCCGACTTTATCCATTTTAAAATGAATTGCTCCAAAATCAAATTATGTCATTTTGTCGACTAAAACAGTACAATTTTAAACTATTTCAAAAAGTGATATTCGTTTTATTGATTTGAAGAATATTTAGCTAACAATTATTTTTACAGTAAGAAGACAGTGAATATTTATTATTATTTTAAAAAGAATTGAAGTGCTACAATTTTAAATAAATAAATAGAGACATATTCGTTTTATTTATTTAAAAAAATATTTTGCTGATAATGACAATTATTTTTACGAAAGAAAAAGAAGAGTAATTTTTTTCTCAATAGTATTGACTCTGAGAAACATTTAATTCAAAAAGAAATATTATTATTAACAGTAAATTATACAGATTTATGTTGAAAGCACCGTGGAATTTCCACGGGGTCTCACTAGTAGTAATAATAATGATACTAAGGTGATAACTGGTAGTTAGAGATGGTGGTTTTTATTACAAAAGCGGGCTAATAAAATATAGGTTAAAGTTAGGATGTAGTTCACAGTCGCTTTTGAAATTCAAAGCTGAAGTTGTTTTGACAAATTTTGAGTTATGAAACTGGGTACTCGAATTTGTAAAATAAACATCTGTTCTTTAATGTTTAAAGAAAGAATGCAAAAAACAAAAACAGTTTTGACAAACATGATGAGACACTCAAAAGACAAGAGAGCAAAGATTGGCACCGAGTTGCGAGAATGTCCTGTGTTGTGGAACCCAGTGGGAAACTCCATCAGGGGGGTGGTTTCATACCAAAATCAGACTGGCAGTCTTGGGCATTCTGGTGTGCCTAGTTCTCTGTCAGTATGAGGTATGGTCCTGTGCAGTTCTAGGACGTTCGCCTTCCCAGGCTTTACCTTCTCACCTTTTAAGAAGAGATTAGTGTATTGCTAATCGCCTGAGGCGCCTCTAGCAGGGAATACCAACTGAGCTGCCAAGGTAATTTTTGTTCGATCAGAGTGCTGTTCTAGAGCGCTGGCTTCAAATCCCACTTTCCTGACCTTTGTGTCACATCTTCCCGCCGTGGGAGTGAAATAAATAATACAGTAAGCAACGTAAAATACTTTACGATTCTAGTCTTCATTTGTGATCAAAGCTGCTCAAAGAACATAATTCTCTGATCTACTATCAGACTTTGAATGGAGTACTGTTGTCCTATTAGGGTTGGTGAATCTATAAATCTATGTCTCATTCGAAGGTTCTTGACTATGTTCAGAAACGTATCTGTAATTATGTTGTCCTCCTTTTCTTCTTCTTAGCACCCTCTCTCTCTCACAGACGGTGATGTTGCTAGTCTCAGTCTCTTCTGTAAGTACTATTATGGCATGTGTTCTTCGGAATTGTTTGATTTATTCCCTGCTTCTTCTGTACCAGCTAGTTTGACTCGTTGGCCTGGTGGTCCTCATCAATTCGCTGTTCAGGCACCTTGTTATAATAAATCTTCCTATTCTGGTAGCTTCTTTCCAAGAATTGCAGGCTTGTGGAATTCTCTTCCTGCTGACTGTTTTCCTCCTATCTATAGCTTTGGTCTTTTCAAGATTTAGATCGACAAGCATCTCCTGTCTTTGCGTTAATCATCTTTCGTTTTTTTGATAGGGGCTACTTACATCAAGTGGCTTCATGCCTTGTCTGGAGCGATTTCCATAAAAAAAAATGCTAGATGAATTTATAAATAAGTGCTGCTTTTTAGTTTTATATAATGTAGTATTCTCACCATAAAAATAATGGCATCTGAACATGTAACCATAAGAAGAAACGTTCTGTATAACCATGTGATGCCAATAAAAAACATGGGGGCCACTACATTACACAGGTGCATACAAATCGTTTAGAATAGATAGTGTACTTTGGTATTAAATAATGCAAAAAGGTCAAAGGGTGCATGTCAAGGGGTAGTATTTTTCCAAGACGGCCTTCTGTGACGTCCTGGACTGGTTCCCGTGCACCCAGCACTATGTGATGTGTCTCAAAGTATTTTTGTGCAGCTAGCCTGTAGTTAGCTTCTCTATAGTGAATGACTGCCTGTGTGTGGCGAAGAGTCACATCCTTTACGAGATAACCCTGTTAATATGCATGGACATAGTCAGAACATGGCGGATCTAGAGGAATGTAACCTTGATAAAATAACTATCTTTTTACGGGTAATTATAGTTCCTGTGGTGATCATCGACAAACAGATGCTTCAGTAGAGAGAATATGGCAGTAATTTGGTAGTGGAGGTGGAGGTGGAAGGAGAATGTTTCAGATCATTTTTTTATGGAAATCACTCCATTCAAGACATAAAGCCACTTGATGTAAGGAGCTAACAAGAACGAAATATGATTATCGCAAAGACAGGAGATGCCTATTGACCTTAATCTTGAAAAGACCAAGGCTATAGGTAGGAGGAAAATAGTCAGCAGGAAGAGAGTTCCACAAGCCTGCAGTTATTGGAAAGAAGCTACTGGAATGGGAAGCTGTATTACAATGAGGTATCAAAACAGCGAATTGATGGCGATCACGAGACCAACGAGTCAAACGAGCTGGAACAAAAGAAGCCGGGAATAGATCAGACAATTCTGAAGAACACATGCCATAATAGTATTTATAGAAAATACTGAGACTAGCAACATCACGTGAGAGAGGGTGCAGAGAAGAAGAAAGGGTGGGGCCAATCCAATTACAAATTACAATCTTCTGTTGGTCACCAATCCTCATCAACCAGGTTTCAGAGCTGTAAAGTACGATGGTCCAGAAAGTTGACATACCCTTTGGTGACCAGCAAGATTTCACTCTTGTCTCACAGGCATTGCCACAGTACCACTACACCAGTCTGACCTCCACAGCATGATAATTACTTTAGTTTAAATCAGCTGTTTATTCCTCAACACAGACAAATTGTTGACTTCCCATAAACCTCCAATATTCAGACCAACCAAGCTTATTTTACATATTCACATTCTGTAGGTCGAAACCAGTTTATTCATCATCGTTAAATTCTTATGATAAACAAATGTACCCTGCAATCTTCCACCTCCTTCTCTCTCCTGCTACCCCCCTTCCCACTTGTCTCCCCTTCTCCCTCCCCCCTATCTCCTTTGATGCATTTGACCTTTTCACAATTGTCTGATTAATATAAAACACTTGTGAAGCTTTTATCAACATTTAACTGCATTAGATAATTAAATGCGACGTGTGCAAAATATCTCTGCAAACAGAAAGGTATGGCGGACGTGCAAATGATATGATATTAAAAAATATGGGTAAAAAATGTAAAAAGAATATTTGCATTTAATATAAATAAAAATGTATGAGCAGAAAATATCAGAAGGATCGAAAGGTCAAACTGGAGAAAGTGACCCATGCAATCTGCAAAGGCTAATTGGAAGAGAGTGAGAACATTAAGGAAAGCGAAGTTGCGGAAAGATTAAGGCAACTGTAAAGGTCACAGAAGCCTATTAGATGAAATTAGTCAAGCCCTTCTGAGAAATCAACATTTTTTTTCCTCATACTGACTAAAATCTACATTTTATCATTGGTTCTTTGTTTTTTTATTATGGTTAACAAATCCGTTTAATAAATTACCAGCGGTATTCACCCAGTGTTGCCTGTATGGTTATATATTGCTGGTCAGAAATAATTTCAAATATAGTCATGTTTACTGTTTGTTTGTTGGTTAGTTGGTTTTAACGACATTTCAACAATTATAAGTTCATCTTGGGTCAAAGTTTTTGTTTCATTCAGACAGTTTTTACAACGCTTCTTTTTAGTGAAGTTGTTTTTGGAGTGTGGGGTTTGACTATTCATAATATGTACTCGTTTTGTTTGATTTTTAGATTTTCGTATGCTTTTCTTAGGGAAGGGGGTGAGATATTATTTGGGTCATTCTTTTGAAGAGATTTTTCAAATTGTTTGCTTGGTTAAAATATAATTCACATTTCTATACAAGTTAATTGGTATTTGTTTCTTGTCAGATTTTGTTAATACTGGATTTTTTTAAATATGTTTGTGCAGATTAGTTTCTTTAAGAAACCCTATTATTTGAGAATAAGCTATATTTTCGAATATATGTTTTTATATTTGTTACTTTGTAATATTTGCTGCATGGATGTGGATATTTTTTTGCATTTGATTAATATATATTTTATTGTTAGTCCTTCATTGCAATGGTTACACCGAGGCTCATCTTCTCCTCCAAGCAGGTGTATGTGGGTCAGTCTTGTGTGGCTGATATGTATATATGTTAATACAGTGTCTTCCATTCGATAGATTATCATGTTTTTGTTTTCTGTTCTGACTATGATTTGATGTTTGAACAATTTATTTTGAGGAAAGGTGTTCCATATTGCTTGCCATTTTAATTTTATTAATTCTTTGACTGTTCTTTTTAAACCTGTACGTGGTATTTTGATATTATTTATATCCTTGTTAAGGGCTTTTTTGGCTAATTTATCTGTTTTTTCATTGCCTTTAATACCAACAAGGTGTGGTATCCAGTCATGTTTACAATTTTTGCCTTGAAGGAACAGTTAAAAATAACATTTCTAATATAATGTCAAGTAATAAAAAACTGCTGCTAGTGTGGTGATGTTTTCTTTTTCAAAAAATGCTTGTTGATGCTGTTTTTTTTTTTAGAGACAGCTTTAAAATGTCAAATGGCTTAAGTGAATCGAAAGAAATTTAATTATTTTAAATGTTAGAAATACCAATAAAAGTAATTATTTAAATCTTCTCCACTGAGATATTCTTTATTTTGTTTTATGAAATGAAGAAAATCCATTAAAAAAAAATTAATTTCATTTTTACGTTCTAATATATTTCAGTTATTTTATGATCCTCACCGATAATTGCCCCTAGTGAATCCAGATGGAATCAAAGGAAAATTTCAATGTTGTCTTTAGATTCTGTAAAAAATTTAACTTTTATTGAAAGTTATTTGAATGTTCTAGTAGACTTTTTCTGCTACCTAGGAGATATGCTGAGTGCAGGTAGTGAATGTGAACTCAGTACAATCACAAAGGTGAAGGCAGCATGGGCGAAATTTTGTGAGCTGTTTCCCTCTACATCCGAGGTAATGTATATAGCAGCTGTGCCAGGAGCATCATGTTATATAGCAGTGAATACTGGTCTCTCACCCAGTCCTCTCTCACCTGACTGCAGCTCAATGACAGATCCATGATTCGATGGATGTGTAATGTGAAATTTGACCTAACCCAATACATCAGGTCAGAGGATTTGCTGAAAGCACTACATTTGCCCAGCATGGAGGTTATCCTAAGGATGAACCGATTACGGTCATGTGGAACATTCATCCTTCAGGATAAACCATTCCAAAAGCATGGATGACTTGAATCGCAGGAAGGTTGGCTGGCCAAGGAAAACTTGGAAGCAAGTGATTAGACAAGACTGCTCAGAGTGGAATTTGGAGACAGTTGACCTGCTGAGCCATGAGAACTGGAGAGCGAGTTCGCGAGAAATCAGAAAACGTCTGACCCTTGAACAATGGAAAAATGGTGTTAAATGAGAAGAAGAACTGTTGACATATCGATTTCTAAAACATACAAACATTGACTTTTATATATTATATATATACATATAGAAGATAAGTGTACATTATAAATTTGGCAACATTTTTTTCAACCAAACAAATTTCATAGATTTTTGGTGTCTATTTGACCTATTGATTATCGCTATTAAAATTCTACCAGACTTCTGAGTCAGAATTTTTTTATTTAAACTCATGCTTATTAAATAAAAGTTTATTTATTCTACAGGAGATGGTAAGACTGTGAATTCACAAAAAGAAAAATGAGATACTCATAACATTAAATCTTTTATATATATATAAAACTCAATAACTGTGTGTATGTGTGTTTGCATGATGTTTGTGTGTTCTCTATAGAAAGAAAGGTTAGAGAATCAACATAAAATCTAAAAGCATATTTTATGTAAAATTTATTGGGGAAGACAATGGAAGTGTTCCTGAATCTCTAAGTGCATCCCTAAGGTGGCTATGGGAGCATAACCCTCTTAAAACTTCAAATATATCCTATTTCTATAAAATTTAAATCAGATAAAATTTTCTGGGAAAGACAATGGAAATGGTCTTGGATCTCTAAGTGCCATCCTAACCAAAGGGAGTTATAAAATCCGGACCTCCTTTAAAACTTCAAATATATCTTATTTTGATGAAATTTATATCATATGTATAAAATTATAAAATAGAAGTGATGCCCAATCTCTACGTTACCCTCTATGTGCCAAATATCTATGTGCCTCCGCCTCTAAGTGACCCATGGGGACAGAATGCTCTTTAAACTTCAAACACGTATATTCGATGTTAATGATATGTAAACTATATGTATAAGACACTAATTTGGAGAGTTTTCCCACATTTCAGCTTCTTCCGACTATATTAATGGGCAAAACGGGAGGGGGGGGGGGAAGTGGCAGTAAAAGCAAAGAAAGTAATACAGTGTTATGAGCATAGTGAAAAAGTACATAGTAGTGATCCTCATTTAAACCCGAGCAACGTCGGGTCTTCCTGCTAGTACTCCCTAAAAGTCTCCATAGTTAGAGTAGTGTTTGATATGAACAAGGACCACCTGACCCTGGTATGTAAGCCATTCATACATCACATAAAATCTGTTATCGAAGGTGAAGGAGACTTTATTGAATAAAATTACAAAACATTATTAAAAACGTTTTTAGTAAAAAGACACTATTGTCTGTTCTAAGAGTCATTTCTGTATAAATCTGTTCTCACATACATTACACACTATATGTATATATATATATATATATATATATATATATATATATATATATATATAAATGCTCTAGCCACCATATCTTGATAGGATCTGATATAATTCTTGATCTTTGTATTATCCATTTATTTATATATATATATATATATATATATATATATATATATATATGATTATTTTTATTTACACAGACATGTACAAAATCTGCCACACTGGCATGTCGATGTTATCGATCAACAGCTATTATAAACTGAGATCTCATCAGGGAGAGTTAGAATCCGATCTTAACCATAGATCATATTATCTCTTTCCAAATATGATCTAAGGTTAAGATCGGATTCTAACTCTGCCTGATGAAATCTCAGTTTATAATAGCTGTTGATCGATAGCATCGACATGCCAGTGTCGCAGATTTTGTACATGTCTATGTAAATAAAAATAATCATATATAAAAG
The DNA here is from genome assembly GCA_963556195.1 of Sepiola atlantica. Classification (NCBI taxonomy): domain Eukaryota; kingdom Metazoa; phylum Mollusca; class Cephalopoda; order Sepiida; family Sepiolidae; genus Sepiola; species Sepiola atlantica. The sequence continues at coordinate 157,950,989 of OY744517.1, forward strand.
CTCTATTTGATATTGAGCACTTTTTATAAAACCGGTTGTGTTTTTTTCTTCTCAATAAACTAAATATTTCAAAGAACAAGCGTTTCAGCATCTTCCAGATTTTTATGTAGACAGCCGAAGATACCAAACAAAAAGTCGATTTGTCTGGTTCAAAAGCTGCATCAGTACACAATATTTTTACAAGAAAAAACAGTTATCTTCTTACTTCATTCTTTTTAGCACAGGGAGGGGGTACAAACAATTTTTTTTTTTTATATAGCAAAAAAACAACCTCAGCATAAATTTGTGTAGCAAAAAAAAAACTACCTCAGCCTAAGTCCGTGTAGCAAAAAAAACAACCTCAGCCTAAGTCTGTGTAGCAAAAAAAAACAACCTCAGCCTAAGTCTGTGTAGCAAAAAAAACAACCTCAGCCTAAGTCTGTGTAGCAAAAAAAAACAACCTCAGCCTAAGTCTGTGTAGCAAAAAAAACAACCTCAGCCTAAGTCTGTGTAGCAAAAAAAAACAACCTCAGCCTAAGTCCGTGTAGCAAAAAAAAACAACCTCAACCTAAGTCTGTGTAGCAAAAAAAACAACCTCAGCCTAAGTCTGTGTAGCAAAAAAAACAACCTCAGCCTAAGTCTGTGTAGCAAAAAAAACAACCTCAGCCTAAGTCTGTGTAGCAAAAAAAAAAACAACCTCAGCCTAAGTCCGTGTAGCAAAAAAAAAACAACCTCAGCCTAAGTCTGTGTAGCAAAAAAAAACAACCTTAGCATAATTCCGTGTAGCAAAAAAAAACAACCTCAGCCTAAGTCCGTGTAGCAAAAAAAACAACCTCAGCCTAAGTCCGTGTAGCAAAAAAAACAACCTCAGCCTAAGTCTGTGTAGCAAAAAAAAACAACCTCAGCATAATTCCGTGTAGCAAACAAAAACAACCTCAGCCTAAGTCCGTGTAGCAAAAAAACAACCTCACCCTAAGTCTGTGTAGCAAAAAAAAACAACCTCAGCCAAGTCCGTGTAGCAAAAAAAAACAACCTCAGCCTAAGTCTGTGTAGCAAAAAAAACAACCTCAGCCTAAGTCTGTGTAGCAAAAAAAAAACAACCTCAGCCTAAGTCCGTGTAGCAAAAAAAACAACCTCAGCCTAAGTCTGTGTAGCAAAAAAAAACAACCTCAGCCTAAGTCTGTGTAGCAAAAAAAACAACCTCAGCCTAAGTCTGTGTAGCAAAAAAAACTACCTCAGCCTAAGTCTGTGTAGCAAAAAAAACAACCTCAGCCTAAGTCTGTGTAGCAAAAAAAACAACCTCAGCCTAAGTCCGTGTAGCAAAAAAAACAACCTCAGCCTAAGTCTGTGTAGCAAAAAAAACAACCTCAGCCTAAGTCTGTGTAGCAAAAAAAACAACCTCAGCCTAAGTCTGTGTAGCAAAAAAAAAAACAACCTCAGCCTAAGTCCGTGTAGCAAAAAACAAACAACCTCAGCCTAAGTCTGTGTAGCAAAAAAAACAACCTCAGCATAATTCCGTGTAGCAAAAAAAAACAACCTCAGCCTAAGTCTGTGTAGCAAAAAAAAACAACCTCAGCATAATTTCGTGTAGCAAAAAAAAACAACCTCAGCCTAAGTCCGTGTAGCAAAAAAACAACCTCACCCTAAGTCTGTGTAGCAAAAAAAAACAACCTCAGCCAAGTCCGTATAGCAAAAAAAAAACAACCTCAGCCTAAGTCTGTGTAGCAAAAAAAACAACCTCAGCCTAAGTCTGTGTAGCAAAAAAAAACAACCTCAGCCTAAGTCTGTGTAGCAAAAAAAACAACCTCAGCCTAAGTCTGTGTAGCAAAAAAAAACAACCTCAGCCTAAGTCTGTGTAGCAAAAAAAACAACCTCAACCTAAGTCCGTGTAGCAAAAAAAACAACCTCAGCCTAAGTCCGTGTAGCAAAAAAAATACAACCTTTGCACGAATACAATTTTATCTACTAATATCATAAAACTAATTAGTATTAACAACATAAATTGTTTTAAAGCAAATACACTTGGACTATTTGTCGAATTTGTGATCTATTTGCGTTAACACAATTTGCAATCCATTATTTATGGATAATCCTATTTTAATCACGTAAATTACTTACAGTTAAACAGCAACTTTATAAAATCTCTAGATAAAATTGTATTGAGGCGGAAGTTATTTTTCCGCAACACAGACTAAGACTTAAAATGGTTCTTTTCTATTTCAGCCAGAGAACTCCGAGGCCCAGAACCTGCTAGTTTAATGCAAAAATCTTTATCCAGTCATTATATATATATATATATATATATATATATATATATATATATATATATATATATATATATATATATATATTGGGTCAACCATTGAACTGGAGCTAGCTTGTTTGAATAAAAATAGTGAGTTTGCAAAGCCAATTAAATATAAAATAAAAAGACAAAATTAAAAATTAGTCTCTTTCTACTTTCTATCTCTTTCTCTCCAGCTACATGGTCTTTTTATTCTTACCTTTCTTTATTACCTTCCACTGTTAATAAACAAAGAGAGAGAGAGATGAAAGCGAGAATAATAGATACCATATAAAATAAGACTGAGGTAGCTAAAGAACATAGTGAGAGAGGGTGAGAGTCATAGATAGAAACTTGGTAAAAGATGGGTAACTTGGTGAGTTAGTTTCAAATTGCAAGACAAAGGATGGAGTGTACCTCCATACCAGAAGCAGTGGCAGCCTTTTCAACCTTGCCCACCTTCGAGCTAAGACCAAAGTGCAGAAGGTACTCATACGTGGGATGCTCTTCACTGATGATGTAGCACTCTGAAGAAGCATATCAGTGACTTATCAGCTGCTTTGCACACGCATGCAGAAAGTTTGACATGACCATCAGCCTAAAAAAGACTAACATTCTCAGCCAAGATGTAAGCAATACCCCAAACATCACCATTGGCGACTACATGCTCAAGGTTGTCGAGGATTTCACATACCTCAGCTCCACCATCTCTAGCAATCTCTCTCTGGACGCAAAACTCTGCAAACGTATCGGCAAGGCGGCAACAACCATGGCTCACTTGATGAAGAGAGTCTGGAACAACAATATGCTGACCACCAATACCAAGATGAAGGTGTACCGAGTCTGCATGCTCAGAACGCTGCTCTACGGCAGTGAATCATCGGCAAAGTACTCCCACCAAGTAAACACACTCAACACGTTCTACCTGCAGAACCTCAGGAGAATCCTAGGAATCACCTGGCAGAACAATGTCTCAAACAAGAGCGTCCTTGATCAGGCAAACATTCCAAGTATGTTCGCTCTTCTCACCTAACAATGACTCAGGTGGCTTGGCCATACCAGGCGAATGGAAGGATTCCAAAGTGTATTCTATACAGCGAGCTTGCAACCGGCTCCAGACAAGCAGGAAGACCTGTCCTATGCTATAAGGATCTCTGCAAGCAAGACATGAGGGCAGGTGGCATCGACCCAATAGCCTGAGAGTCCGTAGCTGAAGATAACTGACGCTGGAGAAAAGTTGTGAAGGCATGTTTCAAAAGTAGTGAGGAGAAGAGAGACTAGCAGCGGAGGGAGAGGAGAGAGCGCAGACAGCAGAGGGTTGCAACAGAGCTCTCACAACCAGACACTACCTACATCTGACTGCAACAGAACCTTCCGATCCAGAATAGGCTTGCACAGTCACAGCAATCACTGCAATTCGGCAACGGGCTAATCTGAGGTGCAGAACTCCATTCTCTACTGAAACAGACAGGTGCCAGCAACAACAGCTAATTAGAACGATTTAAATGGAAGATTTTTCAAACATAACTCAATTTCAAAATTGATGAATATTTAGCATGTATTTTGTGTGATTAAAATATATAGTAAAAAAGCTTTAGGAAAATAAACGTTGATTTATATAATAATAGGTAACTGTGTCCTCAAATACTTTACGCATCCTGTATATACGTTTTCCTGATCTAAATAATATAATTTGGGAGTTTCAGTGAGAACCACATACTACATTTTCGCCTTGAATAAGGGAAGCTCCCTTTATTTACACATTTCTTCTCAGACGCTTTTTTATTGGCTAATCCAGTCTCGCTTACTGGAATAAAGGATTAATAAAATTACATTCTGCACATTCTGAGCCACTGCTATTGTTCCAAAATGCAAACGTTGTGGACGTTAATTTACAAATATTCGCCTTGTCTTTTCAAATTTACAACACAATTTCAGATTTTATTTTTTCATAATACCTTCATGTTACATAACATTGCCTTGTTTTTGGCTTTTTCCATATATAAAAACTTTTAATAGTTGAAGTGGCCACCAATGATTAAATTTAAAATGACATTTTCTCCAGTTTAATAAGTTGAATAGCTTCGTAATTCACAACGAAAATACATGAAAGAACACAAATTGAAAATGGGGAGGGGGGTTATGGTATACGTTTAATAATAACAATAACAATAATAATAATTATTCTAATAATAATAATAACAATAATAATAATAATAATTATTCTAATAATAATAATAGACACTAATAATAATAATTATTCTAATAATAATAATAGACACTATTACAGGTAATAGGATTTAGCATCCCAAATTACAGTTTCATCTAATGAAATACATATTTGGGTTGCTGAAAAATTATTGCTCTGCTTTTCACCCGGACATCAATAAAAACATCAATACATAACTAATAATAAAAATAATAATAATAGTTGCTATACATTTTGATATTCGTAAAAAAGAATTTATAGTGATGATGATAATTGCTATTTATAGCAAGTAAACCATTCGAATATCAATATTAACATGTGGTTAATGAATAGGATAAAAAGATTGTTGGTTTCCTCGATTTTCCCAGAACAAGAATCATGCTAGTTATATATTTAAGAGCTAGGCGTTAAAAAACTTGAATATCAGTTTTTACTGATAAGAAGTGAAAATAGTGAACATCTTGTGTTGCTGTAGTCTAACACAGGAGAAAACAATATGGCTGACACTGATAACATGTATTAAATCATCATCATCTTCATATTTCGTTTAACGTCCATTTTACATGCCTGCATGCATTGGACAGATTTTAGAAATTGACTTACAAACTAACATCTCTGGCCAGGTCTTTATTCATCATTCTTTCTCTCCAGCCCATTATAATCACTTCAACTATGTTTTTTTTATCCTTCCCCTGTGAACTGAATCTGCTATCTTAACTGTTCTACATCTACTAACCCAAGAACTCTCATCCATTCTTTCAACATGATCATACACACCATTATATCATTATCATATCATTTCTCTCTATGCAACGCATGTCTTCAACCCTCATTAGCCAGGTTTCACTTCCATACATAATCACACTGTGTACACATGCCTGATGGACTCTTTCCTTGGTTGCCAGTGATAATTCTCTGCTGGTTAGTAATGGCAGAAGTTCTCTGAATTAATGCCATCCATTCCTAACTCTTGCAATCACACTAGCACCTGCTCCACCCGGTGCTCCAATGCTATCACCAAGTTAAAAAAAACTTCTCAACAACCTCAATAGGTTTGTGATCCAGATATACTTTATCTACATCTGAGTTCTCAAACATCTCTATTATCTTCCACTTCTTGCACACAAACTAGTTATCCTCTCTCAATCTACCACTAATTCCACTGCACTTCTGGTATATACAGTGCAACACTAAAAATTGAATTGCATGTAACTCCTGTTCTAGAAACTGAGCAAGGGAAGTAAAATATAAAATTCAACTCTTTTAATAATTGTTTGTTATCAAAACGCACCAAGATTCTAAGAGTGTATGACTACTGTAGTACCAACCCAAAAAGGGTGATACGAAAAAATGTAGGGTGGTACTTAATATATGATATGATATACAAAGGAAGAACATAGGTTAGTACCAAAGACAGAATACATTAATGTCTCAATACAAAAGATAAAGACCCCTAAAACCTACACCCTATTTCTCAGTATCCTCTTATGTCTACAGTGGTGGCCTGCCTTGTTTGGGGTGAACTATGTTGGAAAAAAAAACTTTTTAATTTAAAAAAAAATATGTTGTCAGGGTCAGAGAATATGCCTCAATAATAGTATAAGTAAGTATTACTTACATTTGTGTTGGGTGTGTTTTGAAAGTCTGGAGGACTGCAGCCAGAAGGCACCTGATAGACATGGTGTCAGGATTTGTGAAAGTCATGTAGAGATGGAGAACTGATAGGATTACGTCCAATGGCTTTGAAGGCCAAGCCAGAAAGAGGATAATATCTTGTTCTTAATTCCCCATATGGGTGAAATGAGATTTTTTGACTTCTTGGCAGGAGACTGCATTTTTTCTAACATTAGCAAGAATAATTCAGGGATCTGATCCAATTCAGAAATTTTTTAATTACAAGACTATTTAAAAAATAATAAGGCATTTTATTCTTCATGATGGTCTGATTTTAAAGAGTTAAGAGTGGATAGAGCTTCTGTCATTAAAAATCAGCAAAGCATTATGGCTGACAACCACAGGAAAAGTCTATCGAGCAGGTGTACACAGTGTACTGATGTATAGAAGTGAAACCTGGCGAGGGAAGGTTTAGGATATGTGTTGCATGGAAAGAAATGATATTAGAATGATACGATGGATGTGTAATGTGAGTCTTATATACAGGCTTAGATCTGATAACCTCAAAGAAAGATTAAATATAGTATAGGTAGATATGTGCAGAACAAGAAACTTCATTTGTTTGATCACATCGAAAGAATGGATGATGGTGTTTGAGTTAGTAGATGTATAACAGCTGGCATAGAATGGTCAGTTGGCAAAGGAATGTTAAAGAAAACATGGGAGGAAGTGATAAAGATTTGAGAAATAGAGAGATAAATAAAGATCTGACCAGAAATAGTTATAGTAATTATGATGATTTTTTCCAAACCTCATATTTTATGATTTTCAATCTGATATCTTTTTTTTTTACTCAGATCATTTTTAAGAGGATCGATTTTTAACAGTTTTTAACCCAATATCAGTTCTCAATAATCTGTTAGAATTTTGTGTCCTTAAAAAAAACTTAAAATTGGAAATGTGACAGTAAATTGAGCTGTTATGCATAACTTTGCACAAGATCGTCTCCATGCCATACAAATAATGTAGCACCTATGGCAGCTCATCACGTAAACAGCTGGAGTCATGTTGTGTTGATGACACATAGCAATAGCTCATTCTCTCTCCTCTTGGTTTTGTATATATTATACACTAGCTGTCTCTACCTGGCATTGCCTGGATGAAGAAATAGTACTGGGTAGTGAATCTAGAGAAAAATAATTCAAAATATATCAAGTCACACTCACTCTTTTTCTACATACCTACCTGCTTTTGTGTTTTACTTTTCCTTTGTTTTTCTTTTGCTTGTTTTTTTATTATTTAAAGTAAGTCAATTAATTTTCCGAAATATTATTTTTATAGTTTTAAATTTAAAAGTTAAATTTAATTATTACAGTATCGTTTGGTTATTAACTTATCAATTGAACCAAATTTGTTAAAACTATTATTACATGGGATCTGCTAATAATTTTAAAACAAGTTTTTTTTAAAGTGGATGCTAAGATTCGAGATTAAAACCGAGACCTTTAGATGTTCAGTCTGATGCATTAACTGAGCTATTCAGGCTAAACATGTTTTCTAATTCTAAGCATTTCAAATTCTCTAAACCCTTTCCTGCTACTGCTATCTTTTTTTTTTTTTTTTTTTTTTTACATGGTTCACCCCAAACAAGGCAGGACGCCACTGTAAACGTAAGGGGCTACTGAGAAAAAGGAAAAGGGGAGAAGGATTGGTGGTTCAGCTTAAATTGGGATCTGAGCAGCGAGATGTCTGTTTACATTAGTTTTAAATTTCTGCATGTCAGTACTGTCGGGGAAACAGGGGGCAGGGAGGGAGTTCCAGAGGCCAGCAGCACGAGGAAAGAAGCTATTTGAGTAGAATGCTCTCCGGCATCTGGGGAACTCCACAGTGAATGAATGAGATTTAGTAGAATGTCGAGTTAGTCTAGTGAATTTACGTCGAGGGGGCACCAGAGCAGCACACTCATCGGAGCATAATCCATTGAAGTATTTGTAAAACAAACACAAGGATGCTACATCTAGTTAAGATGGTGTCCATCTGAAATTTTTTCCTAAACGGATGAAATATTTTATGAAAGGAATGGAATCAAAATACATTATTTTGTTGTTACAACCATTTCAAAACACTCCACAAAAGGAACTGACTAACCAGAATCAAATATTGATGACAACAATTCAAGAAACGACTTGCTCTACTTTATTTCATAGATTAGTTTTATCTACTTAAATGTAAATACATTAAGAAATCAGTCTTATTTCTAAATATCAATTGAATACATAAATATTGAAGATTGAGGAGATAAACTTAAATATTTTTTACACTTAAAATAATTTAAATAAGAAAACTTAACATTATTAATTTGTTTTACTAATCTTTTGATACAGTAAATTTAATTTACTTTTAGCTTCATAGATTTTAAAAATATATGGGAAATCTTTGGTTCAATTAGAAATAATTACCAACGATTATTTTTTGTTTTAAGTGAGGCATAAAAGAAATAGATACTAAAGAAGGCAGGCACATCCAGTGAATAAAAATACAGGAAGACAAATTCATAGAATGAGAGAGGAGACACAGACTTACAGAGAGAGACTAATTCTGATACATTTACTAGATCTATAGAGACGGGTGTGGTTAACACTATTAATATAGAGCAGCAGTGCCCAATGTGGGCATATCCTCCACAAGATTTTTAGGGTAGGAATATAAATGTGACTGGGTCGGTATAGGTCCTATTTTTTTTTAGAGAGAATTTCTTTTTCCAATATTTCAATATTCTAATATAAAAATATTCTCTCCCTTTATTATATGTGAATACCCTTTTATTATCATATTTATTGTGTTATTTCGATATCAGTTAATTGGGGAAGGGGGACTTTTTAGTAATTTCTTGGTTGAAACTTTAACTGTGTTTTCATTATCATACTTAAAATTATAATTATATAATACCACTTAATTTTCTTTTTCATTGAAACTTTTTTTGGGGGGAAGAGGGGATAATTTCTTTATTTCATTTTTCTTTATCATGGATGACATGTTATTTTGAAGTTTGTTAAACGAAAGTATTCACATTTTAAGCTTCTTCAGCCGAAACAGAGTTCACTTTTTAAATCTTTAGAATTATATATCATCACATGTTGGGGGGGGGGGGGGGGTAGCATCAGGATTTTTAAGATGATCTGGCGGGGTATGGCCCCTAAAAAGGTTGGGAACCACTTATATAGAGATTTTTAAAAAACTCACCATGTACTGGCCTTTTTCCACTCTTGTTAGGTATGAAGATAGAAACAATTCTTTGAGAGATTTCTCGAACAACTTGTTGAAGAGTTACAAAATTTCCCGACCCTGTCGGCAGTTCCACTTTAAAGTTATCACCATAAGCAGAATAATAAGTTTCAAGAGCTTCCAGCAACAAATAATTCACTACAAAAATGAAATAAAGAGGAAACGAAAATTAGTAAGTAAAAAAATGTGTCAGTAATTAAATAACAAGGGTTATCTCCCTTGGAAGGTAACTCTACCCGCGATAAACCGAGGTAGAAACACAATGGACATCTTCGTAACGTCATTGCATATCAAACAGGAGAGTGTCAACGACACAAACCTCAAACAGATTTGTAACAAAATAGCAGCTGTCATGAATCAATAGGAACTCATCGTAACATGAACCATGAACTACTTTGTAACAAATTACAAGTTGTGGCAAATCAAATGGGAACTTATTTTTTTTACTAAAACGTCATCACCTATCAAGGTCAAAAGGCACTTGAGAATACAGTTAATAATATGGATGGATTTTCGGTACTAGTACAGTTTGTGAACCGACTTATTGTCAGCATTTTCCAACTGTTTACGTAAACAGCCGGAAGATGACAAAGCGCTTAGCCAATCAGATTGCAAGACAGCAGACGACAATTTTCAATTGTAAATTGCATAAATCGTAACATTTGTCTGCATTAACACTAACAGAAAATCTGCAAAATTTCAGATAATGAAAGAAACATTTCTCGAAAACCTTAACTCTAAAAAAATGTTTAAAAAATTGAGGGTGTGGGGGACGCCCTCCCCCACACCCTCAATTTTCCCTAAAAAATATAAGAAGCTTTGTTTCTTTTTCACCCTAACCTAGTCGGTCTAGATCAAAAGCTTTACCACTACAAAAAATTTATCGAAACAAAAGAAAAATGATAAGCAAACAAACTTTCTAGTAAAAAAAAAATTCTAACAGTTGTTTCATTATATTTTCTTCCATCAAAAAATTTTTTTTTCATAAAATTTTACATTCGGTGACTATTATTTTTATTGCTTTAAACGTCGTCTCGTTTTCATTTAGCATCTTCCGGCTCTTTTCATAAGTAGCTAGAAGATGCCGAATGAAAAGTTGGTTTTAGCATGGATCACAAACTGTAACAGTACCGGATTGTCAGTTAAATACTGAAGAACATTATGAGAGGATTGAAAATGATGAACAGAATGAACAAAATTTGATTACTGTTAAGTAATCAAATTTTGTTCATTGTTTATAACAAGTATTTGTTGACATTGGATTTCAAGACAGCCATGTTGTAATTTGGAGGGAGGCAGTTCAGTGATAATGTGTTCAAGAGATGAGAAGTTATTGTAAAGAAAGTGTGTTCATGAAAATTCTGTTTAATGTTAGGCACACGAAGAAACAAAAGAATTTTTTTTTGCAGAAGCAATAGTTTTTTTTTATACTAATGGGTCACCACTTATCAAGGCCCAAAAACCACTCGAGGATAAGGGTCAATAAAATTGTCAATTGGATGATGAACAATACTATGAGAGGATTGAAAATGATTGGTGAAAAGGACAGGATTTGATTACTTATGAGGACAGCTAAACAAGTAGTTTTTAGCATTCGAATTGAAAAAAAACATGTTGTAGTCAGCCGGGAAGCAGCCCCATAGTATTGTGCTATACAGATAGGAAGTTCTAGGAAAGAAACTTTGTTCATGGAAATTCCATTTGATTATAGGTAAAGAGAGAAAGAAAGGAAAGTTATTTGCAGTGGTTGTAGCAAGACAGGTTTTTACTGTAAATGTTTTACAGAAGGGGGACCAATGATTGGAGCTCAGTTGAGCACCTACCATAGAAATAACAATAGAGTAGAGAAAGACTAGCAAGTCTCTTCTGTGAGAAAGGGGCTGTAGGGAATAGAAAGGATCATCCCCTACTAGATTGCAAAGTCGATTTTGTCTTTGTCAAAGCAAGAAAGAGTGCTCTGAGCGGCACCTCTCCAGAAGTGGCAGCAGTACTCCATCTTAGGATGTATCGGACTATTATAGATAAAGGATTGCATCAGAAGTCAAGTACTTTCTGAAACGGTTGAATGATCCAACCTTTTCTAGCAATCTTGACAACATGTTGATTACTAGTCTAGATTTTAGATCCGACCGTAACACAACCCCTAAGATCAGTTTGTAACAAATTAGCAGCTGTTGCTAATCAAACCAAGACCAACTGCAAAATATCAACCCCCAAACTGTTTTATATCAAACAGTCGCAATGACCTAAACAGGCTCATTACTCTAACAGGAGTTTTAGACATATTGCCGAACACACCGTGCTTATATTTATATGAGGTTCAGTCATTTGTATGAGTGAAAAAAAAGGTGTCGCCAAAGTCCTTACTTGGGTTTCTTTGCCGAACTCTGGCGCATACAACAGCGCGCACATGCCCCATTTTTTTCTTTGCAATGCTTATCTGTCAGTATGTGGTGTAATATTTCATGTACAATTCTGAGTTGAATAAAGCCTCGAATATAAAAGTTGTTTAGCTATGTCAATATCAAAAGATCAAGAACATATTTTTAACAAATCAAATAAGATTCAAATTTTATAGACATCAAATTAAAACCAATATAACTGTTGTCGAAAACTAGCATTTCTGATACATTATAACTTCTTTAATCAAAACCTTGGAATATCACTGCCATTAGCGATATCGCCAGCTACTATTAGTGCAATGCACAGCTCTTTGTAAGTAAACAAATGAAGCATTGTCTAATAGTTAACAATGATTATATAAAAGCATTAAGATATCACTTGCTAACAGTGCCCACCCCGTAGTCAAGTGGTTAGAATCGCCAACTATCAACTAGATGGTCGTAGGTTCAATTACCAGCTTAGAGTGATTGCTAGTCTAGCTGCACAGACGAGCTGTGATACAGTGAAACAGTCTGTTTGTGGATTACGATATATACTCCTTTTCTCGGGTTGAGAACTATCATTAGTGATATCACCAGTTACTATTAGCACAATGCAGAGCTTTGTGAATAAACAGATGGAACACTGTTTAATAGTTGACAATATTTATATAAAAACATTGAGATATCATTTGCCTACAGCGCCTGCCCAGTAGTTAAGTGGTTAGAATCGGTGGCTATCAACTAGATCGTCATAGGTTCGATATATCTCTTCGATATCATATATAAATAGATTTTTTCCGTCCATCATTCAAAATTTTTCCATAAGTAACAATTTTTTAAACATAATAAATACATTGCGGAATTTGTCTCATTTCAAAATATCAGAGATCTTGACTAATTTTATAAATGGAAAATATTGCATTAATAGTAAATAATAAATTCCCAACAAATAAAGCAGATGCCATGACCGGAAATCGAAACCGAAATCTTGAGATCTTCAGTCTGAGATTCTACAAACTGACCTAGTTGGACTTTCTTATAAATAGAGCTTAAAACATTACTTTAACAAAATAATTATAGCTTTGGTGTGACGTCATAGATTTATGATTTACATAAGCAATAATAATAATAATAATAAATAAATAAATGGGTAAACATTATCAATAGTGTTGGAAATTATTTTAATAGTCCAAAACAATTTATTTTGCTTTAATTACATATTGGCATTAAAAACAATTCAATATTCAATACATGCTAGAATTTGGGTCCATAATGCCAATAATTCTAGTATATATAAAGTTAGATATGTGTATATATATATATATATATATATATATATATATATATATATATATATGTACAGGGTAATCCTCTAAACTAATGAACGATCATTATGAATTTTGGAATATATATTCTAGACAACACAGTGAGTAACACGGACACATTTTTTTTTGTAAACTTTAATGTTTAGGCGGTGCGTCCACCCAAACTTGCATCCACCCCAAAAAAAACTTTAATATAAGTTACATACAAAAAATTTAATAGAGAATAGAATTGCTCTATATACAATTTTGAGTTATATTAAGTAATGCATTTTTAAAAGGATATGTGCGCACGTATGCTTGGTAAAATCTTAAACTATTGAACTTATCATTACCAATTATGGAATATGTATTCGAGACAACAGGATAAGTAAGTGGGCACATTATTTTTTTTTTTTAATCATTTTTTGTCAACTTTACCATTTAGGGGAGTACCGCTGAAACTGTACAATGCTCTCCCCCCCCCCCCCCAGAGAAAGAAAAAGCATTCAAATTTAAAACTAATGCTATACTTATTACTTATATATATATATATATATATATAAAGTAATAATGCTAAACTTATTACTTAATATATATATATATATTACTTAATATATATATATATATGTATATATTAAGCAATAAGTATAGCATTAGTTTTAAATATATATATACACTAGTGATATTAACTCGGTGTTGCTAGTGTGGCGATACATTGAATGGTAACAGTTTCAGAATCCGTGTTTTAGATAATTCTGCAGCAGATTCTGAAACTGCTCCCATTCAATGACTTCTTGCACCAAATCATATCAGTGATTTTCCTTTTGTAAGTTCAAAATGTCTGTTGTAATTTTAAACTGTTTCACCTAATGAACTTTCGAAATCTATAATATCGATGAACACATATGTAAATTAATAATCTATTAACAATCAGCTCGAGGTGACAGTCTTCTGGAGGTTGAAGGTTCAATCCTTACTGTAGACGATAATAACTAAGAAGAACATAATTAACACTTCTATCTGATCATGGCTGATGGAGCAAGAACAATCTACCCTGTGTATTAAATAAAGCATTCCATTCAAAATTCCGTATAGGTTCCAAAGTTGGAAAAGATGGTCGGAGGTTACATCAGTCAAAAAATTGTGAAAATAACAACCAATATGAGAATAGTAGTCTGAATAATTCAAATCATCCATCCTCATCAATCCTCATCTCAAAAATTCTGAATCACAATTCCGAAATATCATCAAATACTGTTTTCATTGCAAAAGTAAGAATTCATTTACTTACTACATAACCAAATAGGGCCTCTCCAGTTACTGTTGCCACCAAACATGCCACATATCGATTCTCCAGGGGAATACTTGACCGTTACTTCTTTGGCGCTTTCATCTTGTCTGTTATCATTGCTGTCAATATCACCCTCATCGTCCTCCAATACCAGTTTTTCCCCTGGATTGCGTTCCACTTTCAACTTAACTTGACAGCTTCCTGGAGAATCTGTATTTTTCTTTTGCTGTTCCAGTGGGCTTTTTGTCTTACTGGTATCCTTCTTCTGCTCATCTGGTAGGCTTTTCCTCTTACCAGCATCCTTCTTTTGTTTTACCAGTGAGCCTTTTGTCTTATCTGTATCTTTCTTTTGTTCTTTCGGGGGATTTTCCGTCTTATCAGTATCCTTCTTTTGCTTTTCCGGTAGGCTTTCTGTCTTACCACTGCCTACTTTGTGACCCGTGACAGTCTCAACTGGAGGATGATAGGGATGGTCTTCATAATGCTGCAAAAAAAGAGACCAGAAATAATAAAAACCCATCTTTATTAGGCACCCCCAACTTAGATAAAAGAATAAAAAATTAAATAAATAAATAAAAGTTTCATAGATATTAAAAGTCGTTTTTATATTTTGTTTATAAATAAGGTCATTAACATTAATAATAATGATGCATTCGGTCCACAAGTTAAATGTAAAAAATCTTACTTTTTTAAATGTAGTCGAAATATTAAATTAGAGACAAATTTTAAAATATACAAGAATTGAAAGTGTAAACATTCATTCAAAGCTGGTTTATGAAATATTTATCTGCTTACTTAATTATTATTTAATGTGGTGTTGTATATCTTACTTAATTATTATTTAATGTGGTGTTGTATATCTTCTTCATCCGATTTATTTTTTGAACAGGCCTTTTATTAGTCCTCTATAAGAGGGTGGGGCTTGCCTGTCAGTATTGATCAAAGTCTTCCACTCCAGGCTCAGCGGTAGCAGGGATCTAAGTTTGTAATCCCCAGGGCTGCACGGTCACATTTACACTGCTCATCCCAAGAAAGCTTCGGTTTCTTGGGATGAGCTGTGTAAAATACATGTGTACATAAATAAACTTGACATAAGATTTATAGTCTTATAAATGGTGAAAATTTCATCAAATTTCAGGAACTCCTCAATTTTTGGTATTTTTTTTACAGAGGGAAAGAAATTAAGTCATAATGTGATTCTAAAAGCAACATAACTACCTCTCTGTTATGATGTAAGCTGATTTACCTATTTCAGGAATAAATAGATTTACCCAAACACAATAAATACAGTTACAACTAAACATCATGGCAGCAATTGGTGGCAGTTATGACCCCAGAATCATGATGAATACTTCTGTAAAATACTTTTGTTAATTATACAACTGTGTTTGTCTTGATTATTACCGGCTTACAAGGTCACAACACTTACTCTCCATATATATATATAAGTTAGGCATGTGTACATGTTTATATATTTGTATATACAGGATTTACTCCTAAGCTAATTTACTGATCATTATGAATTTTGGAAAACAGCTGCTAGGTGTAAGAGGTCATAATGTGGGCTAGATTTAGTTTAATTTCTTTTTTATGAAACGGGGGTTGAAACCATTCGTGAAAATTCAAATACCTCTGAATTTTGTGAAATTTTAACAACAGGTATTAGAGATCAATTAATAAATATTCAACCAATTTCAGTTTCTTTGGAATATTTTAAAGGGTTTTTAGGGGGTATACACTGGCACAACTTTCCATTTAAAAATTCAAATATATCATGTTTCTGAAGAAATTTCACAACATACTTGAAAAAAATACAAGTTATCATATGAACACCTCTGCCAGATAAAAACTTGATAACATCCAGGTAAAAAATCCAGGTTAAAAAGCTTTCAGATAAGTATCAGAATCGTTAATGATGAGATGATACTAGCCAAAAGAGTGATACATGGATTATTTAACTGGATGTTATGGTGAATACGGTCAAAGTGTGTCTTATTAAATTTGTTACAAGGTGATTCATGTGACAGTAAGAGGAATTCTGACAGGTACTACCACTCTGGGTCAGAGTAGACCTTTGAGTATTTATTTATTTACCTCTTCTCCAGGAGGTTAGGCATAAGGCCAGTTTTATCTTACTCCCACAAGTAAGATGTGACCCAAGGTCGGGTCGGGAAAGTGGGGTTTGAAAAGCCAGCGCCCGAGAAGGTGAGCCATTAAAAATTGCCTGGGCAGCTCCGTCGGCATTCCCCAGTAGGGGCGCCTCAGGCAGTAAGCAATAAACTTACTCCTCCCCAAAGAGGGGAGGCAAAGCCTGGGAGGGTGGACCTCCTAGAACTGCACATAGACCGGCGTAAATCAAGCCCCGAAGGCCAAGACAATATCAGTTTATGGGGTGTAGCTGAGCAGCAAGATGCTTGTTCACATTACATTTAAATTTCTGCATGTTTGTATGGTTGGGGAACAGAAAGCAAAGAGGGAACTCCAAAGGCAAGAGGTTCGAAAAAAAAAGAAGATATCAGAATAGAAAATGGAGATTTACAGTGAAGGGGTGAGATTTTTCTGCTAGTTGGATGGGTTGGGGGTATTTACGTTGGTGCCCCCCCCCCCACAAGTGCAGTAAGTTGATCGGAGCACAATCCAAGGAAGTACTAATACAATAAGCACAATGTGACCGGTGCTGGAGCTTGGCAGACAGTGTGGAATCTATTAAGTTAAAATTTCTTTTTTACACCCTGTTCAAGAGGGAGTGGCTAGTAATTGGTGAACCAGACCAGATGTGGTAACAATACTCTATGCACGGGCGAATGGTGGCTTTATAGAGATATAAGATACTGGCAGATGTAAAAAGTGTTCTAGCCTGGTAAAGGGAGCCTACCTGTTTTGCAGCAGATTTGGCAATATCTTCAATATACTTATTTTACTTAATGTTGCCCGAGTCCAAGGAGTTTGAATATATTCAAACGGTCCCTATAGTGCAATTGAACCAAACATTCTTTGTCATCAAGAAATACTTAATCTTGAAGATTTCAAAAAAAGAAAAGGTTAACAAGATGGCGAATATGCATGGCAAATATAAGGAGAGTTTGTAAGTCCTGTAAGCTACATAAAACAATCTGTTGCGTCTGTCTGATAAGGCAAAGAAAATTTATAGTTCCGATCGATTTTAAAAGTTTTATATTTAATCCCATCCGATATTACTGTCACCTGAATCATTGTGTAACAAATTTAACAAGCCGCGCGTGCGTGGTCCCCCTTTGTATGTGACTCGATGTGGCGAGTGTAAAATGTAATAAATTTGGGCAATTTGGGGCATTTTTGACCCCCTGGGGGGCGCGAACCAGAATTTTTCTGAGGTCAAGGATGCTCATTTTATATCCAGAACAATTGCCTCTACATTTTGGCCAAGTTTCAGAAAAATTGAATGGATGGATCAAACGTTATGGGAGAAAAGGCTCATTTTTTGCCATTTTGGGGGCTTTTGATCCCCTGGGGACGCGAACCAGATTTTTTCCAAGGTCAGCGATACTTATTTTCTATTAGGAACAATTGCCTTCACATTTTGGCCAAGTTTCAGAGAAATTGAATTGATGGATGAAAAGTTATGGGGCAAAAAATGTCATTTTTTGCCATTTCGGAGCCTTTTGACCCCCTGGGGGGCTAACCAGATTTTTTTTTTAAATCGGAGAATGTCACTTTCTAATCTGACCAAAGTTACAACTTCATGCAAAATTTCAGAGAAATTCAATGGATGGTTGCGGAGAAAAATCCGGACGGACGGACATGCCTCAAAACATAAGTCCCCCGATTTTATAAATTTGGGGACCAATAAGACACACTTCATCCATATTCACCGTCCGATTAACTCGGTTTCATCTGACTAATGCTACTGTGCCGAAAATGATTAAATAGAATAGTTTGGTGATACCATTGGAACACAGAATGGAGCAGGTGTTTGTGTGATTGCAAGAATTAGAAGTGGATGGAATAAATTCAGGGAGCTTCTGCCATTACTAACCAGGAAAGCGTTACCATTGTCGACCAAAGGAAAAGTCTATCAAGCATGTGTATGCAGTGTGCTGATGTATGGAAGTGAAATCTGGCCAGTGAAGGTTGAGGACATGCGTTGCATGGAGAGAAATGATATGAGAATGATACGATGGATGTGTAATGCGAGTTTTAAAGACAGGCTTAGTTCTAATGAGCTCAGAAGAAGATTAAATCTGGACAATATAGGGAGATGTGGGCAAAAGAGTAGACTTCGATAGTATGGGCACATTGAAAGAATGGATGAAAGTTCTTGGCTTAGTAAATGTAGAACAGTTGAGGTAGCAGGTTCAGTTCACAGGGAAAGAAAAAGGAAAACATGGGAGGAAGTGATAAAAATAGACTTGAGGGAAAGAGGGATAAATAAAGACCTGGACAGAGGTTACTTTGGAAGTCAATTTCGTAAAGCCATGCCAGCATGTAAAATGGATGTTAAATCGATGAATATGATGATGATGATGATTTTAATTATTATTATGATTATTAATATTATTACCATATACTTCTGTCTTTTTTATTTATTATACTAGCATGGCTACCTAGCGTTGCCCAGGCAATACCTGAACTGAAGAGACAATAATTTATAAGAGATAAACAACAGAATAGAAGAGTTAAAAAGTGTAGGTAACATCTTTCTTTTAAAACCTCTACCTCTCTCTATCTCTCCTCTCTCTATTCACAACCTTCTCTCTTCCACGCCCCTCACCCACACCTTAATCTCATATCTATCTACATTAAAAAATATATTACATTTTCAAATGCCATGACAAAAAATACTATTTCACACGAAAGGTCGATGGAAAAAAAAAAGTCGCTCTTAATGCCAACCCTTCCTCCGACTAATTGTGTTCCCATTGGCCCCCAAAATAATAATTATAAAAAAATGTGTCCATATTATGTCCGAGGCAATGTGGATAAAGAATATATCAGATTTGTGGGTGTGTCCTGTGTAGTTTCTGACTTTTAGGTGGATACACACACAGACAACTGCCCTTCATATAATAGATTATACATTGAAAAACTGATTAAAATAAAAACTGGTTGTATCATTATTCTTCTTCCTTTTTTTTTTAATGGAATAACTTTTAATTTGAATTTTCTTTTAAGACATGAAAAAATAATTAAGGACAAAATTTTGTAAAACAATTAAAAAAATTTTTTTAAACGTTTGTATTTGGATTATTTGGATTAGTGTTCTGATCTTTGATGTTATTTTCACAACGTTTCAGCCAATGTAATCTTCAACCTTCTCCAGGTATGTCTTGTCGAACCCGGGAATCTGTACAGGGGGGGGGGGGGGGGGGGGCGCAAGAGAAAGATCAGCAATAACCTAAAACAAAAAGCAAACGAATGCATCACTGTAGCAAAATCAAACAGAGAAAGGGTGGAAAGAAATGAAAGCTCTCCAGGTAATCCACAAAATGCATGAAAAAATTCAATACTCAACACACAGGAACAAAAATGAACAGCGACAAATCTCCTGAGGACAAATCTTCCAAGAATATTGATATACACAATCAATAGTCAAGACAATAATTCATAAAAGATAAATTATCACAAAATACTGATGTACAACTGAACTTTGATCTGATGCCGGAACCCCAGTGCACAGGGGCCAAATCCTTAAAGTCTGTCTCGGGGTGATCAAAAAGAAAAAGGAAAAAATAAAGAGAGAAAAAGAAATGAAAGGTTCACACGGGGAAGAAGTAGCAGATTTAGTCGGTAGAGGATGGGGGGGGGGGGGTCAAGGAAAACATGGGAGGAAGTGATAAGGATGGATTTGAGAGAAATAAAAACCTGCCCGGCAGTAGATTAGTTTGGATGTCAATTTCTAAAAGTTATCCAACACACGCCAGCATGTAAAACAGACATTAAACTGATGATGATGATGATGATGATGATGATGATGATGATGATGATGATGATCCTCCTCCTCCTCCTCCTCCTCCTCCTCCGCCTCACATAATGCATTAAAAAAATCCAATACTCAACACACGGGAACAAAAATGGACAGCGACAAATCCTCCCAGAACTCTGATATACACGATCAATAGACAAGACAATAGTTCATAAGAGATAAATCTCCACAAAATACTGATCTATGGCTGAACTTTGATCTGATGCCGAGACACCAGTGCATAAGAGCCAAATCTTGGCAAAACACCAACAAACGCTGATTATCTGAAGAACATTTCCTCACTCTACAAACTCACAATCAGAATTGCAACACAAAGTCCTTGTGAGCCTTTATCATGAAATGCTGCTGCCGAGTGGACAGAGATCAAGCCAATCAAGGCACGGGACTTGCATCAAAAACGGGACACTGGAATGACTATATCTTTTTTCACACAGAATGCTACCAATTTACTTCTGATCTGAGGAACATTTTCCTCTTTTTATTCTGTTGCCAAAAATTCATGCCACCTTGATTTTCACGCATCTTCGAGGTAATTCTTCACTAAAGCCACATTATGATTCATCACCTCTGTTTACAGTTGTAGTTTCATACGACCAATTGCTGTGTTTTACCCCAACAATATTCTTCAATCTTGAAGAGAATCACACTTTAATAAAACTCCAGGTAAACTGACAAGAAAGTGAAAATTCGACGAGAAGTTTTTTATCTACCCAGTAATCATATTCAATGGAAGGTGAGTGGGGGAATATAGCCAAGTGGAGAAAATCTCCCCTAACTCCTTTTTGGGTCTGTTCAGACAGAGCTTACTGTAAGAACTAAAACTAAAGCTGATCCATCAGACATCACTCATCATCATCATCATCAGTTTAATATCCATTTTACATGTTAGCATGTGTTTGATGGCTTTTAGAAATTGTCTTAAAAACTAACCTATCTTTGGCCAGGTCTTTGTTTATCCTTCTTTCTCTCAAGTCCATTTTTATCACATCCTCCCATATTTTTCTTGGCCTTCCCCTGCCAACTGATCCTACTACATCAACTGTTCTACATCTACTAACCAAAGCACTTTAATCCATTCTTTCATCACCATATTCGGTTTAACGTCCATTTTACATTTTTACGCTTTTGAAATTGACTTCCAAAGTAATCTATCTCTGAACAGGTATTTATCTATCCCTCTTTCTCTCAAATCCACCTTAACTAACACTTCGTCCCATGTTTTCCTTCGCCTTCCTACTACTTTACGCTATTGTATTTTTGATCGTGATCCTATTTATCATCATAAAGTTATCTCCCATTAAATTATCATAAGAATATTAAACTGTATAATGATATTGTAATCATCTTAAAATCAGAATTTATCAGAATTTTCTCAACTCATTATTTTTATAATTAGATTTAAGACATATTTTATTACTATTTTCTCTTCATTAACTTTTAAAACCATTGTATTCAACTTTCATAACATAATACTGAACCCGATATTTTACGAACATTTTCTTTCCTTCTTGGCAAGCTGAGGAGTAGATAATAGCAATTTCCTCTTGGGAGGCATCAGTTCTGTTATATCTTTTTAATCTATAATATTGAACACTATAAAATAAGATACAGGTTGTCGCCGACTTACGACCACAATTGGTTATGACCAACCGTCCGTAAAGCCTATTTTTATGTAGGTCAGCCCATGTTAAATTATGTAATGTAATACCGAAATTAGAACTCCAGACGATATTTTATAAGCGTATTAGAAATAAAAAGTATCATCAAACAAAAATGTTCCCGCCATATAGAAGAGTCAGCCTATCCTTATAAGCGTTAAACCATGGCATGTTTTTGGTTTCTTTTTGGATTTAAGTGCATTCTGGCATTCGTTTCCAATATAACACTGTTTAACTATCTATATATGGTCATAAAGTCGGTCAGCAATAAGTTGAATAGGTTGTTAGTCGACGATGACCTCTACCTTTTCTTTTTTGTTAATTCCTACCCTCTTTCTACCCCACTTTTTGGCTATTCCTCACTCCCAACTACATACATACCTACTTATGTAGTGTGAAATAATGAAGGCTGTGTTTGAGTGGCAAAGTTAAGGGTCAGAGAGTGACACCGGGCAAAAGTCACAAAACCACATGATTTCAAGGGAGGGGGGTCTCTCTCTTAGCTGGCAAGATTTCAAGGAGGAAGGACATGCCTGGCTGCTCCCCCCCCCCCAGTGGGGACAACACACAGATGGATGGGTGTAGCAAGACAGGCTATCAGTCTATCTACCTGTGTGTCTCCCCCCCCCTCTCTCTTTTTCTCTCTCTATTTCACGCATACGAAAATAACCTGTATCTGTAACTGTTCTTCTGTTTTAAATAAACCTTAGTTTTGTGTCCACAGACAATCAATAACCTGGGTTTGCAACGGCAACACAGGTATATAAAAGGTTTTTTACACATTCAGTAAGTGAAAGTTTAACAGCTGTAGTCCCCCCTCCCCCTTCTTTTGGGATTTGAAACTGCGATTTAGATGCTAGAAATACAAATTAATAACACGAGAATATCTCAACAGAAATTTAAATGTCAACAATAAATTAATATGCAAAACAAAATCTTATATAAATAGAGATTTAGTTTGTCCATTAGTCACAATTTTTTTAAATGTAATAAATACATTGCGGAATTTGTCTCATTTCGAAATATCAGAGATCTTAACTATTTTTAGAAATGGAAAATATTGCATTAATAGTAAATAATAAATTCTCAACAAGTAAAGTGGATGCCATGACCGGAAATCGAAACCGAAATCTTGAGATGTTCAGTCTGAGGTTCTACCAACTGACCTATTTGAACTTTCTTATAAATAAATTTATGATTTACGTCATGTTTCAAAACATGAATTCAAACATATGTAATAATAAAAAATAAAAAATAAATGAATGGGTAAACATTATGAATAGTGTTGATAATTATTTTAATAATCCCTCAAAAAATTATTTTGCTTTAACTATGTATTGTATGTAGTTCTTTCACAATTATATATTCACAGCCTAGCAAAAAGATGTGACCAGAGGGGGTGTATATTTGCTAGTACATCAAATATCAAATATGTTAATATCACAAGACTAAAAATCAAAAAAGACTTTGAAGGGAAAACTTAAAAATAATAAAGAATATTAAATGTATACACAATTCAAAATGATTAAATGTCCGATTATTTAAAGCCAAAATGGGAGGTGGCTATGGTGAAGTGGGTAACGTGGAAATTTCCGGGTTTCTTTTACACTTTTTTTTACACACTCAAGTTCAATATTTCTATATAAGACGATAACTGATTATGGAGGTAAAATATTGTCAATCACACTCAATTATACTAGCTAACGTACCCACCAACATAGAACACTGTAAAATGTTCTTAGTTCTCATTCTTTTATAGAAAAAACAAACGATTCCATTCCCCTCATATTTTCCGAACAACCAAATATATAAGTGTGGCATTTTGGTTTACCAATTCTTTAATCCCAGCAGATTACTCGGATGGTGGTTCATCACATAGGCAGCTCGAGTCTTGTTGCATAGATGACTCATAGTAGCAGTTCGTTCCCCTTTCCTCTTCTTTTGTTCGTTGTTGTCATCTCCTTTTTAATAACAGTGATTGTAAAAGTTATTGATAATGACAGCACAAAATCATTTGGGGTTTTACAATACTTTCAGAGTTTTTCTTTTTTTCCAAAATAGAGTACACATATATAATGTCCCAACCCATCCCCTATAGGGGAGAGAGCAGCTATCCCAAACCCACCCCCTCCCTCCCTCCCTCTCTCTCTCTCTCTCTCTCTCTCTCTCTCTCTCTCTCTCTCTCTCTCTCTCTCTCTGTTCAGGGAAAAGAGAATGATTTGATCAGCTTATTTGCTATTTGTCAGTTCAGACTTCCTGTCTATGATGTAACTTCCTATACACATAGCTCTGGTTTTATTCTAACTTATCCTCTAATGGAAAATTCCCTTTTCTTACTCATTCTAACCTTACATGGAAATTTCCGTTTTTTTTACACTATTTTTACATACCAATATTGCTACATAAGACCATATCTGATTCGGAGGGGGGTAAACCTTGTCAATCACACTGAAGTTACCTTCTACACTTAATGGAAAAAACAACTAATATTTACAGCTTGAATGTCATTGTCATTGCTGGTTTTGTATTATTAAACTGGGCTAATGTTCAGGAGAGCTGGAGAAAGCTAAAAGAATATTACCTTACTATGGCAAAATGTGATACCCAGTGTAAACGATTTATTAAACACAAGCTGCTATTTTACCCATAACATATTACAGTATAAGTGAATTAAATAGATCTGATGAAATTTAAATTTGGCTTAGCTGATTCCATAGTCACTATTGATATCCATTATACAACTTGTGCTCCTACACCCACACCAATGCCAAAGGAATGCAAATTAAATTAATCTCTATTTATATAAAGTTAGATATATGTATGTATATATATTTCTATGTATAAGATTCACTCCTAAACTAATTAACTGATCATCATGAATTTTAGAATACAGATGCTATGTGTACGGGTGGGTAATGTGGTCTGTATTTAGTTAAATTTAATTTCATGCAAAAGGGTAGAGAGGGGTGAAAGCCCTTTGTAAAAATTAAAATACTTTGATTTTTGTGAAATTTTAACAATAGATATTAGACATTAATTAATAAATATTCCTCAAATTTCAGTTTCTTTCGAGTAATTTAAAGGGGTTTAAGGCACAACCCCATATTTGAACATTCAAATATTTCAGATTTGCATTAAATTTGATCTATAGTCACTGAACACCAATTAAGCAAGATTCCCTGAATTTCAACTTCTTCTTAAGACCTCTTAAGTTTGAGCCTTAAATTTTAGATATTTTCTAGAATCAAAATCATATAATAGATTTTGATCAAAATCGCAATAAGGATTATAGACATAAGATTTAGTAGCATTATATATTAGTATTAATCTTCATAAGGGGGCATAAAAGTGGTGCAAAAAGAATTTTTGTTTGGGTAATAAATGTTATCTGTACTGAGATAGGTATTTTTCTAGTTCGTTTTAAAAATGAGAAAGGCCAGAAGCAATTAATAAAACCAACATTTTTTTCTAACTCCTATTTTCATATTTAGAGTTTATTGGGGTTGTTTTGGGGTTTTTTTCATATCCAGAACAACATCCAATTTCCCTGCTTATATCTCCTGCATCTAAAAGTTACAATCATCATTGCTTAAGGCAGCTCGCCTTTCTGGAGTCATCGGGAATCCATAACCATGACAAAATCATGTCCGTTCAGGCGATTCTGCTCATTCAACATCTTATGGCAAAATGAGAAAATTCACGTGGCAACACAAACCTTGGAGAGGGAACGGATTCCGTAGGGAGATAAAAACTCTGACTCCTTTAACACGTAGGATAAGATCTGTTGCAGCTGGCTTTGGGAAATTAATGACAGGAAAAGTTGGTCTTCAGCAAAGATGACCTGCAAAAAATGGAAGGAAAAAAAGACAACAAAAAAAGTTAGTAATTTTTTCAGAAACAAAAACTTGGAACAAATGTCACCGCTGTTAAATAGTATTTTGGACCAATTCTTCGATCATTTTTTCTTGTTACTATTTGGTCACCAATTATCAAGGCCAAGAGCCAGTCAAAGAGAAGCGTTAATGAGAAGGAATCATTGTCAGCCAAGAGATTGGAGAACACTATAGAAGTACTAACATCGGTGAAAGATATGAATTGCGTTTGATTACTTATGGGGCAGTTTATGACCAGAATTTGTTGAATTTGGATTTGAAGACGACACAATTGTAATCAAGAGGGAAGCAGTCTCTCAGTAATGTGTTCCACAGGCGGGAAGGCCTTGTCTCTAGAAAGTAAACCAAACGTTTAGGCACTTGGAAGGAGAAAGGAAAGTAACTTTCCATTGTGGTAGCAATGAAAGTGCTTGCTGTGAATGTCTTACAAGAAGAAACCAAAGATTAGAGCTCAGTCTAGCACCTTCCATAGAAATAACGATAGAGCAGAGAGAGACTAACAACGTCGCTTCTGTAAGAAAGGGATTGTAGGAAGGAGAAGAGATCACCGCAGATTATCTGGATGGCGGCTAATCACATAGACAGTCGGAATCTTTTTGTTTTGATGACACATAACGGTAGTTCATTCTCTCTCTTTTTTGTTGTTGTTCGTCTTTTTTTTAATAACAAAAAAAACGTATTAATATTGACAGCACAAAATCATTTGGGGTTTAACAATTTTTCCTGGGGGTTTTATTTTTATTTTCCAGTATACATACATAATACCCCTAACCCATCCTCCATAGAGGGATGGAGCAGCTGTTCCAAACCCTCTCTCTCTCTCTCTCTCTCTCTCTCTCTCTCTCTCTCTCTCTCTCTCTCTCTGTTCAGAAAAAAAAGAGGAAGATTTGATCAGCTTATCAAGTATGTGTTACTTCAGACTTCCTGTCTATGACGCAATATCCTAACATGTAACCTTAATTCTAATCTTTTCAGTAGTTTTTTCTTTCTTTAATTCTTTTTTGTTATTGGCGTCTTCTTTTTTTTATCTTATTAATAACAATAACAACGGTTGTAAAATTAATTTAATAATGCTAACAGCACAGGATCGGTTTTGAGGCTTTTATTTGTATTTTCCAGTATATAGTATACATATGTAATGCACCAACTCATCCCCCATAGGGAGAGAGACTTTCTCAGTTTATCCGCTACATATCTCTGACCACTTCCTGTCTATGACACAACTTCCTGTAAATGTAGTTCTAGTTCTACTCTAACTTACCCTCTTATGGAAAATTCCTTTTCTTATTTGTTCTAATCTTACGTGGAAATTTCCGTTTTCAACACAGTGATCTTGTTATATTTCTACTGATAATCTAGTAATTGATAATCCTGCATATTTTTAAACTTCTCAAGAATTACAACTGATTATTTAATGTTAAACGCAGTCATTTTAATTCGTTAGTCATTTGGTTGTCTGCTGCAAACAAGGTAGGCTACCTCTACCGTGCTAGAAAAAATCTCATACCTGCCAGTATCCTAGATCTCTATAAAGTCACCATTCACCCATGCATGGAGACTGTTACCACATCTGGGCTGGTGCACCAACCACTAGTCTCTCTCTCTCTTAGACAGAGTCCATGAAAGAGTCTCTAACCTAATAGGCCCCACACTGTCTAACAAGCTTCAGTCCCTCTCCCATTGCTGTAATTTTGCATCCCTGTGCTTGTTTTACAAGTATTTCATCAAAATATGTTCTGATGAAATTACTGTACTTGTACTCTCTTAAAGTAAATACCCCAACAAACCCGACTAGCAGCAAAATCCCACCCCTTCACTGTAGAGGTCCCTAAATGCCAGAAAACTTTCTACTCTAATTGCTTTCCTCGGACCACTTGCCTTTGGAATTTCCTCCCTGCTCCCTGTTTCCCCGACTGTACAAACATGCAAAAATTTTAATGTAATGTGAACAAATATCTTGCTGCACAACTCCCCACTTAGGATGCCTCCTATAAATCTGGCCCCTTATCACAGTAGCCCCTTACGCCTCAGTGACAATATGTCTTGTTTGGGATGAATTAAATAAAAAAAGGTTTTACAACATGTCAACCTCCATTGAGTCATTTTATTCTCAATATTCTTTTATTGCGACGATAGAGATTCAAACTACTGGATCCGAAGCGCCCATGGTGTCTTGCTTGTCGAGTAGCTATTTACAAGAATTGTAATATAATATAAAAATATATATATCTATTGTATTAATAAAAAAAATGGAAACTGCTTAACTGATTCCACCTGTATGTGTCTTAATTTGCTTCAGTTTGTGTCTATCCGTTACACATCTGCATAGTATTACCTTCTATCTTCTATATATTACCTTTATATATACACTAAACAATGCTTCAAGTAAACTACATTAACCTCTTATTTACAAGAAGTCAAAAGCATAAAAGTATTTGGGGGTTTTGTAGGCGTCAGTAATTTGTATGCATGAACACCGACCCATCTTAAAAGAGTAAAACGTGAGTGAACATGAACAGATACGAAAGAGATTCATACAGTTGAATGAGCATTTTGCTAGTTTTGTTCCAGTGTTTTCTGAACAACACTTCCTCAAGGATTTTAGACTATCGTTGACATTTTACTGTGCCACAAAAAACTTTTTTCTTTGTTACATTGATTTACAAAAACTTTTTTTAAAAAAGTTAAATTCCTCCCAACTTCTAACCTAATTTGTGGTGGGCAATGGGTAACGTTTTTGACTGCAAATCAGTGGTGATTTGTGATCAGAGTTCGTGCCTGCCGACCATCGGGAATTAACTTCCTGCACTGAAGATTGTGTAAGCATGAAACATCGATGCCTGCAGGTAATAAATAATTAATATTTATTTATAATATATATATATATATATATATATGTAAATTTGGAGAGTTTACCAAGATATTTCCTTCAAGAGAGGATTCATCACAACGAAAAAGATCTTTTATTTTATAAAGTTATATATATATATATATATATAACTTTATATATAATATTTGTTATTGTTTATTATCTATGTACGTTTTGTAAAGTTATATATATATATATATATATATATATATATATATATATATATATATATATATAATATTTGTTATTGTTTATTATCTATGTACGTATACGTTTCGTCCTTAAACCGAGACTCATCAGCATAGAGATATGACTATTCACTACCGGTCATGTGATTCGAAACCCCGGATTACGAGTATTTTACAACTCAAATCCGACGCCTTAACCACACGGCCAATTTTAAATAGCGAATAAACTGTGATAATTTTAACACGTTATCGGCGGCTATACTAGCTGTATCTACTTTTCTCAGGAATCTTTTTATTTTCATTATTATTTCTATGCTGTTTATTTGTTTCTTTACCAAATTATTTTTTTAAATAGGATTTTGAAAGTTAAATTTGATTATTACGGTATCGTTTGGTTATTAAATTATTACTTGAACCAAATTGTTATAAAACCATAACTGAATTTGTTAATGTAATGTTGTCTTTATCTCTATTTAGAAAATTATTGGATGTAAATACAGGGTGGGCCAAAATAAGGGTCCTATCTTTAAATTTGAATAACTTGAATTTGAATAACTTCCACAAGATAAAAGTTAAACTCACCAAACTTTATGTGTGTGTAGACTGACCCTTCAGAGATTTTTTGAAATAAACAAAACAAATTTTAGCCGAAAAACACTTCTTAAAACTTACAAAAACTAAAGTATTGTTTTTTACACTGTTTTGAGTTTTTTAAGCAAAAATAATGTTTTCTAAATGAGGGTACGTTCCTTAGGGCTAATACGGCTCATGCTTGCTTCGGAAGCGGTCCTTTACTTATTCTAAAAAAAAAAATTTTTTAAATCAATAAATAAAAAAGTTATGAATTTTTAAAAATAGGACCCTTATTTTTGCTCACCCTGTAGTTTCCAAAACTTTTAATCTTTTAGTTAAATGAGGATTTGCTCATAATTTTAAAGCCATAAATGATTTTCTATTCATCAGTTTGTATTTTGTGTGATTAAAAGGAAAAAAGCCTTAAGGAAACAAAGTTGATTAAGCCAGCTTTGGCATAAGAATACATGAGTAGAAGAACTATAAACGTTTGGGTTTTAGAAAGAATTTTCATGGAAGGAAAAATGTTGAAAAAAAAATGTCATATAACTCAATAAAATTATTAAAAAAAAAACAGGGAACCGTTACACAACAAATAAAAACAAAATGATTAATGTAACAAGAATTAAAAATTAGTAACGAGAAGTTTTTTTAAATATTTTTTTTTAATAGAACAAAAAAATGAAAGAAAATATTTAAAGAAAAAATGTAAAGAAAATTTTAAAGAACAGAAATATGAAACAAAAAATGTTTAAACGCCAAACAGAAAAGAAACAAAAGATAAACTTTCTGTTTTTCTTTTCTGTTTGAAATCGAAAATATTTTAGAATTTTAAAGTTTGGGATTCTTGAGATTTTTTCTGAGGTCTTTAAAATTCTAAATTGAAAAAATAAAAAAATAGATTCAGAATATAAAAGGAGAATAAAATTCAAAAGAGAAAATGTTTTAAATAAATAAAAGGAACAATAATGAAAAATGTGAATTGTTAATAACAAAATTGACCAATAAATATGAAAAGTATGAAATGGTTCCGTAGTAATGAAGAGGTCTTCTATAGATGTATAAGATTAATATAACGCTTTAATCAGACAGAATGTATAGAAAAAAATGAAAAAGTTAAAAAACCACAAAATATAAAACCAGATCAAAGATACATCAGTATACTAATATTTCGTTTCTTTTAATAATAGAAACTTTGTCAAAGTGAATAGAGGTAATATGTTAGATATTTTGTACAAAAGACGAATATGAGGAGATTTGGATTGCAGAACCTTGACTTCCAAACATATTGCACCTGGTATTCCCAAATTAGTCTCCCATCTAAATATTGACCAATACTAACATTGCTTAACTTTGGAGAACCAGTATTTAAACTATATATATATATATATATATATATATATATATATATATATACAGTTCGGGAAAAGACATATTCATACACATAAAAAATATTTTTTTGATATTTCAGAGCATTAACTGAACAAATTTTTTATAGATTTACTGTAAAAGATTGTATACTACTAATATATGCAAATAAACTTCAATTATATATATTAAGTTTATTTATTTTAATCGGTGAAAAAAGTAATCGTACAATATAAATATACAGGGTGATTCATAAGTCACTTAGCTATTTATTTTTTAAATTCTAAAGTTAAAAAATACGGTAATACAAAACAAAAGTTTATTCAACAAACTCATTTATAGGAGTTTAAAATTACAGCAAATTTTCAAAATTTCCACCTTCGTTCTGCATGCATAGCTCCATTCGTTTTTGCAAGGAATTTACGACTCTTTGTAGCATATTTGATTGATTATGGTGTTGTGCGAAGGAGGCTTTCTGTTCACATCACGTTTCCATTGCCTTTCAACAAGTGTGGGAGATTCATCAAATTTGGCCATATAAATAACAATAAAAATTTGCTCTTCAATTGTAAATAATATTTTAAATAGCTAAGTGAAGTGACTTATGAATCACCCTGTATAATTATAAACTCTAGATTGTGGCCTTATCTTGAAGTATAATATTCTAAAACGTTTCAATAATATTATCAGTACCTATAGTTAACCTCAAAATAAAAACCTGAAGATTCTGCAATTGATATGTTATATGAGAAGGTTCCAATCATGGCAAAAGGCAAAGAATTGACGACTTCACAAAAAGAACTAGTTGTTAAACTCTGGAAAAATGGAAACGGTTATAGGAAGATCTCTAGTAACCTGAATATTCCTTTGACTACGATTAGTCCATTCATTACATTACAAAGTTTAAAAGATGTAAGGCAGTTCAAAACCAAAGATGAACAGGTGCTCAAAGGAAAATTTCTCAAAGATTATAGAGAAAATTAGGACCCCAAATTCAACAAAATCCAATGATTATCCATGAAGAACTGTGGGATGATTTTTGTATATCCATAGTGTAACTGTAGCAGTTACATGGTAAAGATTCATTTCTTTTGCACTTATATGTAATCTCTTGTGTAGTGATTGGTACGTGGTTCAGTTGGATAACACAGGCATGTTCAGACTCGCGTAGTGATACGTTGGTTGATTAGAACATGTTGTGCATGCACTCTTTTCCCATTTCCGCCCAAATATGAACAGTTCCAGTCAAGATGCCAACGTGATCAGACATTATATTACTTGCCTCGTCTCAGGCAATTTTTTTTTTTTTTTATCATAGTTCACCCCAAACAAGGCAGGCCACCACTGTAGACGTAAGGGGCTACTGAGAAAAAAGGGTGAAGGTTTTTGTTTGTTTATTTTTTGTTTTTTTTTGGGGGGGGGTCAACCTAAATTAGGAGCTGTGCAGCGAGATGTCTGTTTACATTAGTTTTAAATTTCTGCATGTCAGTAACGTCAGGCAAGCAGGGAGCAGGGAGGGAGTTCCAGAGTCCAGCAGCACGAGAAAAAAAGCTTTTGGAGTAGAAAGCTCTTCGGCATCTGGGGACTTCCACAGTGTATGGATGGGATTTGGCAGATTGTCGGGTTGGTCTAGTGAATTTATGTTGTAGGGGTACCAGAGTAGCATTACTTGGCGAGACAAAATTAATCCACTGGACTCCATTCTTCTTCTATAGTACATGCCAGACGCACCTTTCTTATATTCTTATATTCTTATATTCTTATATTCTTATATTCTTGTGTTCCTGTGTTGACGAAACTGTTAAATAAAGTTAATATACATGGGAAAGAAGATGTTTGTCTTTTTAACTGGAACCTGGTGACCCATTTTTTTCCTAATCCAAAACAAGCTCAGTAAGATGAATACAGACACAGCGATGCTACTACAAAATAGCATCTCAAACAAGCATCTATTCACCCCCAACTCTACATAACCAAGCAAACAATAAGTAATGAAATTTATAAGAACAGTCTAAAGTCATAAAGAGCTGAGGAAAACTCCACTTCTATTGAAACGACACAGAGATTAGAAGTTGAAATTCATAATATAACATAAGGATACAAAAAGTTTGTATTGGGAAAGAGTTTTATGAACAAACAAAACGAAAATTGAGTTTTTTGGTCACAATTATTGAGATCATGTGTGAAGGAAAACACAAAACCAACTGTCAAATTTGGTGGTGACAGTATCATGCTTTGGGGCTATTTGTCTGCGAAAGGTGTTAGTAAAATATCAATGATAGAGGGTAAAATAAATGCCGAAAAACATTTTTTTAATCCTAGAAGAAAATTTAGTGCCTTCTGTCGAGTCTTGAGCTATCCCCTGATTTGATTTTCCAACAGAATAATGATGCCAAGCATACAACAAAATCTATGAAGAAGGAGCTTGCCGAAAATAATGTTGATATCTTGTGATGGCCAAGTCATTTCTCAGATTTGAATCTGAATCCAATCGAAAACTTGTGGATCCCATTTGTATGAAACTAAATTAAACTGAATATAGCCCACATTACCCATTCTTACACCTAGTATCTGTGTTCTAAAATTCATAATTATCGGTTAATCAGTTGAGAAGTGAATCTTGTGCATATAAACATACCTAACTTTATAAAGATAGAGATATCATGGTCTTTCAAATCCCATGCTCATCCAGTCTATGCCATTGGAGATCGTTTATAAATGTGTTTCAAGGATGTGTTATGTGCCATTTAAGGTTCCCTTGTGATATCCCGATGTATATCTCACTAGTCTGGTTAAGGATGCTGGGTGTAATTTGGATCTTGTAAACAACAAATTTCACACTGCATCTTCTTTCGTTTATATAAAAAAATTTATATAAGAATTACATATTTCTTTATAGTTTATATATATATATATATATATATATATATATATATATATATATATAAATGAATAAATGTGAAAGGCTTTTCATTTATCACTTCTATATTACCATTAAAACAGATTACTGTTATTTAAATCAATAATACAACATATTTTGAAATACTGTATTTATATTACAGAAAAAGACCCAAAGACAGCTATTTTAATGCCTAATTTACATAACTCTTTTTTAAATAGTTCATAATAAATTAATGTTTTCATCTGTGTTTCATAAACCCTCTCTTCTTCCTACCTCTTGTCTCATTCATCAATCCTCCTATCAAATACATTCAGTGTAAAAACAATCAACCAAGCAAGAATATTAAGAGTTTTATTATTATATTAAAATGCCTACCCGGTAATGAACCAGGGGCCGTTTGTACTCTGCTCCCAGCGCTGAATCCCATATTACCATTTTTATTCTTTGTTTTTTTTTGTTTTTGTTTTTTTAATTGCAATCATTTTTAATTTTCAAGATTTAAATAAAAGAAAGTAGCTGCTCCATTAAAAGTGACGGAAAGAGATGTTACATTTTTCGACGATATCGATCGGGACATTGAAAGGAATAAAAATAGGTGACATTTTTATATCAAAATAACATTTATTCACATTCGAACAGCAAACTATTTACATCACCAGTTGCTTCAAGGATCAAGGGAGATAACTCTTGAATGAGTTATCTTCCATAATTTATCCCTTAATTTTGAAATTACACATTATCAAGAGAAATAACTCTCAAGTAAACTATCTCCCACTTCGTCTGTCAGACAAACATATAAGAGTTTTACTGTTATCTCTCGCCCGACTGCAGCACAATGACAGATCCATGATTAGATGGATCTGCAATGTGAAATCTAACCAAAGCTAACACATCAGGTCAGAGGATTTGCTGAAAGCGCTACATTTGCCCAGCATAGAGGTTATCCTAAGGATGAATCGATTACACTGCTATAGTCATGTGGAACATTCATCCTCCTGGATAACTGTTGCAGAAGCATAGATGTCTTAAATCGCAGGAAGGTTGACTGGCCAAGGAAAACTTGGAAGCAAGTGATTAGACAAGACTGCACAAAGGGGAATTTGGAGACAGTTGACCCGCTGAACCATGAGAACTAGAGAGTGAGCTTGTGTAATATCATAAGACGTCTGACCCCTGTACACGAGAAAAGTGACGTTAAATGAACAGAAGAAAGAAGAAGATCCTAGCTGAAATACCCGTCAATGCTAGGTTTCTCAGATCTTTCTCTTCCGCATGTCAGTTCAAATGAAAAAGGTTTTATGTTTCTATTTTAAATAGCAATAAAATAGTTTTAAAAAATATTATTTAGGTTTATGATGATTGATATCAGCTAAGAAATAACCAGAACACTAGCAAAAAAACAAAAAAAAACAATTGTCTAGTGCAAAATTTGAACCCTGAAAGATGCCATAAAATTGAACTGAAGGCGAACACTTTATCCACACAGCCACCAAACAAAAGAAAATATTTAGTCTTTTTAACCTACTTATAGTGTTTATGAGTTTGGCATAGGGATCTCTCTGCATAGATCTAAATAGTTTGTCTAAAATTGATTTTTTTAAAAGCTCCAATAATAAAATATTCTTTTTAAAATGTCAAATACATACAATGATTTGATTAAAAATAAAAAGAATCTTAACTTATATTTATATGTTTATTTATTTTTCTTACTAGTAGTGAAAAGATCAAATATTATAAGTAAGTACGTTGTTTGGTCAGCTGGAAAGGGAACGCTAAAAATGGTAGAACATATGTTTCTAATGTTATTTTTACGTACTTTTAAATTTTGAATAATGAGTTTTAAAAAAAGGTTCAAAGAACATCTAATCAAAGGTGCTAATTCCAAATCTGCGGTTAGTTTAGCTCTTAGATCAATCGTTTAAATGTGATGCCGCAACACACATACAAACAATTTTGCTTTATATATAGATATAATCCAGTATGGTTCTCTAAATCTCTAAATATAATTAAATATGTTTTTGTAACATGACAATTGGTTAAAGATGAGGATTTAATATTGACTGATGATGGGAAATAAAGAAGATGATGAAAAAAGTACATGTGAATCAAAAAACAAAAAAAAATTCCTTGCCAGCCAGCAAACATGGATTTGGTTATTTTGAACTTTTCAGCTTTAAGATGGCTGCCATTGAGACAACATTATCTTAACACAAATTAGTTCTAGTTTTATAACAATTTAGTTCAATTAATACTTTAATGATATATGTATATGTAATAATATAACCTAATTTATAAGAGAATTTTTGGCTATTAAATTATTAATTGAACCAAATTGTTAAAAAACTAGAACTAATTTTGTTAAGATAATGTTGTTTTAATGGATGACATCTTAAAGCTGAAAAGTTCAATTAATAACTATGGATTTTAATCAAAGAATTAATGGTTTTATTTTCCTTATTTTTAAAAACTTAATCTTTTTAAAAGAAAGAGAAAGGTTTGAATGAGACTTACATGATATTTCTGAGGATTCGTGAATTCTTGCATCTTTTTGATCATATTCGTATGTGAAAACTGTCAAATAAGTTACTATAAAAGATACAGTTTGGTAACAAGGTTTTTCGTAAATATCAGTTCAGCTAAACTGGACTCTCATTTTGGAGGAATCTTGTGAATGTCTTACAAGGGATGTTGACTAAACCCACATTCAAATTAAACATTTATCTAACATATAAAGTTATCTTGTTTGATTTTCAAAGTTGACAAATCAAACTTTGCTTTGACTAGCCAATTTTCATTTGATATAGTTGTACCATGTTATTGGCAATATAATAACATAATTCACTAAAATTTATGTAAAGAAATTACTTAGTCCAGCCCAGATAACTGCTAATATGAAACATTTTAAATAATCACTTAAAAATAAAAATCAGCAAAGAGGATAACTCATATTTTAGATTAAGAATATAATTGGAGTTGTCTACCTTATGTGCATACAAATAAAAATTAAAAACTATGTTAACTTCACTGCATCCTGGTCAATGCTAAGTAGGTACAGCTAATCGATTATATTTTGTAGGGTGTCTATTTACTTCTGTCATATTTGTGTAGATTCATTTTCTTCCTGTCTGTATCTGACTGAAGTGGTATAATGGTTATCTCTTGATGGCCGAGTTTCAAATGAGGGCTTGGGAGAATTTACAGAATTGACTTTCTATTCTAATGATTGGGATTTACAGACAAAATATGAATATATAACAGTATACACAAAGCATAATATACAGGCTGACTTCCTCCCAAAAAATGCCATCCATAAAATCATTAATAAAATTCACCAAAACATTTCTGCAATTCGACCATATTTGGTACAAATAAACTTCAGTCTATGCCTGACTTGTTCACCAAGTGTCAGTCATGGATGTCCAAAAGTATTTGTTTTACAGCGGTTCAATCATATGCAATGGACACTTTGGTGATCGTCTGATCAGTAGACGTTGTGATCTTGAAAGAGTTTCACACTCACTGGACCTTAACCCTCTAGATTTTTATCTGTCGGGTTATCTAAGAAATAATGTCTATCAAAACAATTCCAAACTATTCCTGAACTGAAGAGGACCATCAGAGCTGAAATCAGAGCAGTATCAAGGAAAGTAGGTGTCAAGGGAGGTAGGTGTCAAGGGAGGTAGGTGTCAAGGGAGGTAGGTGTCAGTGTTATTGACAATTTTGCACATAGTATCCAGGTGTGCTTCGTTTTTTTTCCTTTCACTTTGATTCATCCCAAACAAGCCACATTGCAACTGAGACGTAAGTAGCTACTGTGAACTAGAGGCCACACCTACAGGGGCATCCTAAGTGGAGAATTGTACAGCGAGGTGTTTGTTAACATTACATTTAAATTTATGCATGTTGGTAGAGTCTGGGAAACAATGAGCAGGGAAGGAATTCTAAAGGCCAGCAGTATGAGGAAAGAAGCTATTAGAGTAGAAAGCCTTCCAGCATCTAGGGACCTCTAGAGTGAAGGGGTGGGATTTTGCTGATTGTCGGGTCGGTCAGGGGTATTAACATCGAGGGGGCACTAGTGCAGCAAGTTCGTTGGAGAACATTCCATTAAAGTACTTGTAAAATAAGCACAGGTGTGCAACATTGCGGCAATGGGACAGGGGCTGGAGCTTGGTAGATAGTGTGGAACCTATCCGGTTAGCGACTCTTTTTTGGACCCTGTCTAAGAGAGAGAGGCTATTAGTTGGTGTACCAACCAAGATGTGACAACAATACTTCGTGCATGGACGGATGGTCGCTTTGTAGAGATATAGGATACTGGTAGGTGTGAGAAGTTTTTTTAGCACGCCGTGGCAGTTTCTTCTATGAATGTTAGGCCGAGGAGTTTAAATGATGGACTCTCAAGTATGGTGTTATTAGCTATGGCAATCGGTGGTTG
The DNA here is from genome assembly GCA_963556195.1 of Sepiola atlantica. Lineage (NCBI taxonomy): Eukaryota > Metazoa > Mollusca > Cephalopoda > Sepiida > Sepiolidae > Sepiola > Sepiola atlantica. Next base: position 157,989,187 of record OY744517.1, read on the forward strand.
AAAAAGTTTCTTATAGCTGTTAAAGGAAAGGAGCTTTGTCTTAGTAGCATTAAATGTTGCCATCCATTCATGTCCTCATTCCACTACAGATTTGAGATCATTTTGTAAGGATTCGGTTATTGCCTTGGATATGTGTTTTTGCTTTGGCCACATGTCGAGAATAGAGTGTGGTATCATCAGCAAATATACCCATCTCAGAGACAATTGCATCAGGGAGGTAATTTATGAAAATCAGGAACAATAATGGTCCAAGGATCAACCTCTTGGATACATCTGCATTAATGTAATGTTGTTTAGAAGTACGGCCATCGGAGACAACCTGGATCTTTATTTTGGCTAAGAAGGATCTGATTATATTTAATATTCGTCCAGTAATACCATACAAATTGATTTTCATGAGTAGACCATCATGCCAGACCTTGTCAAAGGCTTTGGATATATCAAGCGCTACCACCCTAGCTGCACCAGCTTTGTCCAGTGTGTGGTATATACGTTCAGAGATAACTGTTACGATATTCGCAGCAGAACGGGCTCACCTAAATCCATACTGTTGGTCAAAAAGAAGTTTAGCATTAATTAGGTGGCGAACTATCACTAGATTGATAAACGATTCAAAGATTTTAGTGAAGAGCAGGAAGAGAATAATGGGGCGATAATTTTGGGGGTCAGTTCTTTCACCAGAGTTCTAGAACACTGGTACCAGAGAGGCAATTTTCCAGCAATCAGAGAATCAAGATTCTGCAAGGCATTTGTTGTAGAGTTTGAAGAGAACAGAGTCTAGCTCTGCAGAGCATTTCTTTATTACTATAGCAGGGATAAGGTTAGGCACATATGCTTTGGAGGTATCAAGGATTTTTATGATAGCCTGTAATTGGAAAGAGGGGATGATTAGATCATCAAGTGTGGCTTCTGTCCGCAGTGGGAAATTTGGGAGTGAATGATTTGTGGAGTCTAAAGTAGAGTTCAGTGCAAACCTCTGGGCAAGTAGTTCAACCTTATCAGTTGCCGTGCAGAAGACTTTATGATGGCTGGATAGCAGGATAATTGTTGATTACCCATTATTCACCACACTATTATAGATTTTCCAGAAATCGTGAGTTCCTAATTTTTGCGACTCAATGTGTTTTCTGGTCATCTCGGTATACCTTCTCTTGGCTGCGGCTATTACACTCTTATAATGATTTCTTATTGAACAGCGATAAAACAAAGACTGAAACGTAAAGTTTATTTGTACTAAATATGGTTGGATTGCAGCAAGGATTGTGAATTTTATTAACAATTCCATGGATGAAATTTTTGTGGGGTCAACATGTAGAATCGATATTTCGTTTGATTCAACCTTCCTCAGGGTACATTATGATGACTGATATCGGACAATTTATATAATATGTTTCGGTATTTTTCAGATATGGATTTACAATTTGAATTATTTGGATTATCCGGACTACCGTTCTCATCTTGGATGTTATTTTCACAACATTTTGGTCAACGTAACCTCCAACCTTCTTCAGGTGTGTCGTGTTGAACTCGGGAATCTTTATATCAAACTCAACTATTCTTATGGGATGAAGTAAAAATTATAGATAGAGAGGAATGGTGGAGACCAACATGACTCAAAGCAGCAGCAGATATATTGGGCAACAATGACCTAAGTAGATCTAGTATAGAATTTAATACAATATGGAATCCATTCATTATAATAGATCAGAACACCATTAATATATATATATATATATATATATATATATATATATATATATATATATATATAAGTGTAGATTAGTCGTCCGAGGCTATAGCAATGCGGTGTAGTTGCCGTAAGGTGGAAAAGTGAAAAGAAATAAACAGAGAGAGAGAAAGTGAAACTCAAAACGATTTATTAATAATTTCACGAAACTGATTAAATACCAAAATAGTAAATACTGTCTGGTAAGTAACAGTTCGGCAAAGGGTAATCTTAAATTTTCGAAAGAAAAACTTTCATTTTCAGAAGACAACAATAAAAGACCGAGTGGGTCGAAAAAACGGGAAAAACCGGTGTCAAAACATCGAAATACGGCAGCAGACAATTGGAAGTAGGAACGCAGAAAATGTCAAAATTCCATTAAGCAATCATACAACTAAAGTTAAAATATTATAAACATTTGCTTATTAATATACTAATTATTATAATTTTATTATATTTTATTTTATATGATTTATTAATTAATCTTTTTCTTTTTCCTTATTCAATTCAAATTTAAATTATATATATATACATATATATATATATATATATATTCTTGCTTGACTTCTATTTGTGATGTTATAAGGGGCTTGGAAAAGAGAATTTTTTGAATCATTTAAAGTATAATACAAAATAAAATATTCCAAATCGTTTTAGAAACAATTGTACGCCAATTATTTGTTGTTTGAATTCTTGAAACGGATATAAATAATATGCTAATTTTATTTATCTCAACTTACATTTTATATATATATATATATACATATATATAATTTTGGATTGTCCTTTACATGGTTTTTGGAATTGAATCAATATAATATAATATATATGCTCTGAATTTTGTGACAAATCTTCATTGAGCTTGTAATTGGAAATTTTAAGATTCTGTAAAGAGTATAAAATTGAAAACATCCTTTCCTTATAAAAACCCAATAATATATATATATTTTATATATATATATATATATATATATATATATATATATATATATATATATATGCACGATCCTAACGCCGTTCGTAGATCACTCTAAACTGCTTGGGTTAATCTAGCCACCGACTCGCTATTTACATTTAAATTCCTCTCTATTTACTAACTAATTGGCTATGGCCGATGGGATAAGACTCTCGACTACGAATCAGTGGCGATTTGTGATCGGGGTCCGACTGTGCAGAGAATCCTACAAAACAAAATGGCTGCCAGATGTAGAACCGCAGCGAAAGCGAAAACAGTCTCGCATGGAATGTAAATTAAATTTTATTTTAAGGTTATGTTACATATATGATTTGGTGTTCAAAAATATTTGTGTAATGTTGGATAAGTGTATGGTGCTCGATAAACTGTTAGTTTTAATAATATATATTTATATATATTTTTTTTTAATTATTTTTTTTATATTAATTTTTTTTTTATTATTAAGTTTATATTTGATTATTTACTTTTATTTCAGTGTGTTTTATCTTCATATTTTTTTTTTTTATCTTTCTTTCGTATTTTAAGAATTTTAATGTAAAGTAAAGTAATTAATCTCTCATTTTAAATATTCTAGATTTATTAAATTTATTGATTATCATCTATTTAAGAAGTGTTACTAATTGTGAGTTTCGTCAAATTAGTTTATCGAATTAACTTGATATATTTACTATAAGATAAAGGGGAATAACTCTGTTATGCGAATTAATTTATTTTATGGATTTTTTAGGTGGAAATCTGTATAACAATATTAGTATATATATATATATATAAAACATATACACATACATGCATATATACATATATATATATACATATTTATGTATTATTGTTTGTTTAATTGTTTATTTATATATTCTTCATTTTCATCTTGTTTACATATTTTTTTATTATTATTTTTTTTTTATATTAATATATAATTTATTTATTTATTTATTCATTATTTATTTATTTATTTATTAATTTATTATTATTATTTTCTTTATTTATTTTTTTTTAATTTTTTTTATTTTTATTTATTTTATTATTTATTTATTTAATATTTGTATGTTATTTGTATACATTTTATATGTGTTTAGATTAATTAATAATGCTAGGTTATGGGGTGACTTATTTTGGTGGGCTAGAAGAGTATGTTGAATATGGTTTTTGGTTTGTGGTTGAATGTGTGTTAGGATGGAAGTTCATATGGGGAGGGGCCTATTTGATTGTTTGGGTGTGTGATGATTTAATATAGGAGGTAAGTAATGAGTGAAGTGATGGAAACGGAGTATGATGAGTGTTAGATATGAGGGTAGAAGAGGGGTAAATATTATAGAATGAATGGTGAGTGGAGCTCGTGACGCTGATTGAGTGAGGGGTTTAATCTGGAGATGAGGATTGATTCTGTGATTCTAAGGTCACCAATGTTTCTGACAGACGCTAAGATGGAGACATGAATATCACGCTGAGTGTTTGAGCAAATCTCTGTGTGTTTGTGGAAAGAGGATATACGGGTATTCAAGTGCTCCTTTATGCGCAAGTGTAGCGGTCTTGTAGTGTTACCGATGTAAAATTTGTTGCATTTATTGCACTGTAGTTTGTAAACACAGTTAGTGCGATGGCACAGACCTGTGTTGGGGATAGGGCAATTGGCCAGGGAGCAGGGTTCGAGTGTGTGGTTAGTACGTTTATTAGATAGATGTTGGAGTAAGGAGGTGCCAGTATGTGTTAGTTGTATGTTAAGGTTTTCCTTATGTATTGTCTTGCGGATGGAGGTGGTGATCTTATCGCTGAAGAAAGGGAGTTTTAAGAAGCATGTGTTAGAGAGGGTGCGGTGTCTACGTGTTTTGGGCTTATTTAGGTGGGCTATGGTGGGGGCGGGGTAGCCATTAGTTTGGAGGGTTTGGTGGAAGTTTTTAGTGCGTAATATTTTGTCAGCAGCAGAAGAGCAGCAGAAGAGCATTTATTTTGTATTCGGGTGATTTCATTTTGTTCCTTACAACTTGCATCTTACCCGGAATTTGCATTGCCCACAGCCTTTCAAAAACTTACTACTACTATACCCAGCAATGCTTCAAGCAAACTACCATTCTCTACTATATATATATATATATATATATATATATATATATATATATATATACAATAATAAGTAGTAAGGTTACACATCTAAAAACAAGAATGGGTTTAAGGCTCCTAAAAGTTATACTAGAATTGTTTGCAAGGACTCGTAGTGCAACAGGTATAAGTCCTAAGTAATAGTCAGTTTTAAGGTACAGTCTTCTGGAAGTTTTAGGTTCAATCCTTAGTACAGGTGATACTAAGAATAGAATTATGAATTACTCCAGACTTCTACCCTCTTAATGGAACGAGAGCAAGCTACCCCATGGATTAAATAAAGGGTTCTATTCCAAATTCTATACAGGTTTCCAAGTTCGACATAAAGAATCACTACAGAAGGGTGGCAACTGACTGCTACCTCAACTGTTTTACATCTACTAATCCAAGCACTCTCACCAATTCTTGCAACATGACCAAACCAACGAAGTCTCCTGGTCTGCACACATTTCTCTATACTGTTCAGATGTAATTTTACTCTGAGGTCATCAGATCTAAGTCTGTCTTTAAGAATCACATTGCACTCATGATATAACAATAATCTTGCAAACGAGAATTATGATTCGGCATGCATAATTTCAATCAATAAAGAAGTTATGGTAGAAGTTTCCTTTAAAAAACAAACAGAAAGTCCAATTAGACAAATTTGGTGAAACTTAATTATTACAGGGTGACTAAAAAAAATTCTAATGTGTATGGTCTTCCATACTGAAAATGGTTAGAGGTAATTTCAATGAAAAATTATCTTGAATTTGTATCAGTAATGCAAACATCGCCTGATAATATGTTATGTTCTGATGCGGGTACCTTCTGGAAAAAAAAAAGGTTTCCCTATTTTTAATTTTGTTTTGTTGTTTTTTATTTTTTCAAATGAGTGAAATGAAATACTCACCTTGTTTTTTATCATTACTTTTTGAAGAAGACTCAGAAACCTTGGGTTGTTAGCGACAGATTTTGGAACAGTTATAGAAGCGCAGGCAAGCAAAGGGACGAGTCCGACAAGGGAACGGATACAGAGAGGAATGATCTCATCAGAATTGAGAGGCAGTAAAACGTCATAGAAAAATTGATCTTCTTCATCCCAGAAACCTAGAAGAGAAATGAGAAAAATTCAACACACATAATTTAATGGCTAACATACAAAATGTAGATAGGAAGAATTGTGTAGAATTATTGTCTTCTGTTCTCTTAGAAAGAAATTGTTTATCTTAGTCTATGATAAGGCAGTCAAAGGTTTTGTAACTCCTGAATGAGTTATACATCATAGTTTCTTCTTTGATATAGAGATTACACATTATCAGTAGAGATACTTTTCGAATAAGTTATCTCTTATTCCATCTGTCAAACAAACATATAAAGTCCTCAGAGTGTTAGTATTATACAAATATATATATATATATACACACACACACACACACATGCTAGCATGTAAAGCGAATATTAAACCGAATATTATGATGATATAATCAGGGGCGCATTTGCAGAATATGTCCCAAAATGCAAGGGAGATAACTACATTTACAAAGCGAATAATCATATAAGAATTATGTCTTTTGAAAAGAGAATTTGGGACGTTGAAACTTTAACAAGGAAACAATGTTGATTACCGAACTAAAATATATAAAGTTTTCCTAACTTAATTAAAAAGCATACCAATAGCCAATGAAAAAGTTGTTTACCTAATTAAAATTAAAAACTCTACTTCTTTTTTATCTAACAGATAAAGAAGTTATTATTTTCCTAATGTTTGAGTCAGTATTGAAAACAACACAAAAAAAAACAATCGACAGCTAAAAATCTCAAAGAAAAAATCAGTTGTGTACGTTTTCAGCATCCAAAATTCTCTTTTCAAAAGACATAATTCTAATATAATTATAATATATTATAGCTGGAGGAAAAATATAAAAGAATGAATTAAAATTAGTCAACATCCAACAGAACGCAAATAGGTCACATCGGACAATTTTAATGTTTAGAATAATTGTCGGTTTGGAATTGTGGAAAAGGGAAAGGAGGAATGAAGGAATGGAGGATACGCGGTTGTAGGAGTCTTCCTGCCCATCCCATGGTACTGGTATTTCCTCAGAGTTTTTCTTTTTGATTAAACACCAGCCATATCTATGATAATGGGCACTTTTAAAATTAAAGAGGCCTACAGAGCCCTATTAAAACCAATCCCCCCATGCATTTTATTTTATGATCCGCCAGAAGGTGACCAAATGTAGGGTTCACCAGTCGCACATTTTGAGTCATTTATATACAAAGAAATCGATATTTTTTTCCAATTTTTGGATATTATGCGTGTGAAAGGTGTAGGATTCAGGAAATGTCAACTTTATGGGTCTGTTGAGTATCTTGGCATATATTCACTTAATTCAGAAGTCAAGTCGCTGAAGAAATTGTAGCCTCCATGTTGAATAATGAAACACTGTAAGGGACTATGTTCGTTAATTGCATTTTCTAAAAACCGGAATGAGTATAACTGTATACGTAATAGGTAGAAATAACGCAATCCGATATTCTCGAAAATCAGCAGAATTAGAGAGCGCGTTCATTAAATGTGTGTGTAATGTATTGTATTATGTAGTAAATTAATAGCAGACGAATAGTAAATAATAAGGGTCACTTTTTTAAAAAGTAGACGTTGTTTATTAGTTCCTGGTCTCGATGGGGAGAGTGTTAGTACTAAAGTGTTAGTGAGAAAAGTTTTTGCTACCACCTATATGGAGTGTTTTGGGGAGAGTCAAAGATAGTGGGCCAAAAGTAATATTTAGTGTTAGCTGGAGAAAAATAATAAATTTACTATATATGTGGTTATTTTCCTATTCTTGACAAAGGTACAGGGGAAAAATCGTCTTAACTTTATATATCCAATATGATTCTTATAATATGCTTTTTAAATGTAGTTATCTCCCTTGCAATTAGGGCATATTCTGCAAATGTGCCTAATCAGGTATGGTTGTTGGCTCAGAATATTCAGAACCATATTATTTGTCAACCTGAGAGTGCACGCTTCTATCAGGATGTACAAAAAAGACTCACTCTGCACATGTGAAAGATTCAGAACAAGGCTTTTCCTTTTTCTGGCTTTAAGCCAGTGAGACATGTCTGACCAACGCTTCATTTTAGCATGGTTTTCACAACTCTGATGCATTTCCCATCAGACATCCTCCCCGAATATATTCAACTATGACCTTTTCTACTGATGGCAACTATCATGCCCTGATAATATTCAACCATGGATCTTCTTTACTAGTCGCAGCTATCGTTGCCAGATATCATCAAAGTAAGTCATACTTACTTTTACAATGCTCATTCATCTCTCTATAAATTGTTTGCCCTGGCAATACATGTATATTTCAATTGTTTAGGACCATTAACATGGATTCTCTTGTTAGTAAATAAATCTGTGACTTTTATTCGCTTTTATGTATCATTTTTTTACAATGTCCCTCTTACGTTTGCCCTTGACAAACCTTCTCCAAGAATAAATATTTATAAATTCAACATTTTCTTCATCATTGTCTTTTTATTTCACTTTATCTTTCTTTTGACCACCACGTTCTATCCACAATAACCCAACACATATTCAATATAGCAACCGTGTTTGTTCGAGAAAAGATTCCACCACGTGTGTCAAAAAAAACGATAAATTAGAATCTCAAATATTCTAATTTTATATGGTTCTCTAAATAAAGGTAAATATTCCTTTTTTTTTTTTTCAGGACAATTGGACAAAAATGAGGATTTGAATTGGCTGATTATGGCAAATAAAAAAAGATAAAGTGCACCTTAAAAAAATACTTCAGATTTAGATGCTTTTGCCAAAGTCTTGAAGGCGACGAATCAAACGAGACTGTGTGATGTTAAGCATCCTGATACTCTGCGAGAGTTATTCATCGGACTTGTCTCGGAATCTATGATTTTAAGCCTACTTAACTTTGCATTGTCTTTTTTATAATGTTCTCAAAAGATATATGATAATAACTCTAACGGCCAACATACAAATATAAAAAGGTTTATTACTATAAGTGAACAATGCAACAGGTAGTTACAAGTTGGGTAACTGGCTTGTAATGCATACGGGGAACGGGTCTGGCTGTACGCATCCTACCATCATACTCCTTAAAGTTAGTATCGTCGTTATTGATATGCTACTTGGAATCGTTCATTGTATAAAGAAAGGGGTATTAATACTTTTTCTATAATAGTACTTGCAACCAGAATTAAAATTCCTTGAACCATCTGATTACTGTACCGTGATCGACTGTGCCTTCGCCTTTTGTTCAATTAATTATTTTGGTTACTTCTGCAGAGTTCTGGCCCAGTTCAAACTACTCGTAAAGCATAAGATCCCAAATAAGATTACATTGCATGTTCATCTGTGTAGATTTCAAATGACACATTGAGTGAATGTAGAACATGTTAGTGCATCAACTACTAGAATACTCCCAACCACAGTGCAAACTTTCCATGGCTTGAACTGCCTTTTTCATGTGTTATATGTGTTTTGACTCACTCTTTCTATATAACAAGCATAAAGAGCAAAAATGCACCATGTCAAGAGTGACCGTGAATCCATTCTCAAAAAGAGTACATTTTTTTGCCAACAAGCAAAAAATTAAAGAAAACCTGATATCATCAACAATAAGGATTTATTTTTTAACCTTTTCATGCTGACTGTTGTTCCCCAACAACAAATAGAAAAGTTGTCATAAATTATCATAAATTTTGATTTGACCAATCATGTTTCTTTTTGTGAGAGTCAAGGACATCAATGAATTTGTTTTGCATCCATTATTAGCTCAACTTGAAGGCGCATGTTTCAAGAACAAGTTAGATCATGTACATAGAATTTCTTTAACAAAGTCATGCATGAAAGGGTTATTCATTTGTATTGTAAAGGGTTAATTACTTTTTAAATAATAAACTAGACTTCAAGTATTATCTTTTCAACATGCATGACAATATTCTAAAAATGCCAGCAAAAAATATTTCAATGCAAGCAGGTGTTGTGATGTTTTGTTTTACAGCACATCAATCCTGTAAGTCATCTTGTACCATACAACGTATTTCATACACACAAGAAGTTCTCTCATAATTTTGAGAAAACAAGATACGAAAGCTAAAATATATTCTTTGATCCACAATCAACAATATTTTAATTTAATGACGACGTATTTACCTGCTTGGTTGATCGGGGAATTTATACTACCGGACAGCAAAAAGTAATAATTCAGAAATCTTTCTGCCAGATCTAAGTAGTCTAAGTCAATTTGACTAAGTTCCACTGCCATTTCAAAGAGTTTCAGAGAATAGAATGCCATCCAACCAGTGCCATCAGCCTACAGAACAAAAGACAAAACAAAATCAATAAGTTTATCGAAACCAATATCTTTACCTTTCAAGTTTGTTTTTTATTATTAACATTGTACAAAACGTTTTTGAAATGTTATTGCAATAATATCATGTTGGTATTCATTTCTAATTAAGCCATGGCATGTCCCTTGTTTCTTATATATGTCTATAAAGCTAAAAGTAAATTCTATTTACTTATCTAAAGAATTAGCTCTGTAAAAAATAATTTATAATGGCCAACATACAATTTTATTTTAAACTAAACAAGAGTTTAATTACTACAATTATTTAGACTATTCGGGTTTTATTTAAGCATAATAATTATTATAGTTAACTAGTGGGACCCATGGAAATTCCATAGTTGTATCGCTTATCTGTTATATCTGTGAATTCTATTGACATCCAGTGCGAACACAGGTCCCACAATATTATTGTACCACCTTTATTCAAACTGAAACATACTTATCTTAGTACTCTGATTAATGTAGTTTCAAAATATGTCTGGTTAGAAGAAATCTATCTCCAAAGCCCTTGTAGGAATTTGTAACATATTTCCATTATGTTGACGTCTGGCACAAAGGCAGACCGCAAAATATTATTATACCATCATTGAACAAAAAAATATTACACTTTGATCCTAGCCCGAAAGTCAAGAAAATGTATTTTAGTTTTAGTTTCATGTTCGACACAACAGCAACATCAGATGAATTTTTTTAATTACTTTTTCTATATTGCGTCTTTGGCAATCGGGTGATCCCATATTTTAATAAAGGGGTGGAGTGTGATAACGTACATATGAATACGAAACTGCCTTAATGCATTATTATATAGATTTTATTACATTTTGCATTCCAAAGGTTGCGCAAGCTTTTTTTATTGTCATTTTAATCAAATTTAAATTTTATTTTTCTCAGTGTTTTTTAATACAGCGTACTCATTGTTTTTACAGATTTTCAATTAAATTCCTAATTTTAAAATACAAAAACACTTATGTAAAACATTTTTTCCTCAATGTAAACGATCACATAATTTAATTCATAAATATATTTTTTTAATTTTTATTAGGATAATTCAGACTATTATTCCCATCTTGGGTTTTATATTGACAGCGTTTCGTCCGATGTAATCTCTGACTTTCTTCATGTGAATCGTATATGTTTTTTAATTTGTTTTTAAAAAGGTTATTTACTCTAACATGTTTATTATATTCATTATTTGAAGAGTCTATCAGACATGTGTATGCAGTGTGATGATGTGTGGAAGTTAAACCTGGCCAATGAGGGTTGAGGGCATGCGTTGCATGGAGAGAAATGATAGGAGAATGATACGATGGATGTGTAATGTGAGTCTTAAAGATAGGCTTGGTTCTGATGACCACAGAGGAAGATTAAATCTGGACAGGAGACTTTGATGGTATGGTCACGTTAAAAGAATGGATGAGAGTTGTTGGGTTAGTAGATGTAAAACAGTTGAGATAACAGGTTCAGCTCACAGGTGAAGGCCAAGGAAAACATGGGAGGAAGTGATCAAAATGAAACCTGAGGGAAAGAGGGATAAATAAAGACCTGGACTAAGATAGGTTACTTTGGAAGTCAATTTCTTAAATCCACCCAATGCATGCCAGCATGTAAAACGGCTGTTAAACTGAATATGATGATAATGATTAGTTTATTTTTGGTGAACATTTCATGGTTTTATAACCGTATTTCTTGTTTCTATTTTCCTTGTTATCATTATCATTAGGCCGTAAGCAGAATACTTTCTATCATAATCTTTTAATAAAGTTTTCTATTTTCTTAATTTAATGTTATAATTATAATGACTTGGCATCGGTATGTCTTTTAATGAGTAGTCTATATTCATCTCTCCCATGTTCATTAGATACAAGTTTTTACGTACAGATGCTGGGAAAATGGCTCAACCAGTTTTTTTTTATCAGGAGCGTATTAACAGGCAAGAAGAATAGACTTCTTGAAATCAGGATAAAACCGAACTGAGACAGCAGATCTTGAACAAATGAAGAGCTCAATATTCTATTGGATAGAGCTGTATCAATAATAAATAATAATAAAATTTACTTAGATCTAACACTTTACTGCAGTTTCACGGTTATCACAAATACTCAGATGTGTGTCATAAGTATCAAATGGGATGATGAAACCAAAAGAGATAAGAGCTATCTACCAATATTTTTTCTTTTATAAGCGCTATTTACTCAGCGTTACCTGAGTGGAGACATATTGCTGGTTGGAGAGCTTAGAGAAAAATAATTCAAAATAGGCATGCGTACAATTTTCTTTTAAATAAGTTTTTTTTTTTAATTTGCCCTCATTTTATTTTTGATTTTAGTAAATATTCAATTAATAGTAAATTAAAAACTAATTCAAAGTTTCTGGCCTTTTGGCCGGGATCAAAGTGTAGTATCTGTTCCAATGGATGCTGCTCCCCATGGACTGGTATTGTCTTGGCCTGATTTACGCCTGTCTATTGGACTGTCCTGTGCAGTTCTGGGAGGTCCACCCTCCCAGGCTTTGCCTCCCCTCTTTGGGGAGGAGTAAGTTTATTGCTTACTGCCTGAAGCGCCCCTACCAGGGAATGCCGACGGGGCTGCCCAGGCAATTTTTAAATGGCCAGAGTTCTCACCTCTCGAGCACTGGCTTATCTAATCCCACTTTCCCGACCTTGTGTCACATCTTACCTTGTGGGAGGTAGATAAATTTTAAAATCAAAAAAAACAAAAAAAAACTAATTCAGTGCATAATTATCAAAGTTATATTTAGACAAGAAAGACACATTCAATTCAATTCAATAAATTTGGCAAAAAAATAAAACAAGCAGTTGCCATGTAGGGAACGGGTGGTAGAAATTTACACAGAAGAAGATACCATAAACCAGCACCTTGAATTGCTGCATTGTTGACACATTTACTAAACATCCTGGAAGTCCATTTCAAGGTCCAGGGATCCTGATTAAGAAAGCGTCCCTCCTTCAGTTCAATCAAAATCGGCAGTGAAACATTTTCTGGTGATGCCCACATAGAACTCTTTCTGGTGCAGGAGTGAATAATAGGTCCATATAGAAACACACAAGATCTTGTCTGCTATTTGTTTTTAATACAGAGATAACATTCAGATAAACGTTTTCAAGTCACCTTAAAATTATGTCATGCATAACAGTTTCTTACTTAAATGTTTTAAATGTCTTTATGTTAATAAATGCTTTTCATTCACAATTATTAACTATTGATGGGGTTTACATCTACTAGTAGCTATAGCTAGTACCTATTGTTGAGATATATTAGCTCTTATATGTATTGCTGAGATATATATGTGGCAGGTGATGTTGGAAAACAGGAAACGTTTGAGACAAGGGGGTCATGAAGGAGTCAATTGACCCTGTTGAATCTTAGGAGCCAGAAGCCGATAAAGCAGACGGACATGACATCATCTGTCCTCAGACTGACAGAATTTCTGGAAGAAGATAGTCAGTCTTGGTGAGAACCTCAGTGGAGACAAGACACATTTTCAAGACGATACAAGAAAACGTTAATAATTAAGCACTTAAAAGATATGTAACTCTCTCTCGCCCTCTCTCTCTCTCTCTCTCTCTCTCTCTCTCTCTCTCTCTCTCTCTCTCTCTCTCTCTCTCTCTCTCTCTCTCTCTCTCTTGACCTTTCAGTTACGAAACTATCATGAAGTGAATAAATCCAGTATTCTTCTAAGAACGTGTTGTTGAATGTTGAATTAATTGAATAATATTAAGAAAGCATTTCAAATGGCTTTTGATTGCAGCTAACAGAATTGGCCACAGTCCTTGGAGGAAGATGACAACACAGACATGCAGGAAACTTACTAGAAACAAAGTATGACTTTAAGTTAATTAAAATGTTCAAAGATTTAATGACTTTAAGGAACTAAATGATTAACCAGGTTCATTTTGATGATGTACTGATGACTATGTAGCACAAATACAAATGAAAATCTAGAAATAAGGAAAATCATTAATTTTTTTAAATTTCTTCATACCTGTGCAAGTAAATATCCTGGAGGTATCCCAAAGGATCGATTATAAACACTGATATTGTCCATTCCCAGGAAACCGCCACCATACAAATGTCCAGGACCAGGAATCTTCTTTGCATTTATCCACCTTTGAAAAAAAGATATCATGTGTGATCAGGAGATAATTGTGTGTGTGTGTAAACACATTCTTATCAAAGCAAGAGACCTCCTTTCAGTCTCGAGACACTGAAACTATATTACTTGAATCTAGTGGCAAGAAAGAAGTCCAGAACTGGAAACAATGTCAGTATAAGCAGAGAAAGACTAGTGCTATTTCAGAGTTTTCTTTTTCCTAGACTAGTTGCACAACCAAAGAATGAGAGTTTAGTCTACCCTACTATTTAATCCATAGTTGAGGGAAGATATATGGATTCATAGCTTTTCCGAAGATATTAGTGAAAGTGGCACAATAGCCCCAGAAGAAATCGAACCTGGTATGCAGAGCCCACAGTCTGCATCTGGAACCACTAGACCACACTAATTCCATAGTTGGTTAAAAAGAGATAAACTGGAAAACTATTAGTTTTTGTCAGCCTAAATTGGGATCTGCGCAGCGAGATGTCTGTTTACATTAGTTTTAAATTTCTGCATGTCAGTACTGTCGGGGAAACAGGGGGCAGGGAGGGAGTTCCAGAGGCCAGCAGCACGAGGAAAGAAGCTATTTGAGTAGAAGGCTCTCCAGCATATATTGAAGATTCGCCGTTATGGAAACCAAAATGCTCAGCTGGATGCCTGCAATCACACTGTTTGACCATGTCTGCAATGAGGACATCTGAAAACGCTACAACATTGCACTGATTGATGGAATGGTGGCTCAGATGGTTTGGACATGTGCTGTGGGCCAACAACAACATTGTTGCGAAATTTGCTTTTGCCTTAGAAGTCGCCGGAAAGCGACCGAGGTGAAGGCCGGTGATGAGATGGGCAGACACCCTGCACAAATATCTCTGTAAAACCAGCCTTCAGCCAGACCAAGCCTGTGATCGTCAAGTGGAGACAAAAATCCATCATTACAGAACTCGTTACTTTTTTACATTTTTTAATTTTTGTCTGGCATTTCTTAAAGACAAACGTTTTTATTTTGATTTTTTCCAACTGATTTTCGCATATTGATAGTGACCGCAATAGGACGAGGTCGTCCAATATATATATATATATATATCACTCACCAAAAAAAAAAGAAAAAAGTATTATACTATATTTTAGCAATATTCGGCAGGTCGCGTTCTTTATAACACAGTAATTTCTTTAATACACATGCTGTAATCAAGTCTGCAGTATGAGTGTATTTCAGTATGTTTTCATTAAAGTCCACATTCAACTAATTTAAAATATATTTTTCATTGAGATTTTTTACACTTTTCCTTCACAACGCAACAGGTATCAAGTTTGAGTGTTAATCGAAAAGTTGCTGGTTCCGATTCTAACCAGGAGTGATTAGTTTTATTTTATTGTTTACCCATTTCAAGTCAAACTGAACACTTACGTGACTTACACATTATTTATTGAAATAAACAAAACCTTTGAAAAATCTTATTTAAAAAAAATAATTTATTTATAAAAAAATTTAAGAACTTTAATCAACTAGAATGCATTTCGGTTTCTTAGAAAACAAGTAATAAATTACTTTGTGAAATAAAAATCCTATATAGAAAATATAATTTACAAAAAATAATTTATTAATTAAATTAAAACCACTAGAATGCATTTTGGTTTCTTAGAAAACTAGTTAGTAATTAATTACTTTATGAAATTAAATTTTTCTGGCTTCAAATGTAAACAACATTACCTTAACTCCTGGGCTACACAGGATATGAAAAACTAGCATATTAATAAAATGAAAAATGAATTCAGGACCAAACCGAATCAAGACAACAAATCTTCCACAAAGGACTCAATATCCTTTCAAACAGAGCTTTATAACAATAATAAATAATTCAAAGGATCTTATCTTATATAGATATACTAGCAGGAAGACCTGATGTTGCATGAGATTGAATGAAGATCACTACTACGTACATTTTCACTCTGCTTATAATACCATATTACTATCTTTGTTTTTACTGTCCCCCCTCCTCCGGATTCACCCCCTAATATAGTCAGAAGAAGCTGAAACGTTGGAAAATTCTGAATTAGTGTCTGATACATATGGTTTAAATTTCATTAAAATTGATATTCATATTTGAAGAGTTACAGGTGTTCTGTCCCCATGGGTCACTTAGAGGTAGGAGAACATAGATAATCTAGAACATAGAGGGTAACGTAGTGATTTGTATTATTTGTTTTGTCTATCCCGGAGAATTTTATATATATGATATGAATTTCAGCAAAATAGGATATATTTGAAGTTTTAAAAGAGGTTCTATAGCTCCCATAGCTTCGGAGAGCATTTAGAGATTCATGAACCACTTCTATTGTTTTCTCCAAAAAGTTTTATACATATGATTTAAGTTTCATAAAAATAGGATATATTTAAAGTTGTAAGAAGGTTATGTCCTCGTAACTCCCGTAGCTTAGGAGTGCACTTAGAGATTTAAACCGCTTGCATTTGGAATTCCCTCTCTTTCCCGTTTCTCCAACTGTACCAACATGCAGAAATTTAAATGTAATGTGAACAAACATTTCGCTGGACAACTCCCCACTTAGGATGCCTCTGTAGGTATGGCTCCTAATTCACAGTAGCCCCTTACGTCTCAGTGGCAATGTGCCTCGTTTGAGTGAATATAAGTAAAACAAAATTCAAAAAATGTAATTGTTTCGCTGACAACCACAAAAGTATACTCATCTGTTTCTTGCTCTTACCAAGTATAATTTAATGTAAGTTTGTGGAAGCATTTCTTCAGAAAATGGATGCTGTCTTCATCCTTTTTCAAAGACTGCCTGTAGACATAGAGACACGCCCACGCGTGAACAGGAGGGTTTGTATCGCTGAAGTTAAATTCATACGCAGGCATCTGTGGAAACAGGAAGAACGAAAAACTTATTTGTAAAAGATGGCAAGGCCAGTGTGATGACTAAAATGGTTACATCCTAACCGCAAGGTTTCTTACGTAGAGAAAAATGTACAAATCTATGTTATGTTTGTGCTGTCTCTTTGTATGTGGATGAAATTGGAGACAAAGCCCAATAGCAAGATCAAACATAACTTTTCTTAAATAATTTTTTTGCAAGAATACAATGGTGTATTTTTTTATTAGGGGTTTTACAGTAATATAGTGGAGTCTGTATTCACGTGGGGCATCCATAAACAGCAAAGATGACTTTTTATGTTATTTTATTTATAACTTGATAATTGAAAATTACAGAAATTAAAAACTAAGAATAAAAATGGTATAAAATTAGAATATTTGTGGTAGCCAATTCTATCATGCATATTCTAAAAGAAACTTTTTAACATATGGCCACCATATTGATTATGTTGGGTTACCAAGGGTAACACAAGGTCAGAATATAAAGGGGAAAAGACAATGATGAAAAAACGGTTATAATAAAAAGGCGGTTTAATTTGCATATACATATATTTATTTCTTACAGAGAAGATTTGTCAAAAGATAAACATTAAAGGGACCGCATAAAACAATCAATAGTTGATCACCTCATCGTAACATCATCTGAGACTCCACACATTAAGAAAAAAGCAACCCCAACAATGTTATCAACCAAATGCAACAAAAAAGAGAAGAGAAAGAAAAAGGCAAACGAAAATTTCTTTCTCACATCTTGTGACTTGTAATAGCATTCACTCGAGGTGGGTTGATCCAGCTCCAAATGAGCTTACCGCGTTCCACATTAAGGCAGTCCACCCATGCTGATCAGCAGCTGAGTCCTTAGTATACTTTAGCCATTCCTAGTTCCAGCAACAAATATCAAAAACGCAGGAGCCAGCTACGAGCATGATGTCTGTCTTCATCGTTTTAATCCATGTCTTCAGTTGCGCTTCCTCCAGTCAGCAGGTGTGGTTGAGGTCACCAACTTGCAGATGAGTTGCTCCTCAGAGCATTGAAGAATGTGTCCAAACTAGCAATTTGGTCAGAGAGACAAATGCATAGGATGCGTCAAAGACTTTGAGTGTGTGAAGATCTTTTTTGCGCAGGAGCCATTTCACATCAGAATGGAACTTTACTGTTTGCATTGAAATAAAGGTGACACAAAAATATGCAACTTTGAAAGTTTTGTAGTATTTCTACTGTGCATAAAAGAATATAATGATATATCTTTATTGTCGGAGTGAACGAGTGTGAGTTAGTGAGGTGGGAAGATGCATGCACAGGAATTCGACGGGTAGTTTTTCTTGGGCCCAAATTGCCAACCAACTGTCGATATCAATTTCGGGTTGTTATTATATAACAATTTGTGATCCCCTGCAAATGCCCACCGTGGAACTTTAGGGCATTTTATTTGATGACAGGGTGTTTCTTTCTGCCGTTAACTTTTTGCAGGTGGTTACAATCAACAATTATTTTATTTTCAACAATTCATCATATTTGTTTATTCCGACCAGGTGCCCGACTTAAACCAATGACTATTTTATTTTTGACACTCAATCATGTTATGTTATTTTCTTCAAGCAAGGTGCGTGTCCATGCCAAGTGCACCAACTTCTGTCAAATTACCTTTTTGGTACACCCAGCCTGGATATTTAACATCTTTATCTTTGGCAAAAAATGTTTTAATCATATGCAAATTTTATCAGATGGTTAAAATAAAAAATTTGAAAAATAAAAAACAGAAAATAGTTCTTGACATTACTCACTTGACCATTTGGATGTAGATAATTGTCCGATAAGAACAAAAGTAATTGTTTCTTCGTGAATTGCAGATCAAGGGATGTAAATGGAATCATCTGAAAAGCCAAATCCCAGGCAGCATACTGCAAAAAAAGAGGTGAAACAACATAACTATATTAATAAAAGTATGAGCCAACTTCACATGTGGTGGTATGCATTTCTCATGTCAAGGTAACTTTGAAAATAACACATTGAATTATTTTTTGTAACCAGTTTATGTGCAAGAAGTGTAAGACAATGGAAATGGATGACAACTCAGATGTGGAGAAAGTATATCTGGATGGTGAAGCTATTCGGGTTCTCGAGAACTTTTGTTACCTTGGTGATACCATTGGAGCAGGTGCTAGTGTGATTTCAAGAGTTAAAAGTGGATGGAGTAAGTTCAGGGAACTTCTGCCATTACTAACCAGCAAAGCATTATTGTTATTATTGTTATATAATGACGGACGTAACTTGTGGGATTATAAAAACCTTTATGAGAGTGTTAGATAATGGCCTTGGAGAGATGGACGCATCTGTGGAAGTCGGGTTTGACTTGCGCGAATTAACGCGGGGCAGTCGAGTGCAGAACAAGGCTTGTTCTCACACTCGGAGCTGGCAGACATGACAAGGTTACCGAGTGATGGGACCTGAGTTCAGGGGGGTCAGCTGCAGCTGCAGAGGGCTCTGAGACTCGCGGGCCCTGCGTGGGAAACAAAGGGATATATGACGTCACTCGCTCTCGCGAGAACCGAATTTGAGTCAGTCTGGTTACAGAGGGCAAACTGTTAAGACGTGTGATTCCAATGTAGGAATACAGAAGATTTTCCTAATGGGAAGACAAGCGCAAGAATCCTTCCCCCTCCCCTCTCTCTAGGAATAGTTAGGAAAACATTAATAATCTAATTACGATATTCGAATCTCTCTCTCTCTCTCTCTCTCTCACTCCCTCCCTCCCTCTCTCTCAACGATGGCAAAACACCTCCACGGCAATAGAAACTGTCGCTGAATAAAAAAAATAATTAAAATGAAAAGATTGTTGTCTTATGAAGCGAGAAAGGTCTTTTGTTACAGACAGCTCACGGAGATGGCCACTACAGTGCAGAGGCGAGGAAGGTGCTCAACCACTAGACGACAGAGCAAACCGAGAAGATACGAAGGTATGAATTATTTATGGGGCTATGCAACATTATCACTTTCGACCAAGGGAAGAGTTTATCAAGCATGTGTAAGCAGTGTGATCATATATGGAAGTGAAACCTAGTCAGTGAAGGTTGAGGACATGTGTTGCATGGAGAGAAGTGATATGAGAATGATACGATGTATATGTAATGTGAGTCTTAAAGACAGGCTTAGTTCTGTTGACCTCAGAGGATGATTAAATCTAGACAGTATAGGGAGATGTTTTCATAACAGGAGACTTCAATGGTATGGCCATATTGAAAGAATGGATGAGAATTCTTGGGCTAGTAGATGTAGGACAGTTGAAGTAGCAAGTTCAGTTCACAGGGAAAGTGCAAGGAAAACATGGAAGAAACTGATAAGGATGGATTTCCCAGAAAGAGGGATAAATAAAGATCTAGTCAGAGATAGGTTAGTTTGGGAGTCAATTTCTCAAAGCCGTCCAACACATGCCAGCATGTCAAACGAATGTTAAACTGAATATAATGATGTTTTACTACTAGCTATGCAGTGATGTCATTTTAGTTTTTAATTTTTATTTGTTTGCACTCTTTTAAACTTAAGGTAGATAATTCCTATTATATTCTTCAATTTAAAATGACTTATTCTCCCTTGATGATTTTTATTTTTAGATGATTATTTAAAAATGTTGTATATTAGCAGTCATCTGAGATGGATGAAGTAATTTTTTTAAATAAATTGTAGCTAAGTACATTAATATATTTCGAATAACACGATACAACAATAACAAATGAGAATTAACTCATCAAAAGCAAAGTTTGATTTGTCAGCTTCAATGCTATTTGAACATCCAATGAGATAACTATATAAGTTAGATTAATCACAACACCACTGTAATACAGGCAGGTAATGGAAACATGCACATGTACATCAGCGACTATACTTTACTCACACACACCTACATGCACCCTTTCTTACTTGCATGCTACATACAAGTGATTTACAGCCTTGCAAGATAAGCAAAACCCATGCTAACTAGTGTACCATTATGATGTTATAACTGTCCTCAATTATGAAATCAATTAGGACATAAGGGAGACAATCCTGATTTGTACTTTCGTTTTTTTGCTGTAAAATTGTTACCCTTTCATCAGGTTCTACATTAGATATTAAGAAAACGCAAAAAAATGCGATGCTCATCCAAATATTTTCTTATTCTTTTATTTTAATTTTATTATTCTTCAATTCATTGTCAATTTGTTCAATGCTTTCAACCCCAAATCAATTACAACAGTCATGTATGTAGATATTAGAGGACGTCAGTGTTTGCCTAGCTTTCTCTGTGGAAACCTGTATCACCGTCTCTTGGATTTAATTCTTAATGTCTTTTTCATGTTTATAAAACAATCAATTATGTCAGTCTCACATCATTGTCTTTTGTCTTCAATTTCTGATACGATATTTCTAATTTAAGTTATTGACACACTTTCAGAATTATCTGATTAATAATAATCTCAAAGGAATGTTGACATAAATAGTTGCACTTCCAAATTTCTCCATCAAATAATCTTTTGCCTTTTTTTTTAATATAATTATTTATTTTCCCATTAAATTTAAGTCAAAACACCTTCATCCCAAGCAGTCTGTTCCCTTATCTTATTACATTAGGAGTGAAACTCTATATACAGTCAATTCTGATAGACTATACAGGGTGTTTGAAAAATCAATAACATAACTTTGAGATTATGTTCTATATGTATAAAGGAGCCTTTTTGTATGGAGTTGCTTTTGTAATAGCACTCCATTACTAATTTACTCTGTGGTTCACTTCTTCCTCTGTATGGTCTTTGGTTTGTGCTGATCATATTTATTTACCTGTATTTGGTCTGTTGTATTCCAATACCTGAAATAAGAAGGGCCAATATTTGCAGGATGCCGACTATCAAACAAGCTCCTGCTGATCATAATGTTCAGATCTTTCTTCTGAACCCCACATCTTTAATATTTGTTTGGTGTAATTTTTCATGGTTTTGATGGTGTATGTGGCAACACCAGACCCAGGCTTATTTTATCTGTGATCCTGTTACAGGAATAGTGTTTATCCCATATGTAGAAATAACAGTGCACTATCCCACCCATTATACATGTTAAATGTTTACAATAAAGAATGTTGATCAGTATTTGTTTGAATGGTCTATAACTCGGAAATCAAGCGTTTTCAGACCTATATACATATATAGAACATAATCTTGAAGTTAGTCGATTGATTTTCCAAACACCCTGTATTGACAAATAAGGGTCTGTAATGTCGTTTGATAAAATCACATTTGTTTAAACTGACTCTTCGCAAATGTTTCCTTATTTTTATTATTATTCAAGTTTGTGACAGCTAAAGCTACTATACTGTATGTTGAAGTAAGAACTCATTTTCGGATAAAGATTCTTGCTGATACAACAATTATGTTGCTTTTCTTTTGAATTTGACATCTGCACAACACCAGAGAGCTCAGCTAAGGAATATCGATATACAACTTTATAAGAATAAAAAAAGATATTTCTTACCCAAGGGAACTCCCATTTGTCTGGCATAGAGATAACATCGCAATTGCGCAAATGGAATAACCATTCTATGTTTCTTCTTTCATTCCTTTTGTATAATTGTTTCCCTAAACAAAAGAATATGCATTAGAAAGAGTAGACAGTTATTTCAATAGGATAAGAAAGGTTTTAACAAGCAATCTAATATACCAGTCTATGTTGAGTAATCCATAAATATATAAAAGCATTCCTTTGTTCATATTTATGTCTGGCTAAAAGTCCAAAATTAAGATATTTAGACAAACACACACACATACACATACACATATGTGAGTTTTTTTTAATTAATTTCATATGTACATAAAAGTAATCCATGGACACATGTTTCTGGCTCACAGCTGTCATCAAGATGGCTAACTTAGACAAGGATCGAACCTTCGATATTGATGTCTATAGTCCAGCGTCTTACCATTGGACCATGACGCCCTGTCTTGAAATATGTACGATTTTTATCACTTAAATATTTTAATGTATTTTTATGTAATTATTTTTATTGGTGATTGCAGTGTTCGTTGTTTTTTTGTTTTTTTGCTTACTACTATTTCGATTGTTTCACTTCCTAAGTGATTATGGTGCAGAAATTTTTTTAATATATTATTATGTAATTATCTTTATTATATTATATAATATATTATTATTATTTTCTGAATTTTATTAACTTAGGAAGTGAAACAATCGAAATAGTAGTAAGCAAAAAAACAACGAACGCTGCAATCACCAATAAAATAATTACATAAAAATACATTCAAATATTTAGGTAATAAAAATCGTACATATTTCTAGACAGGGTGTCGTGGTCTAATGGTAAGACGCTGGACTATAGACATCAATATCGAAGATGCTGATGACGGCTGTGAGCCAGTAACACGCGTCCATGGATTACTTTTATGTACGTATAAAATTAACAAAAATATATATATTAACGAAAAATACGTCCTATAAAGTTAAAGGCGACTAATAATGCAATTTTCTGCATCTTAATCACTTAGAAAGTGAGACAATCGAAATAGTACTAAGTAAAAAAAACAATGAACGCTACAATCACCAATAAAAATAATTACATAAAAATACATATATATATATATATATATATATATATATATATATATATATATATATATATTTATTACAGAAGATCAGAACAATATCGGTACCCTCGGTTTCAAATCCTAACAAAGGAGACCAATAATAGGCCTCTTTACTGGACTCTCTTCAGTCTCTGTTTATGTCTGTCTCCCTGGAAAATCCTAAACAGAGGCTGAAGAGAGTCCAGTAAAAAGGCCTATTATAGATCCCTTTTGTTAAGACACAATGCACGAGGCGCCATTTCCCGAGGAGACAGACATAAACAGAGTATAGTAAAGAGGCCTATTATAGGTCCCCTTTGTTACGATTTGAAACCGACGGTACCGATGTTGTTCTGATCCTCTGTAATACATATATAAGTCAATATTATGCTCTTATTTTTTATTTTTCTTAATAATCGAACACTCTGCTGGGGTTCTTTTCCACTAAACTTATATATATATGTAAGGAATATTCCCAAGAGATCATATAGTATGAAATGTATTTAATAATAAATCTTATGAATCCCCAGATATATTAAATATTGCAGATAAAATACAGCTCAAGATGAGGAAAATTGTAAAAGTTTTACTTTGATGTAATAATGATAATAAAATGTTTTTTTGAAACGTGCATACATATGAATAAACATTGTTAAGTGTTGATTTTCAGAGCTTGATTATATATCAAAAATTTTGATTATGTGATAATTTTTTTAATCTACCGAATTATAATATCATATATATATATATATATATATATATATATATATATTAGATGTACCCATGGGATCGCAACCACTACAATTAATTATTCTACTTTGATTTCATTTGAAAATAAATTCATAAACTGGGACAACTTTTAAGACAAGTCACTTTACTTTCATCTTTTATTTTTATTTTTATTATTTTTTTATTATTATTTTTTTTTATTATTATTATCATTATTTTTTTGTTATTATCATTATTTTTTTAATTATTTTTTATTATTATTATTATTTTTTATTATTATCATTATTTTTTAATTATTTTTTTATTATTATCATTATTTTTTTAATTATTTTTATTATTATCATTATTTTTTTAATTATTTTTTATTATTATCATTATTTTTTTAATTATTTTTTATTATTATAATAATAATAATAATAATAATAATACTAAATGTAAGTTCATCAACGTTTGTTTCCCTAAGGCTTTTTTTCCTATATATTTTAATAACACAAAATACATGCTAAAATATTCCTTACTTCTGAGATTGAGTTATGTTTGCAAAACACTTGTTTTAATTGCTCTAATGAGCCATAATTTACAATTAACTGAACAAGTCATCTCTCTTTTAGCTATCTATGTATTTCTCTCGTCTCCACTCACTCCATATTGATTCAAAGAAACACACACATAGAGAGAAAGACTGACACACACACACATCAGTTATCTATTATTATTATACTAAAGTTGAGTTAGTCAACGTTTGTTTATCCAAGGCTTTTTTTCTATATATTTTAATCACACAAAATACATGCTAAAATATTCCTTCATTTTGAGATTGAGTTATGTTTGAAATAAACTTCCATTTTAATTGTTCTAATTAGCCGTAATTTGCAATTAACTCACCAATTGACCCATCTCTTACTAAGTTTACCCTCTCTCACTGTATGGTGTTTAACCCCCACCCTCCCTACTCTTATCGTACATGGTATCTATAACTCTCACCTCCGTCTCTCTCTCTCTCTCTCTCCCTCTTTATTAAAAGTCAAAGGTAATAAAAAAAGGAAAGAATAAAACAAAAGGAAATTTCACGAGTCGTAATACTATTTAACCCATCGGCGGAGAGAAAAAGAGAGAGAGGCGAGATATAACGAGAAGAGATTAATTTTAGATTTTGACTTTCTATTTTTAAATTTAACTGGCTTTGCAAACTCATTTTTTCTGATTCAAACTAATCCTAGCTCAAAGGGTGATCCATCGGTCACATTTCTCTAGAATATGATTAAATGCTGCAAATATCATTAGAATCGAATACTTTCCTGTGTTTTAGCGATTTCTTAAAGAGAGACGAGTCGTTTGTTTGCATTAAAAAATTACAAAAGTTTTCAAATTTTACCATAACTAATTCTCACTGGTCATGAAAATGGAGGCGGGTATTTTTTTTAAATCTGTTATGAAAAAATCCAGTGTAGAGAAACAGAGAGAAACGGAAATAGAGAGCAGAAAGAGACTAATTTTGGATTTTGTCTTTATTTTATTAGATTTAACAGTGTTTGCAAACTAACGACATGCTTTATTATGAAACATTTTTCTAAAAACTAAAAATAGTGTATACATTTGAAACTTGTGGGACACGAAAAGAGAGAGAGAAGGAGGAGAGAGAGGTGGAGATGTGGGAAGTAAGTGGAAATGGAGGCAGTTAAACAAGAAAGTGTTATTTTATTAGTCAATCTCAAAAATTGTTAATAACAAAAAGAAAAAGAAACTCTAATTTTATGTTGTTAAGCAATCCAAGTTATTTTTCGGAATTTTTTAGATGGGGATAATTTGTATTATTTGTATTATTCAGACTACTGTTTTCATCTTAAATGTTATTCTCACAACATTTTGGTCAATGTAACCTGCGACCTTCTTTAGGTGCATCTTGTCAAACTCAAGAATCTGTACCGAATTTTGAACCAAACCCTTTATTTAATCTACAGAGGTAGATTGCTCTCGTTCCATGAGCCATGACCCTATAGAAATCTTAAGTAAATCTTAATTATATGCTTAGTACCGCCTGTAGTGAGGATTGAACCTTCAACCCCCAGAAGACTGTCACTTAGAACTGATTATTACTTAGCACTTTATCCGTTACACCCTTTTTGAGGTCATCCTATGTAATACATTCAAAATCATTTTTACAGTTATTTGTATATTATATTATTTATATAATGGTTCAATAAACCAATATCAGATTTCAAAAATTTAAGACATCCAACAAATTGCCGACATAGGTTGGGTTTGTCTGCTTTCATTTGTCCGTTTTACTACATATTAACCCTTTTTTAGTAAAAGCGGAGAAGAACATTTAATGATATAATTAAAAAGGGTTAAATATAATAATTAAAAATAAATAGATCGACCATAGTCAAGGGCGATCTGAAGGCTTCCTTTTTAATTGGTTACTACACCAAGATGTAGGGGAGGGCACCATACATTTACCTGGATTACTCAACTTACCCTTGATCTTCACCTTGTAATGCTGAATGTATAGCAAGGAGGCATCAGGTACCATTTTTTTCAGTCTCTGGTATGATGCGACCAGAGATTGAACCCTGGTTTTCTGACCCATTAGTAAACACTAACCATTATGCCAAATGGGCCAGTATATAAAAAGGGTTAAATAATGCAGTGTTAATACTGTTTTATTTTTAATTTTGGGGTACAAGAAAGATTTTAATGTTGCTGGTCTATGTCACATATCTTTTTTTTTTCGTTTTTTTACTAATAAGTATCAAAGCTAAAAGCCACTCGAGGATAAGGGTTAATGAGATGGACAGTTGAATGATGAATATTATGAGAGGATTTTAAAAAATGAATAGAATGAATAAAATTTGATGACTTATAAGGACAGTTTATGTCAAGTGTTTATTGACATTAGAATTGAAGATAACCATGTTTTAGCCTTTGTGGAAGCAATCTTGTAGCAACATGTTCCACAGATGGGAAACAGTTATGCCTGACGTCCTTCCTATGGATGTCCGTTCCGGTTCATCATTTTTTACGCCTTCTTACAGACGGGCGAGATCTCACGGTTATCAAGATAGTGTAAATACTGTGAGCTTTTAGGTATCGTCCACAAAACATGGAAGTTCTATTGCTGTGTGCAGAAAACGTGCCAACAAACAGGAACTCAACTGAAAGACAAAAACTTACAATTGTCTGAGTATAAAACTCAGAATGGGAGTCTGTATGCATGTAAAAAATAAAATAAATGGATCAACCATAATCTGTCTTTTCATTGGCCACTGCATTAAGATGTAGGGGAGGACACCACTCCTTTCCCTGGCTTGTTCAACTTAACCTTTGATCCTCTACTTATAATGCTGAGTGTTTAGCAAGGAGGCATCAAGTACCATTCTTTGAGTCTTTGGTATGACTCAACCAAGAATTGAACCCTGGTGTCCTGGTCCATTAGCGAACACTTTAACGATTATGTTTGGTCCGTCTGTTCGTTTCCTCTTCATTTAAAGGTTATATTTGTTAGGAAAAATTATGGTTTTTGTGCATGCTGTTAAAGATGCCAAAGATGCATAAGTTAAGCAAGGAGGAACACAATTAAAGCAGACACCTTTTTTGGTCTTTTTTCCCATATTTTTACCAATATCTTTATTTTCAGAATTTAGGCCACCAGATCTGGTAGAAGTAGCACCATTTCCCTCATTTGGATTTTCACCAGAAATCTTAGATGAAGAATTTTCAATTGAACAAGTTTCTGCCTGAATTGAATCCTTGCTGCAAGAATCAATGAAACCAGAACATTCTTTGTCTTCCTCGTCATCAGAAAGTTCCGAATGTGAATCCCAATCAACTTCAAAAAGAAACAGATAAGTTTTTCGGATACAAATCAAGATCTGATACACACAGCAGAAATTATTAAGTTTTTTTTCAAGAACATACTTAAATGAAAAGCATATGTTTATATTGAAACAGATTTAATTCTTCACCTTGTATTAAGTAAGATATTTAAGTCAAAGATACGGGGAAAATCTTGCCTTACTTTATATATAGAATAAATAATTATCATGGGCCAATACGACATAATTGTGATAAAATCTGACCAAACCCAACATATCAGATCAGAGGATTTTCTGAAAGCACATTTGCCCAGAATAGAGGTTATCCTAAGGACAAATCAGTTATGCTGGCATGATCATGTAGAGCAGTCATCCTCCTGGATGAACCATTGCAGAAGCATGGATGTTTTGAATCGCAGTAAGGTTGGCTGGCCTAGGAAAACTTGGAAGCAAGTGATTAAACAAGACTGCATAGAGTGGAATTTGGCGATAGTTGACCTGTTGAGCCATGAGAACTGGAGAGTGAGCTTGTGTAATATCAGAAAACGTCCGACACCTGAATAAGGGGAAAGTGATGTTAAATTAATAGAAGAAAAATGAAGAATATTATGGTATCAATTTTTATGCATAATATGTGTCTTCATTTTCTATATAAATTTTAAAGTTGTCATTTTTATTGTAAATTATATTTTACATTATTTTCAACTAGAGTGTTATCTTCATCTTAGTGGTTATTGCCCCCTTTGGTGCCATGCTAAACCAAGCTATTTTAGTTAACAGTATAAGCTGCCCCAACTGAATTCCACAAGGAAAGGCCCATAAATCAATCTAGAACAAAAGATCCAATAAGCCAGTTGTTAAATATACGAATCCAAAAGATCCATTCAATCATGAGGATGGCAGGTCTTAAAAAGTAATGCAAGACATGTCATTCTTCCCATTCGGACGACCTTCACTTTAATTTCTATCATGGCATAGGCTTCATTGATACAAGAAGCCAACACCACCTCCAATCACCAAACTAACCCAGCCCTACTTACATTCCTTTCAGCTGGTAACATAATTTAAGTTCTGAAAATATACTTGCTCTCATACCTATATCTACAGTGTGGTCCAAAAGTCTTGTTATAAAATGTAAGTATGTGTTTGTCTACTTATTCTAAGATTCCATTATTCAAATAGTATACTACAGAATGGTCTGAAAATTTTGTTACTCCTACTAAAAAGTAACAAAAGTAGAGGAATAATTACCAAATCACAACTTTATAAAATATCACACAGGACACACCACTGCATTATTTTGTACCATGAAAATGGTGTTCTTACAGACTTTCGCTATGTGGGACAGTGTCAATGAAATTTTTATTATGTATATGCAATCTAAGTTGTAAGGTTAATTAATTTACATACTGTTTTGCAAAAGGACACTTTATCAATTAACTATTCTTTCTTATTGTATTTTTTTTAATTCAATGATTATTTTGATGTTAATATAACAAATAGTTCTATTTAGGAATATTGTTGGGTTTTTCTTCGTAGACAAATGTTTAGCATTTGTGTTCAAATGTTCCTTTCCGGCCTTTTAATTGAGGGGACTGACTTGATTTTTAACAAGTTGTAAGTTAAAAACAAAGCCCCTCACAGATAGACCATCACTCAAGCAAATTTATGTCTTTTTTCTTTACCTTTCTTTACAGTCATAGTTATAAGATAAATTTGTATCAAAATTACCAAAATGTTAACGTTTATCTCTTTATATGAATAAATGCAAAAGTTTTGTTTCGTGTTTACAACAAAGTTATGAATGAAATGTTTATTATCTAAAATGTTTGTTTCAAGTATTTCAAGTAGCCAACTTTGCGAAGCCACCTAGTACAAAATAAAATCTAAATGCCTCTAGAAGTTTGTTTTGTTTTCATTACTACTTACTCAAGTCACCAGTCTTCAGCAATAAATAAATGATACACAATGGATAATAAAGGAGAATGGCCAGAGCTGACTTAAACCCACCCTCCCCTTTTTTCTTTTTGAAACCTCCACCCATGTACATCTATTAGCAACTAGTTGTTATGTCAGGTCATTTTCCAGCCAACATTTTCATATCAGCCAAGGATCCATCCTTGGTAATCATTTCGACAACCTAGGCACTGAACTAAACCACCAGCTCCTTCTTTGTTAGAGTGAGACATGGTTCGGCTCAAAGGTGCATCCTTCCCGGCATTACCACCTCTTTGTGAAAAGGGGTTGGATTATTGACAATTGCCTGAGGCACTTTACCAGAGAATGCCAACGGATCTGTTCACAGCTATTTTTGTATCAGCCAGAGTGCTCCCTTCGTGGGAGTTGGCTTTCCTCACCTTTCGGCCTTGTACCACGTCATGGTGTAGCGGGTAGCAAGTAAATAAAGAATTTATATTATTATTCATCTGCCATCTTGGAGTCCGTATTTACATTGTCACCCTTCACCCCCTTTTTTAATGGGATCGTCCGATTGCCAAGGATGCAATGTAAAAAAAGTAATTATTTAAATTTCATTTGATATCACTGTTGTGTCAAATGTGCAATTTGAACTAAAATATAATTTCTTGGTCTCTAGGCTAGGATCAAAGTGTGGTATCTGTTCTGTTCAAAGATGGTACAATAATATTGTGAGGTCTGCGTTGCCACCGAAATTCCATAGAATGGAAATGTGCCACAAACTCCTGAAAGGGTTTTAGAGATAGATCCCTGTAACCAGATATATTCTGAAACTTATATAAGTATGTTTCAGTTTGAACTAAGGTGGTATAATGATATTGTGGGGTCTGTGTTTGTGCCCGATGTCCATAGAATGCACGGCAGCAATATACAACAGTGCAAGGATACTACGTTGGAATTTTCACGGGTCCCGATAGTTTAAGTCATAAAATAATGATAATTTATAAGAATTAGAGGGGAAAAAAATTAACTGAAAAAAAAAGAAAATAAAACAATCCCTTTTTGGGGGGAGTTTTTTTTTTCTTTCTTGTTAAATTTTTTGTTTGAGAATCTCAGAAATAAAACAGGTATGTCAAAAAAAATAGATATAATGAATTTTCTAAAATAAATAGATGAATTTTAAGGTTATTTTAAAAACATAAAAATGGCAATTCATAGGAATCAGCCTGATATGACTTTTGACCGACTTGATTCTGTTATTGGCATTAGTTATCCCAATTCTTTCTAGAATTAGGTACTTACAGGAGGGACTACATGAAGGTTGCCAACATCCAGAGTGAAAGTGGTGCTATGGAACCAACGGGATTCGAACTTGGCACACCTAGGTCGTCAGCCTACGTTATTATCCACTTCACCACAGCCACCTCCCTTTCTATCATAAAAATAACAATATCTTTTTTTCTATTATCTTTTGTATTTGCTAATTTTATGTTGAAAATAAACATTTTTTTTTAATTTTACTTTGAACTTATGCATAGTCTATATGGTAAACAAATCTTGGACAGTTTTCTGAAATATTTTCTGAAAATAGTATGTTCTTCTTTTTCAAATTCGGGAGAAAATTTTTGACAAAAAGGTTTTGATGTATAATGCAACTTTTCTAAAATATTACTTTTTGTTCCAATCAAAGGGAAGCAACTCTGTATGGCCGAATAGAGAGTTATGTCCTCCTACTTTTAAGATGATGGTCATTTGAAAATAATTTCGACCCAGACAAAGTATTGGAAGGAATTAAATCAAATTACACTTTATTCTTAACAGCATTCTTCAACGATCCACAAGAAGAACTGACAAACCAGAATCAAATATAGATTTTGTAGAAAGAAAGTTATCGATAACAAAGAACTGATAAAAAGACTGGCTTTACCTTACGTACTAGAAGATTATACCTTTTTTGGTCATTTCTTATTTGAATCAATACCTTCATTTCATTTTTTTTAAAATCTCACAGAATATATGATAATGGAGGTATTTTTTGGCCCTGGATGAGGAGTTATTGTTTACATAAGTTTTTTGGGGACTATTTTCCTCCTCATTAATAGTTATATTCTATGTTTTGGTTGATGAAGTCTTAGGCCTTTTTCATGTGTATTATTAATTTATTGTGATATTTTTCCTGTATTTGTTATAAGAGAGTAATATAGTTTGCTTGAAGCATTGTGTGCAGTGTATAAAACGCTTTTGGAAGGCTGTGAAAGAGTGTGAGCATCAGAAAGACTGAATAAAGAAAATAAAAATGAGGATAAGACAATATATAACGTTTTGGTAATCGTGGGTAATATTTTCTTTATATTTCCTTCACTGTTGACCAAGAGAAGAGTCTATCAGTCATGTGTATGCAGTTTGATCATGTATGAAAGTGAAACCTGGTCAGTGAGGGTTGAAGACATGCATTGCATGGAGAGAAATGATATGAGAATGATACAATGGAAGTATAATGTGAGTCTTAAAGACAAGCTTAGATCTGATGACCTCAAAGGAAGCTTAAATCTGATTCAGTATAGAGAGATGTGTGCAGAATAGGGGACTTCGATGAAAGAATGGATGAGAGTTATTGGGTTAGTAGATGTAGAACAGTTGAGGTAGCAGGTTCAGTTCACAGATGGGGGGTTAAGGAAAACAAGGGAGGAAGTGATAAAAATGGACTTGAGAGAAAAAAGGATAAATAAAAACCTGGCCAGAGATAAGTTAGTTTTTAAGTCAATTTCTGAAAGCCGTCATGTAAAATGGGCGTTAAACCAAATATAATGATAATGATGATGACTGTATAGAGTGCACACCGATGTTGAGATTCTAATATTTCGTGGCATCGCCTCCTTTTCAAACATGTGTGGAAAGTGTGCATACAGTCGAACATTATTATATTTTAATTAAATTCATGTCTATGCTAGGTTTACTAATTATGTTGAAACAATCTATCCAGGGGCAAACTCTTTCAAACTAGCATATGTTTCATCATCATAACCATATTAGATTTAAAGTCTGTTTTACATGCTGGCATGCCTTGGACAGCTTTAAAAAATTGACTCCCAAACTAACCTATCTCTTGCTAGGTCATTAATTATCTCTGTTTCTCTCAAGTCCATCTTTATTACTTCCTTTCATGTATTCCTGCCAACTTACCCTTCTACATCTACTAACCCAAGAACTCTCATCTATTCTTTCAGCGTGGTCATACCATCAAAATCTCCTGTTCTGCACACATCTTCCTATACTATCAAGATTTAATCTTCCTCAGAGATCATCAGATCTAAGCCTGTCTTTAAGACTCACATTACACATCCATAGTATCATTCTCATATCATTCATCTCCATGCAACACATAATCATTACCCACATTGGCCAGGTTTCACTTTCATACATCATCACACATGTGTGATCTCAAAAAAATAAGAGAGTAGAACTTGGGTTTTCTTTCAGCAGCCTCGTAACTCTCACTTCCCTTATTTTGTCCTTTAGTCCTCACATTTCATGAGCAATGTTTCTGACAAAGGAGGAAGAATTCTTGTTTTCTGGGTTGGAATCTATACATCTTACATTTATCGTTGACTAGTTTTTTGACCTTAGAGTGGTATTTTTCTTTTCAGTTCCTTACATCAAGTGGCTTCATGCTTTGTCTGAAACGATTTCCATTAAAAAAAAAAAAAAACCATGAGTACATATACACAAATGTGACATCATCCAGCCATAGTATAACCGAACATTAATTGCCAAGTCATGGTCAATTCTTGTTACTGAATAGTTTCGTACTGTTTCTAACTAGTTACTGGATGGTTTTCTAGTAAAATTTTCTGCAAACCTGGCATAGCAATGGAGAAAGAGAGAGAATACAATTTAAGCACACATGTCTGATAGACTCCTTCCTTGATCAACAGCAGTAACGCCTAATATTCCAGTGTTTCTCTCTACACATTATTGATGTTGTACGCCATGTGGGATGGTGAGAATACCCCCCTCTCTTCCATATATGTATGTTGCTGAATATAAAACACCTGTCAAAAAGAATCAAGAAAGAAAGTTATATTTACCTGTGCAGTCGGTTTTAAACCATTTCTCGACATCATAGCAGTAAAACATTTTGTTCCACAATAAACCTGCATACGCCTGTTGAGCAACGTTCTTCTCCTCTTCAGTCCATGGGTTTTGCAGCAGCTAAAATGGAAAACAAAAGAAAAGAAATGGATATACGTTTCCAGAAAAGTCTTGCATAATTTGTGATACTATGGACGTCCCCTCCTTCCCAGCTAGGACCCCAGACAATGTTAGGAAATGATTCACCAAGGCACACAAAGGCGATAGGATGAATAGTCAGCTTGGAGTGGTCGAGAGAGAGTGGCGCGGAAGTAGTCAGTTTCTATTGTTCAGGGGCCGGTGACTAAGACAAAAGGCCGGATTTAGGATTTCTGGTCGAAACTAAATATATTTAGGAATCAGATTTGTCTGTGACAGTTTTAGTTTTTGAGTTTATGACAGTTGAGTTTATGACAGTTTATGGCAGTAGCGGCTCGGAAGTCCCCCAAGAGAGATCAAAGCAGATTGACGCAGACCCGAGATGAGCTAACTTCAACCGAGCGATGATAATGCCTCGACAGACGATTTAATCTCAGTAAGGCCTTAGCTAATATACAGGAACTTAACTAAGATGTCGACGTTAGTGTTAAAGGGCCTTTTTCACACACACGCCTAGAGTACAACTGATTTATACACAATGTATTTGAGTTTGTGTCTTTTCTTGTGAGTCTGAATTGTTTCGTTTTGTGTACTTGCAAACCAGCGCTTGTGCCATCGGTGATAGTCAGTGGAATACACAACATAGCCAGAACAAGAACGACGAAGAAAGAAGAAAACCAGACCACACAGCATTGGGGTGGCAATTGTTGAGAAGGCCGGTACATGGTCTTACAAATTTAAGAGTCGTCACTTTTTCAAAGTCTTGCATAAATTTCTGAGCATGTCTCCATTGCTTTTTAACGTGCATAAGATTGAACTTTTCGGTCATTTATTATACATATTACAGCCATTTTCTTTTTGATAATTTGTTATTCATAAATTATCGACTCGTATGTTTTAACTTCTTCATTTTTTTATTTTAAATTTGTTACAACCTGGAAGTATATTAATTCGATTAGTCAGATAATACAAAGAATATAAACAAATCTATTCATCAAAATGTAAAATAAAAATAAAAAATGTTAAGCATAAGACACATTATGAAAGAAAGGTAAACATTAAGCTATGTAAATAGTGATGGAACGTTAAAGTTTAAACTATGTTCTATTTTTTTTTTTACCTTTGCATAAAATCGTTTGGCTTGTGTTGCTTTAGCTTTGAGAATATTTTCAAAATGAATCCCAAAGTGGCAACATTTCGGGTTGGTCTTAACAGGCCACAAACAGAATTGAATATGTTTACTACAGCCAGGGTTGACTGTGACACAATAAACAGCAGCGCACTTGGTGCCAACTTTCTGAGGATTCACAGAAGACGTTTCTCCTGAAATAAAAAAAATAAAAGGAGACATGTATAAAAAACAGATAAAACATCAATTTAAAAGCATTTAAATATAGAAAAGTTAAATTCAAACAACTAGGCATACTAATATCTGTAAAAGATCCAGCCTGTATATTTTGGCTTGATTGAATGCTACCCTCACATACATGGAACAAAGGCCTTGATTGGCTGACCAATCGTAAAATAGTATAAAAATACAAGACAATCTCGAGTTGATTGGTCATTCAGAAGTGGTTGCCTTGGGTGAAGATTCTATGTTTTTTTCATTTACATTTCACAAATATCATTATAAACACTACTAAAAATGTGCAACCTCTAGTCACATATTTTTGCTTGTATATCACTACCCCCACCCAAAAAAGGACACGGTAATACCTGGGAGGATGGTATAATGGCCATAGAATGGATACTATACTAGCACCCACCCACAAAAAGAGGAGGTAATGCCTGGGAGGATGGTATCATGACGACAGAATATATACCACACTGCCCCCCAAAGGAGGAGGTAATACCTGAGAAGATGGTATCATGACAACATGAACAGACACTACACTCCAAAAGAGGAGGTAATGCTTTCTTTGACAACAGAACATATACTACACTACCCCTTCCTTGAATTGAGCATTAAACGATAGTACGATAGTATAAGTAATAGTATAGTTCGGCTTGAGACAGACAAAACCAAATCTCTATTTAAAATAGACATAAGATAAGATATATATGGTGACCCCAAAAAAATGGGCCCCGTGTACACTTTATGTGATATCTCCTTTATTTATTCACCGATTGCCCTTATTTTACAGGACATGGCAGAATCAACGACCGTGAGTACACCAAGACCTCAGTTGGAGCTGGGACAAAGAATACACTGTGTTAAATTTTACTACAAGACAGGCTCGTTTAAGAAAACCCAGGACAGTTTCATGCATCAGTTCGAATGTGAAAAGGCTTCATCCAAAAGCAGAATTCAGAACTGGGTGGACCACTTTGAGAAGTATGGGACCGTGGAGAACCTCAACGCTGCCAGTGAGAACCGTCCAAGCCACTCGGGATGTCCCAAGAAGCGGTGAGAGTCTCTCCAAGAGAGTCCGAAACGCTCTGTGCGTAAGCAAAGTCAGTCCCTCGGTATCTCCAGTGAGACTTGCAGGAGAGTGCTGGTGAACGATAACAGGGCTTACCCATACAGAATACAGATGCTGCAGACCCTTACAGCCTCAGACAAAAAGCAGAGAAGCGCTATGGCAGTCAAGATGCTCGATAAGATCGAGGAGACATCAGGTTTCCTTAACCTCCTTTGGACCTCAGATGAAGCCCACTTCCATCTTGACGGAAAGGCGAACTCCAAGACAAATGTCTTCTGGGGGTCCTCCAGACCCAATGAAGTAGCCACCAAGCCCCTGCACTCTCCTAAGTGCACGGTGTGGGCTGCAATCTCGGTCAGAGGCATCATCGGACCAATCT
>OY744517.1:158028974-158446747 GCA_963556195.1 Sepiola atlantica
AAACCAATGATACAATTAAATAACTTTCCAGAACTTATCAAATGACTGATTTAGAAATATATTGTCCTACACAAAATGACCTATAGGACATCAATCCTATAGGTTGTAAAACAAAATTTTCCCAATCCTGACATTTACATCTGGGTCATAATAATTAGTATCTGTTTATATGACTATGTATGTAACTAAGTGCATCGATTGTATTACTATCAAACCATCCATGTTTTTTTCATATTTTTTATTGGGAATACCTAGTATTTTTACTTGTTATTATAAGTCATCATGTATGTATAATATTAGTTTTAGCACAAGTAACAACATCATATTAAGGAGCAGTGGCTTTCCAGTCATAATGTCAAGTTTCATAACAAGATGTCCAAAAGTAAATGCAATATAAACATTTAAATGAAAAAATAAATTGTATTTTTTGGACTACTATTCTCATTTTGGTTGTTATGTCCACAACGTTTCGACCGATGTCACCTCCGACTTTCTTCAGGTGTATTTTTCCAAATTTAAGAATCTTTATGTCGAACTTGGTAACCTGTACAGAATTTCAAACTGAACCTTTCATTTAATCCATGAGGGTAGATTATTCTCATTCTGTCAGCCATAATCAGGTAGAAATGTTTAATTTGTTATTTTTAGTCATTATCGTGGTAAGGACTGAACCTTCAACCTCCAGAATCCTGCCACTTAGAACATACCGGTTTCTGAGTTTGACAATATTTCCCAAGTTCAAAAAAAGGCCCTTGAAAAAGGTCGGAGGTTACAGGTTGTTGTAATAGAATATCCTACACCCCCTCTTTCTATGTGGATTGACTAATACACAGAACTATATATAATGAGTAACATATTCACTGACATTTTGCTTCAGATATTAGTTTGAATATATTAGTTATGTCTAACTAATATCTGTCCAACACATGCCAGCATGTAAAACGGACGTTAAACTAAATATGGTGCCGATGATACCTATTCATTGTACTCACTACTGAAATAAACCTGTCTTTCTTCATCCTAATATTGTGTTGGTTATTCCTTCAATTCAAATAACAACCTTATATAGTGTAACCCCTTTTCTAAGGATACAACCCAGGTGAATATAATAACCAAGATGAGAATAGTAGTCTAAATAATACAAATTATCAATCCTTATCTCAAAAATTCTGAAACAGAAAAGAGAACATTTTTAGTCATGTTTTGATAATTCTTTACGGGACTTGAACTCAAAATAAAAAAATTACAAAGGCACAAAGAATTACTTTGGAAAGAAATGACCAAAGTGAAAACATTTCTTGTCCATGATGTCAGTAGATCAAAAAGAATGATCAACAAAAGGGTGATATAGTCCGATAAAGCTGTGATCGAGAATCAGGTCACAGGCTGACGTCGGATGACATAAATAAAAGTTACTTAACAAGGTGAGTGTTGGGTGCCCGAGTGGGAGAGAAGAGAGACAGACAGACTTAAGGGAAAGAAGAGAGTCCGAGGCCCATTTGTTCATGAATTTTACTAAGAAATAAAAGCATCCTAGTTATAACAAAAAAAATATCTTGTTCTTTATACTAAGGGAAGCAACTCCTCCTCCAATGAGAAACAAGAAAGTGAATTTAATTATTTCCCTTGGGATTAATCAGACAAACAATAAAATTTGTGCTTCACTGTACTACAAAAATTTTGTGAGGAAACCAGCAAAATTGCTTATTTACCAGAAATTATGAACTGGTGAAACGCATCCTTTTTATACACTATTTTATCTTCACAAGTGTCCGATGATTCATTATCAGTAAATATAAGATCAGGCTCATGTTTTGTTGGACTCTGGTCAAACTTTGCAAAAAATGATCCTAGAAAAAAAGAAAAAAGAAAAAAAAGATACTTTAATAAAAGTTTAATCTTTAACTTGATTCAAGAATGAAATATCATTTAATACATTTCACAGACTTTTTCAATGTTCTTAACAGCAAATATTTATAACAAATTTAGCACTTGGATGAAAAACTCCTCGAAAGGTAGGTTTATTTTTCTGTTGATGATATTGTACACTAGAATCACGTCTCCTCGCATCCTCCACTGCTCAACTGAAAATAGATTTAGTTTTTAGAGCCACTCTTTGTAAATAAGCATGGCGAATCCTGTCATAATCCTAGTTGCCAACCATTGAACACGTTCCAGGTGTACGATATCTTTTTGTAGATAAGGATTTGTTGCGTGGATGTCATACTCAAGAATGGGGCATACCAGAGTTATGTATAAGAGACAGAAAGTGTCTGCTGTTTGGTTGGGAAAGAATCTCTGGATCAGATAGAGAACCCACTTGGCTTTGGTCACCATCTTGATACAATGGCGTGTTGGTTTGAAGGAGTTGTCTCCAACCATACCAAGATTCTTTGCATTAGTGACGATATTGAGTGGTTGAGGTGGAAAACCAATAGTCAGGGAGCAGTAGGTGGAGACCCGATTTTACAGAGTTCAGCAGTGAATCCCAGCTTGAAGACAAGGAGCAGACTTTGTTCAGATTATCATGAAGTTGATCATAGTTACGTCTAGGTGATACCAGTTTCATATCATCCACAAAGAATAGTACCTTTTTAGTCAAATTATCTGGGTGATCATTAACATACAAGAGAAACAGAACCAGATCGAGGACAGATCCTTGAGGCACTCCACTACGCACACTTGCCCCCATGGAAAGACAACCATTCACTTGGACATGAAAGATACGATAATCCAGGGGTGAATCTTGTAAGAATAGATCCGTTGGAGGAATAGCTTTTGGTTAACCGAGTCAGACACAAAAAGATGAATTATAACGAAGTATCTGAACAGCGAATTGATGAAGACCAATAGACCAACAGGTCAAATGAGCTAAAACAAAAGAAGCGTGGAATAAATCAGACAATTCTGAAGAACACATGCCATGGTAGTACCTATAGAAGAGACTGAGAATAGCAACAGCACGTCTGTGAGAGAGAGAGGGTGCTAAGAAGAAGAAAGGGTGGGGGCCAACAAAATTACAGATATGTTTCTGAACCTTATCAAGAACCTTCAAATGGGACAGCAAATTTGACAACAGTACTCTATAGAAGGTCTGATTGTAAATTTTTATATAGATATAGAATAGCCTCAGGTATGAGAAAGTGTTTGGAGCGATAAAGAGAACCGACTTTATGAGAAGCAGAAAGGGCAATGGATCTAATGTATGAACTTCAAGAAAGATTTGCTGAGACAAAAAAAAAACAAGAAGTTTCAGAGTCGATTTCTCCTCACTAATGGGAGCAAAAAAAACAATTTGGTCTCATAGTTAACAGTTTTGATATTTAGGGACATAAAATACATCCACTTTCATTTCCTTTCTGCACCCAGATATTTATTAACCTTTTCTGCTCTCATGTTTTGAAGACTTAATTAGCTATGAGATTTCTACATTTACTTTCTTCAAATAATACGACCCGTGGAGTTAAAATAAGTCCCCTTTTAAATTTAAACCAGTAAATGAACTGAAAAATCATTTGCATTTAACTTCATTCAGATATTCATATGTTAATATGCTTCGATTATTTTAAAAAAATAAAGGCATCATAAATATTACCGGGTAACGCTGGGCAGGTAGAGCTAATATATATCGTGCTGTCTATAAAGCTCCAGCCTCATCATCGCAATGTTGCATCCCTGTGCCTGTTTTAAAAGTACTTCTATGGAATGTGTTCGAACAAACTTACTGCACTTGTACCCTTCAAGGTAAACATCCTAGACCAAACCCAACTAACAGCAAAATTCCACCCCTTCACTGTAAAGGTCCCAAGATACCGTAAAACTTTCTATTCAAATAGTTTCTTTTCCTCGGACCGCTTGCCTTTAGAATTCCCTCCCTGCTCCCCCCGACTGTACCAACATGCAGAAATTTGAATGTAATGTAAACAAACATCTCGTTGCACAACTCCCCAATTAGGATGCCTCCGATAAATCTGGCCCCTAATCACAGTAGCTCCTTACATTTCAGTGGCAATATGCATTGTTTTTGGTGAACAAAAGTATAAAAAAAGAAGCTATGTAAAGAAAACATATAAAGACGATTTCACTGAAATATGATCAAGTGGACGACCACCAAAAAGATTAGCTGACCAGATAAGGGTTGATATTGGTATGTCACTCTTGAGAGCTGAAAGATTGGCCCAAGACCATAAGTGGCGTAATTTTGTTCTCAAGCCTGTGGTATGCACATAACTATCAAAATTATATCATTTATATGCTATCAAATTATATTTTTTAAAGATTTTTTAACGTTTTAAATTTTCTAAAGTTAAGTTATGGTTAATATCTTTTTTTAGAGTAGAGAAGAAGAAAAAAAGGCAAACAATGTATTGAAATAAGACAACCTTCAGAATAATCAATCCGCACTTGATTCTTATTATTATAATTCTGTATGCTGGGCTTTGTGTCTGTGTGGCAAGTGTCACAACTGCAGTGACTCCAGGTGTTTCTGAAACAGAAATAAAAACAAGAAAAAAAACTTCAGTTTTTTGCTACAGTCTTTTATAAATTTTCTTATCTAAAAAAATTTAAATCAAAAATACAATATCTTATCAATTACTATTAGAAGTACCCATTCTACAGGGTAACCCCACTCCACCCCCCCCCCCCAAAAAAATATCACCTATGAAATCGTTAATAAAATTCATAATCCTTTCTGCAATCCAACTACCTTTGGTATAAATAAACTTCAGTCTATGGCTGACTTGTTCACCAAGTTTCAGTCATATATACTCAACAGTCTTTAATTTATCTCCATTCAATGACATTTTAGTGACCGTATCATTAGTAAAGTGTCATGCTAAATGGGCTTCATACTCACCCTTCAAATCTTTATCTGCAGGATTATCTCAAAGATAATGTCTATTAAAACAATCCTCTTCCTGAACTAAAGAAGGCCATCACAGCCAAGAAAGGAGTGTGTCAGAGTTATTGACAATTTTGCATGTTGTGTCCAGATGTGCTTATCATTGAACAGTGATGAAGCAAAGACTGTGGGACATTCATGACTGAAACTTGGTGGACAAGTCAGGCAGAGACTGTAGTTTATTTGTACCAAATATTGTTGGATTGCAGAAAGGATTTTGCGAATTTTATTAACGATTCGATGGGTGGCATTTTTTGCAGTCCCCTGTACAAAAAAAAAGTGAAGAAATGACGGTGAACTCAACATGAATGAATAATAAAAACTTAAAGATGGGAAAAAGAAATGTTTTTCTTTTTTATGCCATTATGGCCACCATGAAAAAGTTGAAATATTATAGACCTCATGGATGAGCTTTATTTTTTAAAAAAACAGAGGAAGGAAGTTGTCCATATTTTGAACACAAACATTTGCCTAGAATGATAAAGAAAAAACTGGGTTTTCTAACTCATACAAGATTCCTCTGTAATCCATTTAAATTTTTCTTTATTCTATACTATCTGTCTCTATCCGGAGTTACCCGGGGTCTTTTGGTTGACCCAACAAATTCTTTAAAATAAGGTTCAAGTGTAGTATAGGAATGTTGGGATACCTCTCCTATTTCCCCCCTAACGGACATCATGGCCGCTAGCAATTAAAACATTCAATTTAAGTTACTATTTTATCTGATTAATCTGTTATTAAATTATTAATGTTATTTAAAAAATAATGACCATTTTAACATGTGATTATTAAATTTATATTGAGGGAGGGTAAATAATAGTTTCTATCGTCCAATATGTAAGTATTTTTTTTCGGAGGAGGAGGGGGGGGGGCTTAAATAATATTAATTAAATAAATTGCTACTCAAGGTCGGGGGTGAGGAGAACTGAATAGCTTCCACAATTTTGCTAATAATTTTAAAGCCAGTTTAAATGACTTTCTATTTGAAAGTTTGAATGCTTCCAAATTCTTTTCAGATTTCAAAGAAATTCATTCTTTTTCTTTCAACTTATTAATGGACGATTAAAGGAAAAGAAAGAAAGCAATTTTCCTGAACGATAGTGTGTGTGTGTCTGTGTGTGTGTGTGTGTGTGTGTGTGTGTGTGTGTGTGTGTGTGTGTGTGTGTGTGTGTGTGTGTGTGATTGGGGGGGAGGGGCGAATTTACAATTTAGAGTACCCTGAAAAAAAGGCAGGAACCGGACATTTGTCCACAAATAAAACAGTATTGCGAAACAGAACTATTTGTTATATTAAAATCAAAACAACAATTGAATTAAAAACAATAACAAAAAATAGTTAATTAATAAAATGACCTTTTG
Organism: Sepiola atlantica; assembly: GCA_963556195.1. Lineage (NCBI taxonomy): Eukaryota > Metazoa > Mollusca > Cephalopoda > Sepiida > Sepiolidae > Sepiola > Sepiola atlantica. Next base: position 158,035,237 of record OY744517.1, read on the forward strand.
CAAAGAAATATGCAAATCAGTTTACTTTATAGAAACACTATATAAAAAGGATAAGGTGCTTTAATTGAGTGAAGTTTAATTGGGCATTTTACTACCGCGGTTAATGCAAGAAATGGGCGCAACTTTATAGATATAGAAATAAAGATGAATGATTTTAGATTTTAATTACTTTATGTGTGCAGGTGTGAAGCCAGTGTTTGGTTGTGTACCTACCGCAGCCAGATTTGAGGCAGAATATGAAGTGTTGCAGGGTTATTTCCTCGGTTATAGATTGTGTAACGGCAAAGACACGTCTTGTCATCTTCCTTTGCAAATTCCATGCAAATATCCCAGTAATCTTGATCCAACACACCTGATAAAAACAAAAGATACATCATCACCATCATCATCATAATAATATAATCATATTCGGTTTAACGTTTCGCATGCGTTGGAAGGCTTTTAGAAATTAATTTCCAAACTAACCTATCTCTGGCCAGATCTTTATTTATTCCCCTTTTTCTTAAGTCCATTCTTATCACTTCCTCCCATGTTTTCTTTTGCTTTCCTCTGTAAACTGGACCTGCTGCTTTAATTGTTGTACCCATGAACTCTTCATCCATTCTATCAACATGGCCATACTATCAAAGTCTCCTTTTCTGCACACATATCCCTATACTATCCAGATTTAATCTTCCTCTGAGATTATCAGAACTACGCTTGTCTTTAAGACTCACATTACACATTCATCATATCATTCTCATCTCATTTCTCTCCATGCAACGCATGTTCTCAACCCTCATTGGCCAGGTTTTATTTCCATACATCATCACACTGCATACACATGCCTGATAGACTCTTCCCTTGGTCGACCATGGTAATTCTTTGCTAGTTAGTAATGGCAGAAGTTCCATGAACTTACTCCATCTACTCCTAACTCTTGCAATCATACCAGCACCAGTTCCTCCATGTGATCCAATGGTATCACCAAGGTAACAAAACTTCTGAACAACCTCAATAGCTTTGCCATCTAGATATACTTTCTCCACATCTGAGTTCTCATCCATCTTCATTGCTTCTGAACTTTCATTTGTAAATCTTTACAAAATCTAATATTTTTTAATTTAACAAACGAAAATAAACAAATTTCTTTTGCTGGCATTATACATTTTATAGAGATTTATTGTAATCACTTTTTGATTGCAATAAATGGCCAATAACATTATGCAAAGAATATGAAAATTTTCACTTTTTAACGCTATTTATTCATTAATGTTGACTCTAAAGTAAATCAAGGGGTAGATTAGAATAGTAACGTTTGTGATAAAATGTTTAATTTTCACAATATCTCGGTTACATACGGATTTCAGATGAAATTATCATAATTTTATGAAAGGACTTTATTTTTAACTTAAATTCCTTATTGATAAATACAAAAAAGGAGACTAAATAAAGAGAGGATTTTAAAAAGATTTAAAAAGAGATTTAAAATATAGAGAGATTTAAAAAAAAAAAAAGAGAGATTTAAAGAAATAGAAAGATTTTTAAAAAGAGAGAGATTTAAAAAAGAGAGATAAAAAAAGAGAGATGAAAAAGGATTTTTTTAAAGAGATTTAAAAAAAGAGAAATTTAAAAAAGCGGATTTAAAAAAAAGATTTAAAAAAGATTTTAAAAAAAAGAGATTAAAAAAAAGAGAGATTCAAAAAAAATAAAATAAAAAGAGAGATTAGAAAAGGGGGAGGAGCTCTTATTTTCTTCATAATTTACAGAGAAAACATTGAAAAGAAAAGGAATATTTGATATTCTATTTAATCAAACTTAGCAACACGTGGGTAGAGAATTTACATTAATTCTCTGCACACATGTGAAGTAACAAAGAATGGATGTGTGTTAGTTTGGCAGTAATGCATGTATTGCAAATAAAAGACGGGAAAAAACTTGTGGTTAACAAAGACATAACATTTATTCATAGTTTGTTTATACAAACTATAAAAACCATAAATAAGACATGTATATGTGGATTAAACATACAAATAAACACAGTGTTCCCTTACAAATAAAATGCATAAGTTATTGATAAGAAGGCAAACAATGTATGTTTTAAATGCAATGGCAAAATCTTGCATTTTGCTCATGACGTCTTTCTGTAAAGCGATATGCCCAAAGGCAGGTCTTCTGTATAGGAGAGTAAGCCAGTGACCTAGAGAGAATTATGGTCTTAATTCTCAACCACGTGTTAATATGAGAATTTCTGCAAGATCTTGCCTATCCAATGAGATTTGGAGATTCCTTTTTGTTACCAGGGTTTCTAGACCCAAGGGGATTAACTCTAGCCTATAAAATAATTTATCCTCAAAGAGAGATAACTCTGGTCGTCCCTACACCATAATTGTTTTAGATGAGTATTTATTTACTCCTCTCCAGGAGTTAGGCACAAGGCCAGTTTAATCTTACTCCCACAAGTAAGATATGACCCAAGGTCGGGTCGGGAGAGTGGGATTTAAAAAGCCAGTGCCCGAGAAGGTGAGCATTCTGGCCATTAAAAATTGCCTGGGCAGCCCCGTCGGCATTCCCCGGTAGGGGCGCCTCAGGCAGTAAGCAATAAACTTACTCCTCCCCAAAGAGGGGAGGCGAAACCTGGGAGAGTGGACCTCCTAGAACTGCACAGGACAGACCCATAGACCGGCGTAAATCAAGTCCCGAAAGCTAAGGCAATACCAGTCTATGGGGTGCAGTATCCATCGGAACAGATACTACACTTTGATCTTGCTGGACACTAAAAACCTCAAGCATATTAACTGAAATAGGAAAAAAAAAAGAAAAAAAGTCTCATAAGACATCGACCAAAACAGAAAATCATCCACTTCAATTATTAAACCTTGTATCACTTACTTTTTTTTAATTTTCTTATCTTTCTGTTTTTGCTGGGGATGGGGCATCCTACCGGATGCCAGACATTCACCGGCTATTTCAGACACTCCAGCCTAGAAATCATTTTAAGATTCTAACCGTTCCTTTAAGTGCAATTGTTTGTATTTCTCTTGCACTCGGTTCACCGGGTATACTCACCAGATAGCTTTTGAAATTATTTTTCATTAGTCCTGTTGCTCCTATAATTACTGAGGTGATGGAGATTTTCCTAAGATTCCAGTTTCTTTTCATGTCGTACACAAGACCTTGGTATTTCGTAATCTTTTTCCCTTTCAGCTCTGTTTAATCCTGCATCATTAGGGACACTGACTTCAACTAGGGTTGCTACTTTCTCCCTTTTGTCCCATATCATGATGTCAGGTTTAACAGCTCCGTTTTCTAGATATGTAGCTGTAGGGATTGCATAGTCATAGTGGATGATGTATAAATTATTTCCAACTGTTCTTTCTGGTATATGCTCTCATGACTTGCTGCTACACCGGATATTCAACTTTTTACATATAGTCTAGTGAAGATATTTACACATTCCGTTGTGTCGCATTGTATAATAGCCACCCCCCAGGAGAACCTTACAACTGGATGTCAGGTGGCTCACACTCTCCACTTCTGTGTGGCAGAACCTGCACTTGTTATTGTTGCTGAGACCACTCATTGTTTTAAAGACATTGGTCATCAAGCCTTGACCATGAGCAGCCATTATCATTCTCTCCTGATCATAGTGGAGATATCCTCTTTTCAGCCAGTCTACAGTCAGTATCTTCATCAAGCTGTATGTTTTCCGTTTGGATCTTCTTCCCAGCTCTGATGGAGCACTTGGCACATTTGTCCAGGCCGAACTTCATTCCAATATCTTTGGAGAAGGTATGTACAACCTGTAAGAGTCGGCTTAAGTCAGCATCTGAACTAGCATACAGCTTGAAGTCATCCATGAAGAGCAGGTGGTTGACTCTTTTGTTTGCGTCTTGTTTGCATCCCTGGCTTAGATTGTAGGCACTCCGGCTTTTGTTTAGTAATTTGCTTAGCAGATCAATTGCCAGGCAATAGAGGAGATAAGCTATCTCCTTGAAAGATTCCTCATCAGATCTTGACGTCAGGGATTTTAATTGTTCCATTAGTGTGTCTTAATGCCATGGTTGTTTGCCACATATTTATTTGTACTGCCATGGTTTTCTTGAAGACCGGATGGATATTATATAGATCAAGGCAGCTCAAGAGCCATGCGTGGGGTACACTATCGTATGCCTTTTGGTAATCGATCGATGCCATGCTTAGATTTCTCTGCCTCTTCCTACAGTCCTCAAAGATAGTCTTATTGATCAACAATTGGTCCTTGGTGCCTAAACACTTCCTCCTGCACCCTGCTTGTTCTTTTTCCAGGTATGCTCCAGAAGAGAGGTGTTCGTAGATGCTGTCTTCAACCAGGCCAGTGAAGAGTTTGTAGGTTGTAGTGAGGCAGCAGATCGGTTTGTATTTTGTAGGGTTTTGTGTCTCACTCGATTTGGGTATGAGGGTCGTATCACCTTTTACGAGCCATGCTGGTGTGGCCTCCTCACCCCTTAACAGTCTGGTGAAGCAGCTACTATAATGGCTATGAATTGCTGTTAATTTCTTCAGACAGAAATTGGTATATTGTCTATGCCAGGTTTTTTGTGATTCTGAAATTGATCTAGCTTTCATTTTATCATTCCAGACATTATCTCTGTCTCTGGCATTTCTGGATTGCTTTTATTACTTCGAGCTATATCTAAGATCCACTTGGCCTCTTGATTGTATGATCCCTCATTCTCAAACATAGGCCTCCAGTAGTTTTCTATCTCCTTCTCTTCCGGTGGCTTTTCCACCGTTATATTCTCTCCAACCAAATTTCGGTAGAATAGTCGTGTATTCTTTTTGAACTGTCTGTTCTCAACTTTCACCATGTGCTTGTTATCCTTTTCTTGAATTCTTTTGGCAAGTACTGGGATTCTGCCTTCAAGTTCCCTCACAACGTTTTTAATTTCTTCTACATTTTTTTTGTATTCAAAACTGAGTCTGCAGATGGTGTTCCTCAGCCGTCCCCGCACTGTAGGGGCAGCAAGGAATTGTTTGATTTGAGAGACTTCCTTTCTGCAAAGGTTAAGTTGTTTCTGGAGCTTCAGTTTCCACAATGGTGATGTGTCTTGTGCTCTGGACTCTCATTGCTTTTTGAATTGAGGGAGTGTTTTCCTAACAATGTAAAGCCTTGCAGCGTATGTTACTTGATTCAGCTCCGTGAGGGATATGTTGGATGGAACAAGTCTTTGGAGAGTGATGTTTATGTTTTGTATTATTGCCTTGGTAGCTCTTGAGGCTTGGATTTTAGGAAGTTGAAGTCTTTCCTCCAGCCTCATCATCTGGACTTCCTCAATTGTATTCCCAAGTTCTTCTTCCAAAGCCAATTGCTCATCATCTGGTTCCAGTAATTTCTGAGGTAATGATGGGGATTCAGGTGTTACCAGTTGTCTCAGTGATAGTTGTGAGGAAGAACTTAGGTTCAATAAGGGGCTTGTGATTGTAAATAGACAGCAGATGGTGGTGGTATACTTGTCGGGGAGCCCCTTGCTAAAGGGAATTCTGGTGTTGATGTGGCTGTATGGTGGGTTGTCATAGACCTTATTTGTAAGGAATTCTGTTCTTTTAAACACTCTTTGTTCTTAGCATTACTACCATACTACGAGCATGACACTATAGCTATGTATATATAGGTAAAACAGAAACATCTCAGTGCATATATGTATGCAAGTACATTATAGGAAGATACAGGGTGACCCCAAAAAATGCCTCCCATGGAATCGTTAATAAAAATCACAAAATCCTTTCTGCAATTTGGTACAAATAAACTGCAGTCTATGCATGACTTGTCCAGAAGGTGATGACATACAGACATTATTTCTCTGTAAGCATGTTTCTAATATACTGCAATATGTCAAGTGAACATGCTCCAAAATATCAAATTTCAACTGCACCCAATTCATAACTAGCGTCAGGTGCCCATTCATTGTTTAGTTTCTGAATGTTTTGAAATGAATCGACATTGAATTGGTCGACTCCCTCCCACCCATAGAATATTTAATAAAATTCGCAATCCTTTCTGCAATCCAACCATATTTTGTACAAGTAAAATTCAGTCTATTCCTGACTTGTCCACCAAGTTTCAGTCATGAACATCCACATTTTTATTTTATCGCCACTCAATGATATGCTCCAAATGGGCACTTCTTCAAATTACTCGTTTGAATGGCTGTGAGGACACTTTCGTGATCGTCTTATCAGTAGATGTGATCCATTCACCAGACAATAACCCTTCTCCCCAGATTTCTATCTGCGGGGTTGTCTCAAAGATAATGCAGATCAAAAAAATCCCCAGGCTATTTCTGAATTGAATAAGGCCATCACAGCACAAATCAGGACAGTGCGAAGAGAGGAGTGTCAGAGTTATTGACAATTTTGCATGTCGTATTAAGGTTGCTTGCAACACAGAGGTGCACATTTCGAGCATATATTTGAACAGCGACAAAACAAAGACTGTTTGACTCATCATGTTTAGGAATTGTTCCAATTAGACATGAAATACATTAATTTCTATCACAATTTTGTGAAAAATGTAGTGAAACTATTTTCAATGCAAAAAGAAGTCATTAAAGTTGTCAAAAATTGAGTTTTAGAGACATCACTATAAATTACATAATCGAAATTAGTGGACTAATGGACTTTGACAAGACCTAATGTTTCACTCATCTTATCTTCCCAAATGCATTTAAAATGCCCAAAATTAATTTGATTTGACTTGAGGAGAAACATAAAACAGTATGAAAGACTAATTGACCACATATATGGTACTTTTCCCCATAAATCCTCTCGAAAATAAGGTTGAAATGCATGAAGTCAAACAACCCTAAGTATTAATAAAAAACAAATATCAAACAACTTGAAAAAAGTCTGTTCGTTTTTCCTATTACTGTCGGTGCATCACTTTATGATAGATTTAATTCTTTTATTTTTAGGTACTTCTAAAGAATAAATGTAGTAGCTCATACAGGCTCTTAGTTAATCCAGTGTTTGCAGCTAAAGAAGATCAGAAGAAAATATTTTTCAAAAAGAAATTAAGTCTGCTTAGTTTCTTCTAGTTTTAACTAATTAGCCAGATAGATCGACACAAGAATAAGAGCATACAGAAAGAGAAGAACTGATTATTTTCCTGATAACAATTTTAATGAAAATCTGTTATAGTTGAAACTCCCTCTCTCATTTACTTGCTGAAACAGCATTTTGAGGAAATTTTCTGCATATTACAGCAACACTCAAAGTGCAACCAGGATTTGCATCTTTCAATCTTTGTGCAATATTCACTTTGGAATCCAGAAGGACAAACTTCGGACAGCGAACGTCATATTGCACTGATACTCCTTCTTGTCCTGGAACAGCTGTGGAGTTTTCAAGGTTCAGTACATGACGTGCTATTTCATCTGGCCATGATATTGTGTTGATGGCCTCGAACCGCATATTGCAAGTCGAGAGTTTCACCTCAGACCCAGCTTCAATTGCAACAAGGATAGTTTTGGCAAATGATTAATTGCAGTTGGTGGCTTTAGATAAGGCTGTGATATCGCCATGTTCATCAGACTTCAAACAAGCTTTCTTTGCAACATCAATTAAAAACTAACACCTTGGATGAGAGTAAGTGTACTTATTGACACTTATTCAATGAATTGATTGATGTCACTGCAATGCTTCAATGCATTGACATCTAATGACGTTAAATTGCATTGGCATCTGATGACGTCAAATTAAAAAGTTAGAATTATAGGATTTTTAAGTGTCAAAATGGATTAAAATATGTCAAAATTAGCCGTTACTGCTAATTTATGGCAGCTGTATAGGTTTCTTTTAGTCTTCCACTGTAGAAAGATGGAAATCTTACAAAGTATGCATAAAAGCTTACACTGCGTAGACAAGAGAGAAGGTATAATTTCACAAAAATGTACCAATAACGTCAAAATGGCTCAAATTAGGTTGTATTATCAATTAAGTCTGCTTCAATATATTTAATTGGCACTGATTGACCTCATTTGTGACATTGATTTCTGTTGAGATTGAAAAAGACTGTCAATTTCATCTAATGATGGTTGTTTCTGTTGTATACAGCTTCAACTAGATTTCGACGCTTCTTTGATTTAAAGTGTCATTCACCCTAAAAAAAAATTAAAATTACCCTTAATCTTTTCGATTGTCCCTCAAATGTTCCTACACCTAAAAAGAAGAAAAAGGCGATTTGGTAGTCAAACAAGCTTTTCTTCATACCTTTTAATTGTTTTTTACGAAACGTGGGAGTTTTTTTAAATATCGGAAAATCGGAGGGTCAGATAACAGATTTTTGGCCAGAAATACTTACTGAAATCTCCTGAGATTGGTTTAAAAGGCTAAAAACGTTATTTTAGTTGGTTTGGTCTGATGAGTGAAATAGAGTTAAATTGTTTTTCTCCCTACTCCACAGGCCGTGAAATAGTTATTTTTGTCAAATTTTACCCGAAAATTTAAAAATCCAGCAAAAAATTGTCATTTTCCGTATTGGTGAACTGCGTACACTGTTAATTCCAGCAGTATTTGTGGTAGATCTTATGGACTTTTTTGTGCATATTTGGCTTGTATTGTTTTATCTGGGTCGTTTCTGGTGGTATTATACTTCTTACCTAGAAGAAAATAGGCCTAGAAATTGTACTTCAAAGAAAAATTGTCACAAAAAATGGGAACCTTTTGGTGTTTTTCTTTGTCCAAAAGGCCTGATTCTTCGGAAACACTACAAAACACTACACATAAAAACATAAATATTCTGAAAATAGATCTCATACTGCATTTGTTGGGACAAAAATCAAAGTGAGGGGACAAAAATCGCTTTGAACAGAATTTTTTTACAAAAGTGGAAAAAATGTAACTAAGAGTCTTAGCATTGAACAGTGATAAAACAAAGACTGACGGACATTCATGACTGAACCTTGGTGGACAAGTTAGGAATAGACTGAAGTTTATTTGTACTAAATAGGGTTCGATCACAGAAAGGATTGTAAATTTTATTAACGATTCCATGGGTGTCATTTTGGAGGGGTCACCCTGTAGTATTATGCCGACACTTGAATGTACAAAAATGAAAAGAAAAAAAAACATCTTGAAATCATCTAGAAAAATAGAAAAACAGAAAAATGTTTGGGCAGGGATGCAAATAGCCAATGGCAAAAAATGCTAAAATCGAGATTAATTTACAAACCTGGAGGGCTATGCCCCCAACACACACTGTGTGTATGTGTGTGTGGAGATGGTAGCACAACAACAACTAAAAGCAACCTGGATGATGTGCTCATGATAAGTAGTAAAAATACATTTAAAATAATTTGAAAAATGTTTAATTAAGGTTATTTCATGTCAGATCATCCAGGGCTTGAAACCCATGTCCTCAGATTTTGTTGTAACTTGCACCACAGATGGACATCATAAAAACTAAGAAATCCTGAAAATTTGAGCATGCAACTCCAAGCGGTTTCCGATTTAGAGCAGTTTCCGTGTCGCATAAATCGCGCAAGATGTCGCCTGGGCGACATTTTAGTAATTACATTTTCTTGAATATTTTCATTTTGGAACATGATGTGATGCTGAAAATTCACACAGGTATGTTTTTCAACCCAAGGAACCCAAAAATGGCATCAGCTTTGCTCAGAAATGAAGCCTTCTATGAGATTTTATCAAATTTTGAAATTTTTTACATGTGCACCAATATCGGGCAAAAAAATGATGTAGCTGATATGGTAACGGGTTTTTTTCTTTTGGACATTCATTTAGACACTATGAAGTACCTCTGGACCAAAAATGGTAAATATTACTTTTTTTGTTCACTCACAGTGTCTATTCAAAGTTAGATCTTTTTCCGAGGGTTCAGAAATACCCTATTGGGGAAGCAACTAGTTTGGATATGCGAGATCAAAATTTATATAAAATTCACATTGAAATAAGTTTTAGAAAGTAAAAGTTAAAAGAGTCTCACATTGATTAGATATTTACAATAAAAGCTGACTTCACAACAAAAACCAGCACACGACAACATTATCTACATGGGTTATTCTCATCAATTTTTACTGAGAATAAATGTTGAATGGTTTTACTTATGACTTATAAGATAGATGAAGTTAGCACTGTTTGTGTTTATTTAATAACTGCATAGCAGTTTTTATTAAGGTAAAAAGTTTCGGGTTGTTAACACCATCCATTGTAAAATGACTGAGCGAAATATCATCAAAATGTCCCATGCGCAATGGCGATTTGGTCCAATGTCACCAGAATCCAATGATTATGCCAATTTTGGCTACTGAACCACAATAGCTGCTTAAATATTGATCATATTTCTTGTATAACAAAGTTTTTCTTTGCCTATTATGCCTGCATTAGTTGGTGGTTAATTCCAAAAATTTCTGGATGATTTGACATGGAATTACCCATTAGTGCAATATCAATTTTGGTGAACAAAAGGAAAAAACAGGCAAATTTATAAATAAGTTAATCATCAGATTAATTGAGCTGACAGAAAATATTCAAATTATTTGGTTTGAGAGCTTTCAACTTAACAGACTTCACTTTTGCTTTTACCTTCTGACCAGCAAGTTCTGCCTGTTTCAATTATTTGGGGCATTTTCTTAAACAACTCCAATCAGTTTCAACCAAGAAAATCAAAATTAAGAGAAAGACACTGAGTGTGCATGTAGGGGAAAGAAGACAGGAAGTCAGTCTTTGATGAAACTAAAGTCATCTAACTCTCCTACTCCCATCATCAAGTCGTAGCCTTCATGGCAAAATTAACATTTTTAGTTTTCAGAGAGAACTATACTAAAATATCGTCCCAAAGCTGATGAGCCATTGCTGAAAATGACGAGATACTACAAGCAGGCAGATTTTGATTCCATCAGAGATCACATCAGCGACGCCCCATGGAGAGAAACCTTCTCACTCCCTGCTGATCAGTGCGCAAATGAGTTAACCGAATGAGTCAAAGCAGACATTGAAGCATATGTCCCCATGCGAAAATTCTACAGCAAGCCCTACTCTCCACAATAGTTCACCTCGGAATGTGCAGCTGCTATTGCACAGAGGCAGCAAGCATTCTGATAATTCGGTTGCCATAGTCAACTGCGAATAGACAAAAGTTTATAGAGTCAAGAAATAATTGTATGGCAGTGATAGGTGAAGCAAAGAGAAGGTATACAGAGATGACTAGAAAACGCATTCAGTCGCAGAAACTAGGTACTCGCAATTTCTGGAAAATCTACAATAGTGTGGTGAACAATGGACAATCAACAATTCCCTTGCTATCAAACCACAATGATGTCGATTGCACGGCAACTGATAAGGCTGAACTACTTGCTCAGCGTTTCGCCTTAAACTCCATTTTGGACTCAGCAAACCACCCCCTCCCTAAATTCTCATTGCGGACTGAAGCCACACTTGATAACCTGGTCATCACCCCATCTCAGGTCAGGGACATCATAAAAAACCTTGACATCTCCAAAGCATGTGGGCCTGATCTTATACCAGTAATAGTAATAAAGAAATGCTCTGCTGAACTGGCCCCTGTCCTCTCCAAACTCTACAATGCCTCGCTGAATATTGCTTCCCTGATAGCTGGAAAATTTCCTCTGTGGTACCAGTTTTCAAGAACTCTGGAGATAGAACTGATTCTTAGAATTATCACCCCATCAGTCTACTTCCAATCTTTGCTAAAATCTTTGAATCCTTAATCAATCTAGTGATAGTCCGGCACCTCGTTAATGCTAAACTTCTTTCTGACCGCCAGTATGGATTTAGGCAAGCACATTCTACTGCGGATATCCTAGCAGTTATCTCTGAACACATTTACCATACACTGGACAAAGCAGGTGAAGCTAGGGCAGTAGCGTTTGATATATCAAAAGCCTTTGGTCTGGCATAAAGGTCTTCTCATAAAAATTAATTCATATGATATTACTGGAAGAATATTTAATATAATTAGATCCTTCCTAACCAGAAAGAAAGATCCAGGTTGTCCTCAATGGCCGTTTATCCAAACAAGATGATATTAATGCTGGTGTATCCAAGGAATCGATCGTTGGACCTGTATTGTTCCTGATTTTCATAAACTACCTCCCTGATGACATTGTGTCTGAGATGGGTATATCTGCTTATGACTCTACTCTCGTCATGTGGGCAAAACAGACGCGCACATATCCAAGACAATGGCTGAATCCTTAGAAAGTGACCTCCAGTCTGTAGTGGAATGAGGTCATAAATGGATGGTAACATTTAATGCTGCAAAGACAAAGCTCCTTTCCTTCAATAACTCCAAAACACTTCTTCAACCACCGATTGCCATGGCAAATAACAGCCTACCTGAAAGTCCAACATTCAAACTCCTCGGACTAACATTCAGCAGTAACATGAATTGGAACAAATACATAGAAGACATTGCCAAGGCTGCTGCAAAGAAAGTGGGATCCCTTTAAAGTGTTAGTAAACTTCTCACATCTGACAGTATCCTATATCTCTACAAAGCCACAATCCGCCCATGCATGGAGTATTGTTGCCACATCTAGGCTGGTCCACATCCACTAGTCTGTCCCTCTTAGACAAGGTTAAAAAAAGAGTCGCTAATTTAATAGGTTCCTCATTATCCACCAAGCTCCAGCCCCTATCGCCGCAATGTTGCATCATTATTTTTGTTTTACAAGTACTTCAATGGATTATGTTCTGATGAACTTGCTGCTCTGGTGCCCCCTCGACGTCAACACACTCGACCAACCAGACAATCAGCTAAATCCCATCCATTCACTGTGGAGATCCCCAGATGTCGGAGAGTTTTTTACTCCAATAGTTTCTTTCCTCATGCTGCCGGCCTTTGGAACTCCCTCACTTCTCCCTGCTTCCCCGACTGTACCGACATACAGAAATTAAAAACTAATGTGAACAGACATCTCGCTGAACACCTCCCAATTTAGGATGACCCCAAAAATTTTCACGTTAATTCTCAGTAGCCCCTTACAGCATGCCTTGTTTGGGGTGAACTATGATTTTTTAAAAAAGACAAAGAAAGGAAGAGAGAAACAGGAAAAGCAAAAGAAGGATAAAGCATAGAGAAAGAGAAAGAAAATTCAGACTAATAGCAACATAAAAATAAGGCGGTAGGTTCTAGTAATTTGGCAGAAATCAGCAATTTCGACCAAAAGAACTCACATCCATGAAAGGCTCTAGCGATTAAAATACATATACACTTTTTTTGGATTAGAAAAGTCAAAATCATGCTAAAAGGTGGGAAATTTACATCGCTGTTGGGGGAAGAGTAAAATTCCTAATAAAAGAAAAATAGGAAAAGTCTGTTCGACCAGTATCAGATGGCTTAAGAGGTGCAAAGTTTTGTTAGAATTCAGTGGACATTGAAAGTATTTCAATATTTATTCTTCAACAGTGTGGTCAGTTTAATAAAAATGACCATAGATTTCGATTTTAAGATCATTTTTCTGCATAGGTTGTGGTGACTCACTGTACAGAAATATATTTTTTTATTTCACTATATAATAGGTCCTCTGGCAGAAAGAATACTGATCGTTGAAAGACCAACACAGACACTACAAAGATACACTGATAATCTCCCTGAAGAACTGTGGTATGGAGTGTTGTGGTTGACCAAAAAGGAGTTCAAGAAAGTGTCTCAGTATTTGATAACCATTGCATCTCCACAGTCCAGGATAAATATTCAATGATAAACACACCTCAATACGATGTGCAAAATTGTCAATAATTCTGACAAACTCCTTTCTGGGCAATACCCTGATTTTGTCTGTGATGGCTCTCTTTAGTTCAGAAATAGTCAAGGGATTGTTTTGATAGATATTATCTTTGATTAATCCCACAGATAAAAATTTGGGAGCATTAAACCCATTCAGAATCACACCTCTTGCTGATCAGGTAAGGTAAGGTAAGGTAAGGTAAGATGTTGCTTTACGGCACATCAACCCTAAGGATCATTTCGTGCCATGAGTGTGGAAGGGAGTGTCCTTCATTGGAATCTTAAGTCAGTGATATTTTAAATTGTTTAAGGTTAATGCATCTTATTGCCCCTGTTTTAGGGCCTAAAATTCAATTTGGGCTATTTCGTTTGTATTGTATTAAATCTTTAGATGAGTTCCAAAAGGTTTATTTTCTTTAGAAAATGCAATATTTTGTAAGGTGTTACTTTCTCAAATAATGTTTTTAGGGTTTGTTCATTAAAGTATTTTCTACGGATATTTTCATATTTTTTGCAATCCATTAATATGTGTTTTATGGTTAGTTGATGATCACATGTTCTGCATTGAGGTGCATTTTCTGCTTTTAAAAGATATTCATGAGTTAGTTTTGTATGACCAACTCGGATTCTGGTGAATTTAGTATCTAAATTTCGTTTTGATAATATTTCTCTGTCTTGCCCAACATTTGGGTGAAGTTTGTTGTTTTGTTGTTCGTCCCATAGCTTTTGCCATTTGGTTTTAATGTACAAGTTGATTTTATTTTTTCTATCTGTGTATGCTGATCAGACGATCACCAAATTGTTCCTACATGTCATTGAACGGCAATAAAACAAAGACGGTTGGATATTCATTACTGAAACTTGGATAAGTCAGCCACGGATTGAAGTTAATTTGTACAAAATATGATTTGATTGCAGAAAGGGTTGTGAATTTTATTAACAATTCCATGGGTGGCATTTTTTTAGGGTTAGGTTAGTAGAGGAATTTGATTTGGCCTGGATGGTTGTCTGATTTTACAGCATGTCAACCATCGTTGGGTCTTTTTATGTTAAAACCGTACATATGTCGAACATACGACTGGTTTGTAGAGTAATTTGTTTTGCAGGCGTATATTTTGTGAACAGATAGTCTGTAAACAATAGTTTCTATTTAACCCATTGATTGAACCCTGACAGGTACTACCACTACTCCGTGTCAGAGTGGACCTGGAAGTAGTGATAAATAAGGGGTAACTTCATACTCCTCAAATCTCTCAAGTTAGGGCCTCATCACTGGACGGTTAGGAGGAGGTCTTGAATAGTTAATAAGATAGGGAAATAGGGTACGCATAAAATAAAGATAAAAAGAGCTGGGAAAGATGGAGTCTTTTATTTGAGGGGGGGGCACCTTTCCCAAGGGTGTCCAGTACAGGAAAATTATTTTATGGCTTATCAACCTTTTGTGTGATTATTTAATACCGAAAATCAAATACCTATTGTAAACAATTCATGTAACTCAGGTAAAAATAGGGTTCATACCATTTACTACAATATTATCTCATAATTAAACAATAAATCTGATTGAATTTAAACTTGGTTTCTAGCTTCCATATTTAACCTGAGCATGACACTCTCCATCCCAGCTGTAGAAGGGTACAAATAAAAGATTAAAACCAACAAACCTGTATCAGTTAATTCGAATTCAGGATCTGCACGTTTCCGTTCCTTGTTGTTTCGGATAAGTTTCTTGTAAGGGAAAGCCGACTGTGGGTAACGATACAAGGCACGCATGTAGCTATGGTCGGAAACGTTGTCCAGGTAGTAGTACACTTCCTTTACATCCTCACCATGATTGCCCTGAAAATAACGGAATGTGCCAGAATATAAACATTTAATAGTTAGTAGAAAAAAAATGTGACCTATTGGGTCAGTCATTAGGCTTAGCTTGAATCAGGAAAAAATGAGTTTGCAAAGCCAGTTAAATATAAAAAAATAAAATGATAAAATCCAAAATTAGTCTCTTTTGCATGTTATATTTCCCTCTCTCTTTCACTCTATAGATATGTGTTCAATAGTATTACTAGTTGTTGTGATATTCCCTTTTGTTTATGATGGACTATTCTGATTATTTTATTCTTTCCTTTCTTTTGTTACCTTTAATTGTTATTAAATAGAGAGTAAGAGAGAGAGAGAGTGACAGAAGCGAGAATGATAGATATCGTTTGAAATAAGTTTGAGAATGATAGATAGAAGCTTAAGAGATGGGTCACTTGGTGAGTTAATTGCAAATTACAGCTAATTAGAACAATTAAAATGGAAATTTCTTTTCAAACATAACTCAATCCCACAACTGAGGAATATTTTAGCATGTATTTTGTTTGATTAAAATATATAGGAAAAAAACCTTCGGTAAACAAATGTTAACTCAGATTTAGTATAATAATAGATATGGTTTCTCTTCTGATTAAACATTGATATTTATAGTTCTTTATAATGAGGTTCCTTCCAGCCTTCTTCATGTATATTATTAATTTATGTGCAATGAGGTTTTTAAATGAATAAATAATAATGAAATCATTGTGTAGAATGCTCAGGTGCACAACAACCAATCAAAAGTGTAGGATAATGTACAAGTGTCAAGGAAGTAAACAGTGTAGGGGGTCATGATGTGTATGGAAAGGGGAGACATCAGGTGTAGTTTGGGAAAATTTCGGTAAGCATGAGAGTTTTAAAGGATGCAGTACCCCGGCAGCAAACAACTGATGCAGGCCGTTGGTTCCATACCTCGGCAAATATATTTCCGAAAGTCATGGGAGCTGTGATGTTTTCTGACTTTGTAAGCATGTCCACATGTGTTAGTCACATAAAAATCAAAAAGGTGCCCTGGGTTGCTGTTGGTGAGATGATTAATAATTTTGAAGGTGTTTATTAAATCAGCTGCTAAAAGTTAGAGCTTCGATAAATCCAAGCCCAAGAAAACAAGGCGTTCAGAGTATGGTAGGTGTCTGATGGAGAGTATTCGCTTGGTTGCACGCCTCTGTTCTGAGCAAGATAAATGTTCCAGACTGAAGATGCGAATTCTAAGTGTGGTCACACTATAGCTGTATGCAGTTTTAAATAAATGGCTGGAGAGTGGCTAACAAATGTCTTGCTGAGTGAGGACAAGACACCCTCGGTCTTTTTGACAATTTTAGAGATGTTTTTTGTCCAACACAAAATCGCTGCTAACAGTAATCCCCAGGTCACACTCATAAAAAGACTTTCTGATATTAGTGTTATGGAGGGGGTATGTGAATGCTGGATTTTTTTCCCCAAAAAATGTATGGTGGCAATTATGATTATTATAGATTATTTGGAACAGTGATGTTTCTTACATATTTAAATCTGACGCGCTGATAATATTAACGCTTATTTCCAAATTAATAAACACTCATGAAAATAAACAATCATGCAGATCTTGTCATTAATCTATTATATAAACGTCACCTGTCTGTATGGATGTATGTATGTATGTATGGATGTATGTATGTATGTATGTATGTATGTATGTAAAGCTTCTCCTCCGAAAGTACCCAACACACGGTCACACGGGTGACATCATTCCGACCGGCCAGCCCAGACGCGTGTAATATCTCGGAACCGGAAAAAAAAAATTGACTCTTCCGGGGTCGACTGAGCACTTTTCTCCAATGGGGGGTGGCTTTTAACTCCATTTTTCAACGTTATTTATACTAATTTGAGAAGAAAAATAATGCAAAGTCACGATAAACCAGATATGACGTCAGAGTAAGGGAGTGGCGGGTAGAAATTCACTCACACTACAACCATTTTTTTTCTTTCTTTCTTCTTTCCCTCTCACTCCCACACTTTCTACCTTTCTTTCTTAATTATTAATAGACGCTAATATTCCTTCCCCCTCCCTTCCTCACTATGGCCGTTCTGTTATCCTGATATAATACTTCCAGGCATGTATTTATAAAAACACTTCTTTTTTTTTTTTTTTACATAGCTCCCCCCAAACAAGGCAAACTGTCACTGTAAACATAAGGGGCTACTGAGAATTAGGGTGAAAGTTTTCGGGGTCATCCTAAATTGGGAGCTATGCAGCGAGATGCCTGTTCACATTAGTTTTAAATTTCTGCATGTCGGTACAGTTAGGGAAGCAGGGAGCAGGAAGGGAAGTTCAAACGCCGGCAGCATGAGGAAAAAAGCTATTGGAATAGAAGTCTCTCTGACATCTGGGGATCTCCACAGTAAATGGATGGGATTTAGCTGATTGTCTGGTTGGTCGAGTGTATTGACGTCGAGGGGGCACCAGAGCAGCAAGTTCATCAGAACATAATCCATTGAAGTACTTGTAAAACAAAAACAAGGATGCAACATTGCAGCGATAGGGGCAGGGGTGGAGCTTGGTGGATAATGAGGGACCTATTAAATTAGCGACTCTTTTTTTAGTCTTGTCTAAGAGGGACAGACTAGTGGATGTGCACCAGCCCAGATGTGGCGACAATACTCCATGCATGGGCAGATCGTGGCTTTGTAGAGATATAGGATACTGTCAGGTGTTAAGGTTTCACTAGCATGGTAGAGGGATCCCACTTTCTTTGCAGCAGCCTTGGCAATGTCTTCAATGTATTTGTTCCAATTCATGTTACCTTGCATTTCGATTGTTTTAAAAATTGTTTATTTATCCTTTGATGTTATTTTTAATCAACATTTCTAATATTGAATTCTTATATATTCTATGTTGACTAATAATGTTGTAACAACCTAGCATATCGGCAAACTCTTTCAAATATCGGATCAATTATACTGGAGACACCCCAGAATCATAAACGACCAAAAGGACACATATCAGCCTGACACTGGTTTCTTTTACTTACGGTTAACAAAACATAGGCAGATTTTTTTACAAAACGTTTTGTAGAAATTGAAATATCAATAGTGATGAAGACAAGATTAGATGTTGGATGTGTAAAAATAAGGTTAAAAATGGAAAATTCCACCTAAGCTAGATTGAATTTTTCATTAGAAGTTAAGTTAGAGTAAGAGCTACGTGTACAGGAATTTGCATCATGAGAGGTAGTACATTGTAGAGAAGCTAGAGAGTTCCTATCTCTTGAGAGTTTGGCATCAAAGTGATCAGATACGGTTTTTGAAGCTTCCACTACCCTACAGTGGTTGGGCGGGAGAATGCAGTTCATGTGAAGTAAAGCAAATCCCAGATAAAATAATGGAGTTATTTTGTTGTTCTTTTTAATCGCTTCTATTATTCCAACCACAGAGTGAAAAAGAAAAGGACAATATCTATACGACTGCTACATAAGCACTTCGAGAGACTTCACTTTCTACCGAGCAACTACTTATGTGTCAACAAGAGAGAGACGAACAGCTGTTTCTGTCCACAACACATTGCCGGCTATTTATTTATAATGGAGTGGAAGAATTGGTCCCACACAATGTTACAAGTTGCTTATTACCACCGTAATACAAATAATACAAACAAACAAGTTATCTTTTTAAAATTTTATAAGCAAAAATATGCGACCAGAGTATATCATAAAAAGGAGAAGGTAATTTTAGTGTTCAGTCAGATTTACCTCCCTTTGCATATTGGAAGTTAAGAGACTACCGGGTATGCACATTGAGAGATATTGAAAATAAATAAGGCCAAGGAAAATCTAATCAGTTTAACTCTGGCGCAAAATGTAAACACACGTATATCTCTTTGTCTTGTTCTTTCTTTTTACCCTTTGTTTTAGTCTTGCGAGCCGAGTCTTAGATATTACAGTGATCCCTGGGAGGATGGTATCATGGCCACAGGACAGATAATACACTACTCACCCCCAAAAAAGGAGATAATTCTGTAGAGGATGGTATTTTGCCGAATTAACATATACTACACTACCCACCCTCAAAGGATTAGGTAATGCCTGGGAGGATGGTCTCATAACAGAACAGATACCAGACTACCCTCTACACCCTCGATTGGGTATTAAAAGAAAGTACATTAGTATGAAATAGTACAGTAAACTGAATTGAGCATTAAAAGATAATACAATACTACAATTAACAGAAGTAATAGCAGTTTCAGCTTCAGACAGACAGATACCAAAGCTCCATTAGTAATATATTTAATACATGATAGCATTGGGTTTCAGCCATGTTGCTGCCTCTGTTATAGATTACTTCAGTACAAAAAAAAACGGTTACTATTTTAGCATTCAGGGTGCTTCATGAGTCTAATCTTCTGGACTTTCTTAATTTTGAAAATTAAGTAATATTAGAAATAAAAAAATAATGATAAAACAGATGAGAAAGTTTCAAATAATTTATTTTTATAACTTAACAAGAACAATTAGAATAAATTATTTTAAAAGTTTAGAAATAAAATTGAATCATCGAATTTTAATAAAAACTGTAAAAAAAAAAAAAAAATGTTTCGGAATTTTTTAGATAAAGGTTGATAATTTGTATTATTCGGACTATTCTCATATTGGATATTATTATCACAACATTTTAGTCAATGTAACCTCTGACCTTCTTCATGTGCGTCTTGTTGAACTCGAGAATCTCTACAGAATTTTGAACTAAACTTTTTATCTAATCCATGGGTGTAACTTGCTCTCGTTCCATCAGCTATGACCAGGTAAAAGTGTGGACACGTCGTACAATGCGATGAAGTGTTAAGTAATAATCAGTTTGAAGTGACAGTCTTCTAGAGGTTGAAGGTTCAATCCTCACTACAAGCGATAATAAATAATAAAATAAAAATTATTTCTACCCGGTCATGGCTGAGAACGAAAACAAACCCATGGATTAAATAAAGGGTTCAGTTCAAAATTCTGTATAGTTTGGCATAAAGACTCCCAAGTCTATAACAAAATGCACCTGAAAAAGTTTGGAGGGTACATTGGCCAAAATGTTGTAAAAATAAATAACATTCAAGATGAGAATAGTAGTCCAAATAATCAAAATAATGCAAAAAATAAGTTCACTTGACACCACCGATATGGATGTTGTAAACACACTGGTCATTGCCAACATCATCATCTCAACTTATGCCATTATAGACTACCAAAGAAAGCTTGTGTTGTCTGGGAACAGTAATTTGAAATTTGGAATTATTTTATTTATTTTATAACCTATGACATTGCCTGGGTCAAATCTACCCAATATTTTCTGAGTCTATAGTGGACAAACAGACAGACACTTCATTTAGTAGATAAAGCTTTCACCTCTGGTCCAGTGAGGCCAAACAAGCGTTCTTTAAGAATCTTGTCCTTGCCATTCCATAGAGCCAAAGACACGCACAGCTTGGCCTTGTAATCACTCCATCCCATGAGACCATCTTCTCCATGTAAGTAGACAGTGTAACGAGCTTTGTCATGAGATAAGTATTTCCAACTGAAAGAAAAAGAAAACAACTTATTAAACATTATGTACTAGCTATATTCACCGGCGTTGCTCGGGAGTGCATTTTCTTGCAATTTGTTTTGCTTTTCTTAATTTCTTCCAGAAAATAATTTCTCTGGATCTGAATTATTTTCAAATGACCGCCATTTTAAAAGAAAGAGATGTGACTATATTCGTCCATACAGCATGTTTCTTCCGAAATATTAGTTTTTGTTTCAATCAAAGAGAAATAAATCTGTATGGATGAATACAGAGTTACTTCCCTTTCTTTTAAGATGGCAGCCATTTGAAAATAGTTCTGACTCTGACAAAGTATTTTCTGGAAAGAATTAAATCGAATAACATTTTATTCTTTTTAACAACATTTTACAACGACCAACAAGAAAAACTGATGAACCAGAATGAAATATTAATTTTGTAGGAAGAAAGCTATCGATGATAAAGAGACTGACTTTACTGTATATATTAGATAAGAAGGCAATAATATTTCCATATCTACAACAAAAAATACATGTTGAATTATTTACAAGATAAATAACTGTTTACTTGCTGGTTAACATTTAAAGATATGCAAATGGGCTGAAAAATGATGGGAAATATATTTGCTCAATATGAACAAATATATTTTCCTTTGCCTTTTGGCTTGGAACAAAGTGTAGTATCTTTTCTGATGCTACAATAGGGTATTTTGTCCTCAGCCAACGAAAGAGAATTCCTTCTAGACTGAGGCAATTTTTATTTTTATTTCTTCTAGATTGACTAATGTATAAACTGACTAATCTAGTAATATCTAGACTGAGGCAATTTTAATTTTTGTTTCAATCCAGAGTGCCCCTTTTTGGGGGAGCTGGTTTTGTTACATAGCTATTCCTGCTTGGACCGTGGCAGTACGCGTTTCGTATACTCGTCGTGTAGAGGGTTGGTCATGTCATCCAGTGGATGAATTCTTTCTTCTAGAACCACGCCGTCTGTTGTCTGCAATAAAAGCCATGTGGTGCATTCCGAAGACAAACTTTCCTTTTGAATTTAATTCTTTTTATTGCAAGCGTTGTTATTTCAACTGGGAGTCATTCACCACATCAAGAGAGAGGAAGAGAGCAAATCCTACTTTATCGTAGTTAGTTATTAATGTTTTCTTAACTATTCATAAAGAGAGGGGGGGGAGGAATGATTCTCGCGCTTGTCTTCCCTGAAGGGAAATATTCCTTATCTTTACATTGTGAATCGCACATCCTCTCAGTTCGCTTTCCGAATCAGACTGCAAAAAGAAACTCGCTTCTCACGAGAACGAGAGACGTCACAGATCCCTTTGTTTCCCACGCAAGGCCCGCGAAGTCACAGAGCCTCTCGCAGGTGTAGACTGACCCTTGATCTGGGGTCTCGTCACACGTAACCTTGTCACGTCTGCCAGCTCTGACTGCCCCGCGTTAATTCGCGCAAGTCAAATCAACGATTCCCAACAGATATGTCCATTCCCATAGGGCCATTATCTAACAGTTTTTCCCCACATTAAAAACCGACCTTGTGTCTAACTTTGCCAAGGCAAGTAAATAGAAATATGATCAAATATGCTTCCCATAATTTTTCATTGGAATTTGATTATTCTTCAGCAGGTTATTGAAGTTTGAGCAAACATTTTCTATTTCGTTTGACACCCTTTCTTGATTGATCATTGGGTGTTATGGCATATAAACCATCATTGGGTCATTTCATGCTGAAACGGTAAATGTTTTGCATACAATTGATTTGTAGATTAATTTGAAGAGATTTCTGCTACATACAGCATGTGGTATTCCAAAATGATCACCCATTTAGTACTGGCCAGGCTCTATGTCACTTAACTTTGGTAATCTTACGGGAACCAGTGTGTTAACGTGATTATAGCTGTATATGTTCCTTCATGAAGATTATTATAATCGGGTAGAAGCATCCGTGTCAGTATTTTTTGTAAAGATATTTGAATTTGGTATATAAGCTTATTTATAGAAATTAGCTGAAAAATAAAAATGAACAAGGATTTATGAAATACTAGGTGGTTTTGCCAGCTCGCTATCGTTTTTCAAATTTCGCTACTTGAAACCAAAATTTTAAATAATAAACATTTCATTTATAAGTTTCTCGTAAACGCAAGACAAAAACTTTTGCATTTATTCATATAGATAGATAAACATTCAAATGTTGGTAATTTAGATACAAATTTATTTATCTTTGAAATAAGACTAAAAAGAAATGAAAAAAAGAAGAAAAAATTTGCCTGTGCAATGGAGTGTGTGTGAGAGGGAGGTTTCTTTTAGAAACAATAAAAAAGAAAATGTTGCTTCACTAGAGAAAGAGAGGTTAGAGAAAGGGTGCAGGAGAGCGAGTGAGAGCAGACACAAAATTTTTTTTTTTTTAAAAAGCCCTCTCCCCACACACACAGTGAAAGTGAGAGAGAGAGCAGTCACCTTCCCCTCTCACTATGAACTCTTATGTGTCATCGTTATATATTTCTAGCTAGCTAAGATATATCAGTTTCATTTAAATTATCTCCCTTGATAATTAATGAGCATATTTTAAGAAATTTTTTCATAATTTATCTTTTTTTTATTAAATCACTTTAACTAATTACTGTTAATATCGATGAAACTATTGCAAATATATAAGAAAAAATAGAGCAATAAAATTACAAATGAATAACACCAAATATTAATTTATTATAAACTGTTTAAAAAGTAGTTATGCAAATTAGACATTCATATATCTGTCTATGAATCTTTCCTCTGTACTATACATACACTATTTCAAACTATGTTTTATTATTGATTTAAATAACAGTAACCCATTTTTATCATAATATAAGAGTGATAAATGGAAAAAAAACTTTTGCATTTATTCATTTAGATAAAAAAACAGAAATGTTAAATAGAAGTTTTAAAGTTCTTGTCGGTGGCAATAATGTTTTGGTTCGAGGTAACAATTGTATGTATGTGAGTATGTGTAATTAACATATTTTTAGAATTTTATCATCATCATATTCGGTTTAATGTCTGTTTTACACGATGGCGTGTGTTGGCCAGCTTTTAGAAATTGACTTCCAAACTAACCTATCTCTGCACAAGTATTTATTTATTCTTCTTCTCTCAAGTCCATTCTTATCATTTCCTCCCATGTTTTCCTTGGCCTTCTCTTGTGAACTGATCCTGCTACCTTAACTGTTCTACATCTACTAACTCAAGAACTTTCGTCTATTATTTTAACGTGGCCATATCATCAAAGTCTTCTGTTCTGTACACATCTCTCTATACTGAACCGGATTTAATCTTCCTCTAAGGTTATCAGATCTGAGCTTGTCTTTAAGACTCACATTACACATTTATTGTATCATTCTCATTTCAGTTCGCTCATTTGCAATACATGTCTTCAATCCTAACTGGTCAGGTTTCACTTCTATATATCACGGTCGACAGTGGTAACGCTCTGCTGGTTAGTAATGGCAGAAGTTCCCTGAACTTACTCCATCTATATCCGTCTCCTGCGATCACACTAGCACCTGCTCTACCCTGTGCTTCAATGGAATCACCAAGATAAAACTTCTGAACAACTTCAATGGTCTCACTATCCAAATATACTTCTTCCACATCTCAATTGGGGAAAAAATGAATATGAATATGAATCAGCAGATAATATAATGTTACTTATCAATTACTTATCTTTTCGGTGAAATGTTGACAAATGATCCAATGTGTTAACTTGAGTGGATCAGAAATGTGTCCTGTTTTATAGGCACCAACTGTAGAAGATTTAGCAGCATGAAAGAGATTAAAGTTTTTTTCATTCTTTGATGCTATTGCTGCTCTCCTGCCTGACACCGCTAGCCTGCTCTTGTCTGCCGAATGCTATTTTGTATCCGGCCTTCTTTATAGACACAACACATGAGTGGAGTTGTTGACATGGTTACATGATCGTGTAACAAGATTTACACATAGGTATGTTAAAAACGGAATTTTCCACATAACGTTAGATTCAGCAAAAAAGTGGGAAATTCTATTAGAAGTTAACAATTGGGATTAGGGCTAAGTGTCAGGATGTCATTTAGGAAGTCAATATGGCAAAAAAGCCAGATAGATCCTGTCTCTTGGATATTTGACATCAAACGCGTATGTTTTTATAAACAAATGAATAAAAAAAATCATAATAAAACAAAGTATAAATAAATAACAGGTTTAGTACTTATGCAGCAAAAAGATTGTGAACACCATTTGCAATTTCTATTTGTAAGAAAAACAGCAATTCCATCGACTAGTCAGCATAGAGGATTAGCTAATGAAAATTATGGCGTCTATCGGGAAGTTTCTCTTACTAAAGGAAATATTGGGCTGGATATAGTAAGTGATTGATGAAATCGACTGAAATTTCAATTTTCAATTGTAAAGAACAGAGACTGATAATTGCCATAATTAACTGGCTAGTCAGAATCAAATAATGATTTTGTAGGAATACAGCTATCAATGACAAACTTTGAAAAATAGACCGGCTTCACTTTATTATTTAGAAGGAAGAAGATTATATATATATATATATATATATATATATATATATATATATATATATATGAATAATAATGAGAAAGCAGTATAAAAATAAAGAGAAATTATTATAAGAAATACTGTTTTGAGCATGTTTTCAATATTTGCAGTAATAATAATAATAATTCAATGCAATGTGATTTACAACAAATAAAGTTAAATAATGTTATAATATAAAAAAGTTTGCTAATCTTCCTCCCTATTGTTGCTACTTTGATTATGTGACGAATGTTAATGACTTATTTGAAAGTAAAAGGTCACACTATTTGGAAAAGACACATGTACAGCCTGCTTCAGCTTTATGTGCTAAGCTATATAAGGTTAAGAATTCGTAAATAAGAGTACTACAGCTTTGTGATCTAAGCAGTGACAGAGACAGAGATAAAGGAAAGAAGACAGAGGAGAAGGATAGTTAGAGGAGGCAGTTGGAAAGAGTAAAGTGTGAGTCAGATAGTGACAAGGAAGAAAGCACATGCTTTGAGTTTTTCTAAGAACTTAACAGCTAGTATACACTAGATGTGTTTAAGTATATACGGTAAAGAATTTGTCAGTTTGGATATTACAGCTTAAACTGAGATCTAAGCACTGACGGAGACAAAGGAGAAATAGAAAGGAGAAAAAGAGTAAGAAAGTTTTAAAAAGGCAGTAGGAAAGAGTTTAGTGGGAATTAGTTGAAGAGGAAGGAAGTGTACCCTTTGATAAATCTTACAACTAAAAGTGAAAGCAGTGACAATCCGATAAAAATTAAAGTAGCACACTTTTGTTGTGGTTAAGTCAAAAAATTCATACCACACCCTTTCAAGTTATTTCAGCCTTTCAAGATGGCAAAGGTCTGCCTAAGCAGCAACATGTTCAAGTCATTCAGTTTAGTTTTTACTTGTAAAACAATGTGAGCAATTTGACCATTGTTGCATACGACAGCAAAATAGTGCTGATATACATATGCTGTTGTGGTTCTTTGCAATGCTAAAGTATGTGTTAAATATTGTTGGGTATGTTTGTGAGTATAAATACTAGCTAAAATATATTTGCTTTGATAAATCTGGCTTTATGTTGTAAACAGGAAAGGTTTCAGACAAGGAGTTACGAAGCGTTCAAATGAATTGAAAAATAAGCCACAATGTTAAATATTAGTGTGTATTTTTGCTAGTATAAATATTAGCTAAGATATATTTGTTTATATAAATCTGGCTTTATGTTGTAAACAGGAAACATTTCAGACAAGGGGTCACAAAAGGATCAAGGGATTAACTCTTGTGGAATCATGGGAGCTGGAAGTCAGTGAAGCGAGTGGACACGACGACACCTGTTTTCAGGATAATGGGATTTCTACGAGTAGATGAGTCTTTGTAGAAGCTTCAGTTGAAACAAGACGTATTCAAAATGGTCTGATAATAATTAAGCTATGTGCTAGAGAGTATAGGGAGATGTGTACAAAACAAGAGGCTTTGTTGGTTTGATCACATTGAAAGAATGGGTGACAGTGCTTGGGTTGAGGTAGAAAGGTTAGTTGGCAGGGAAAGGCCAAGGAAGATATTGGAACAATTAATAAGGGTATATTTTAGAGAAAGAGAGATAAATAAAGATCTGGCCAGAGATAGGTTAGTTTGGAAGTCAATTTCTGAGAGCCCTTCAACACATGACAGTATGTGAAACAGACATTTAAATGATGATGATGATGATGATGATGATGATGATGATGATGATGATGATGATGATGATGATGATTTAAAAATTAATTGAAGTCTCTCTCTTTCGCTCACACCCCCTCCCTTTGACCTTGCAACTTACTGGACATCATGGTGAATAAATCATTCATCTTCTAAAATTATGTTGTTGAATTAATGAATAATTAATGTGAGAAGTATGTCAGGTGGCTTTATTGCAGCTAACAAATTACCTCAGTCCTTGGAGGAGACAATACATGTGCACAATGACGATGCCGGCAAGAAGGCAAGGTATAATTTTCAGTTGCTTTGAGTATGAATGATTAAATGATTTTTTGGAATTAAATAATTGCATAGTGTCAACTCGATGATGACAGCTCTTACCCAATGTAACAGTATGACGTATGAAAGAGAAAGAGTATAATACCGCCTGTCACATTGAATAATTAATACGAGAAGCATTTTAGATGGCTTTTGATTTCAGCTACCAAAATTATCCAGAGTTGGCAGGATAACAACACACACGGCTGAAATGATGACGCCAACGAGAAGGCAACGTATGATTTATAGTTGATTGAAATATTAAAGATTAAATGACTTTTTGGAAGTAAATGGCTACTTAGTGTCATCTCAGTGACGACCTTGGAATATGTAACAAATAAGAAAAGGAGTTTCCAGAAATAAAATAAAAAAATAAATATTAAACTAACTAGCTTACCAATCTCCATCATGAGAATAATCTTCACGGACAGTTCCCCACTGACGCTCAGATAAGTAAGGACCAAAGAACTTCTCCAAGTTGCAGGATTCCATGACAAGTGGCGATTGTCTTTGGTTTCCGTCAGCAGCTTTTCAGAATTCTGCTGGTAAGTTTTTGAAGGCCAAATTATTCTCAAACAGCATACAACGACTGAGAGTCAGTGCAAACAGGGATTTTTAAAAGAAACCAGCCACAAGGATCCACCAACAATCCAAACATTGCTAGAAATAAAACAAAAACAACATTTAAATATTAAAAAGAATTTTCTATTTTCAAATTCAATATCACAAATCAACTGAAGTAACTTCTCTTATACATCTATATATGTTATGGTGTAAGCTGATCTACCTATTTCAAGAATAAATGAACTTACCGAGACACAATAAATACAGTTACGACTAAACGTTATGACAGTTATAGCCCTAGAATCATGACGCGTACTTCTGTAACATATGTGTGTTAATACACTTTTGTTAATACACTTTTGTTAATTATGCCACTGTGTTTGTCTTGATTATTACCGGCCCTGCAAGGCTACAACAATATATAAATCAAAGCATTGTGTGTTTTCACAAAATATCTTTTTAAATGAGTCTTAATCTTTTATTTTATTAATATGAATTTCTAAATTAAAGCAATTACTCAATGTATTAAAAATTTACTCAAAATTAATTTCATCCCATTCGGCTTCCTCCTCCTCAACTACTTGTGCTTTGTTCTCCTGATTCTGGGTTTGCTCACGGTTTCATTGCCCCAATGTTTCGTAGAGCACTAACTGGAAGTTGACAATCATGACAACATGTTTACTGTCATTATAATCCTTACTCCACTGCTAAAATTGTATTCTCTCTCTTTCTCCATTGCTATGTGAGGTTTGCAGAAAATTATACTAGAAAACCATTCACTAACTATTTATTAACAGTAAGAAACTATTCAGTAACAAGTATTGACCATGACTTGGCAATTAATGTTAGGTTATACTATGGCTGGATGATGTCACATTTGTGTATGTATTATTTACCTCCTCTTCAGTAGGTTAGGCACAAGGCCAGTTTTATCTTACTCCCACAAGGTAAGATGTGACCCAAGGTCGGGTCGGGAAAGTGGGGCTTGAAAAGCCAGCGCCCGAGAAGGTGAGCACTCTGGCCATTAAAAATTGCCTTGGCAACGCCGTCGGCATTCCCCGGTAGGGACGCCTCAGGCAATACTTACTCCTCCCCAAAGATGGGAAGGAAAAGTCTGGGAGGGTGGACCTTCTAGAACTGCACAGGACAGACCCATAGACCGGCGTAAATCAAGCCCCCGAAGGCCAAGACAATACCAATCTATGGGGTGCAGTATCCATCGGAACAGATACTACACTTTGATCCCGAGTCACATTTGTGTATGTGTACTCATGTTTATTTTGAGATCACATATGTGTGATGATGTATGAAAGTAAAACCTGGCCAGTAAGGGTTGAGTACATGCGTTGCATGGAGAGAAATGATATGATAATGATACAATGAATATGTAATGTGGGTCTTAAATAAAAGCTTAGATCTGATGACATCAAAGGAAGATTAAGTTCAGTTCAGTATAGAGAGATGTGTGCAGAACAGGAGACTTCGATAGTATGGCCATGTTGAAAGAATGGATGAGAATTCTTGAGTTAGAAGATGTAGAACAGTTAAGATATCAGGTTCAGTTTCACAAGGGAAGGCCAAGGAAAACATGAGAGGAGGTGATAAAAATGATCTTGAGAGAAAGAGGGATAAATAAAGACCTGGCAGAGATAGGTTACTTTTGGAAATCAATTTCTTAAAGATGTCCAATGCATGCAAAATAGACATTAAACTGCTGCTGCTGATGATGATGACGACACCATTCATAATACGTTTTTTTATTTGTAATTTTGGGGTATCTTTTACTTTACTCCACAGAGTCGTGAACGGGGTAAAAAAAACGAACGAGAAAGTGTTTAAAAACATAAATATGCAACAAGTAAAGGCGACCTACGTCGAGAATAGATATTTTCCTACGTAGCTATGAGATTTGTTTGTATTTTTACGTAGTATACATGGGTTTTTATTAGATGTAAAAAAAAAATTCTTGTTTTTTTTTTTGCACAAAAAGAAGATGGCGGCCGGTCATTATTCTTTTACATACCCCCCTTCGTTCGCCATCTTGGATTTTGCGATGTTGGTGTGACGAATAATTTAATTTCTAATAAATACCACTTCGAACGGGTTAAAAATACAAACAAATGCCACAGGTAAGTTTGAAAATAACTTTTATCGGCTACAGTTACTTTTATTTGTTGTATATTTGTTTTTTGAGCGTTTTTAGTCTTCTGAGTAAAGTAAAAGATACCCTAATTTTTTAATCTGAAGCTTCATAAAAATTGAAATAATGTTCCAATTTCTGTGGATGATCAAAAGTTGTGCATGGACCACTGATGGCCCATTTACCACTGGTTGACCACCACTGTCTTAAACAATGATGAAGATGACACTGATTAAGACTATGATGTGACCACTATATTAGTGATATCCCTATAAGTGATGTCCACCATGTTGGCAGCATCGATCGTCTTTACAGTGGGCATCTAGTGTAATGAAGGTGACATTCATTTTGAAATTCATCAAAGTCTGTTTGGATAATCGGAAAATTTGAGAACATTCAGAAAAATGTATGAAAAATAAAATTTCAATAACAAAACTTTGAGAGCAGATGTCATGACACAAAGTGATTTATTTATTTTTTCACATTTTGTGAATGTCAATTTTTTTTTTTTTTAAGTTGGGGCCATTTCTCTAACTAACGATGAAGTCAAAACGTTTGATTTCAAGTTAATTGAACTTTACACAATAGCAACAACCTCTCTTTTTATATACTGCTTATGTATGGATGCAATCGAAATCATAAGGTTAACTAATTTGAATATTGCTTTACAAAAAGAGCAGTTTATTAATTAACTATTTTTTGTTATTATTTTTTAACTCAATGATTGTTTTGATTTTAATGTAACAAATAGTTCTGTTTACGAATATTGTTTTATTTTGTGGATAAATATTTAGCAATTTTGTTCAAATGTTCCTGTCCGCCCTTTTCTTTAGGAAAACTAACCTAACTTTCAACAAGTTCCGTTCTATTTCTAAATTGTAAGTTACCTACCCATGCACTATCGCCCAGGCAAATTTATATCGCTTTTCTTTATCTTTCTTTTCAATCATATTTAAAAGATACATTTGCATTGGAATTCCCAAAATGTTAATGTTTATCTGCATGAATAAAAGCAAAAGTTTTTGTTTCGTGTTTACAACAAAGTTATGAATTAAATTTTTATTATTTAAATTTTTGTTTCAAGTATTCTAAGTAGCAAGCCAACAAAGCCAGCTAGTGTCTATATAAATGAAAGTATGTGTGTGCCATGTAAATAAAAACTTTGAATTACTATGTACCAAGCGATTTTTAATGCCATTTGTATTTTCCAGCTGTAAATAAACACAGTGATTTCATTGGATAATTATGTTACAGAAAGAAATATTCAGCCGGATGTAGTATGTAAGTGATTAAATCGATTTGAATAGTAAAATGTGGTTTTTGACAAACACAGAGGAAAATTTACTGTAATTGACTAGCTATTTAGAATGAAATATCGATTTTCTAGGACATAAGTTATCGTTGTCTAACTTTGAGAATCCAACTCACTTCATTTTTTATATTATATATATATATATATATATATATATATATATATATCTATATCAATAAAATGAAAAATAAGTCTCTTGGAATGGAACAGACATGAGATCTTTCATACACAAAGGGCTCGATATTCTTTCAGATAGAGTTTTATAACAATAATAATTTAAAAGAGCTCATTAGATAGATGAAACCTAGATATCCTCAACAGACACAGTGATGTGTAGTATTCAAATTAAATAATTTATATATAGTCATCCACAGACTGTATCATTGTATCACATTTCTTCAGTGTGGCTAGACAAACACGTGCTTTAAACTGAGATTTAAATCTGTCCGTTTTTTTTTAGATTCACTGCATCATCAGCATAAGATGTGAGGAAGTGAAACCTTATTGTTTATATAAACAATATCAACTGCCAAAGAGTGCTCTATTTGTTTACTAAGAACTTTGCATTATCGCTAATATATATGTATATATATATATATATATATATATATATATATATTACATTACAGAAGATCAAAACAACATCGGTACCGTCGGTTTCAAATCCAAACAAAGGGGACCTATAGTTGGTCTCCTATGCAGGACTCTCTTCAGCCTCTATTTATATCTGTCTCCCCTTTTTTGGGGATTAGAAATAGACGGTACCGATGTTGTTCTGATCTTTTGTAATACATATATAAATAAATATTACGCTCTTATTTTTTAATTTTTCTGAATAGTCAAGCACTATGATGGGGTTCTCTCCCACTAACTTACATAGAAAGATATATATGTATATATATAAAATACAATTATCCAGACATGCGTTTCAACGTTTTATGGCTTATCAGCATGGCTGAATCTATCAAGATTCAAAACTGCAACCCCAGCAACTGAAGTCCAACATCTTAACCACTGGGCCATAAAGCTTGCTAGTAGCAGATGGAAGATATACCACATAAATATTGTCATTTTTGCGAGATTGACACTTGAACGTACGTATATATATATGTATATTTATATATATATATATATATGTGTGTGTGTGTGTATGTGTGTGTGTGTTACCTGTCCCGAGAATAGAATAGCCGTCCCAAATATAATAAACTATGTATAATGGTTTTTTAGAGTTTTCTCGAATACCCAAAAAGTATCAACATCCAACTTATGACCCCACCTTACGACAATCTGTATAGTTTGGGAATTATTCCTATCAAATTTCATATCCCTAGTTCTAATGGCTTAAAAGTCATTAGTGGACCCAGAGATAGACATGCGTTTCTCATGTTAGTATCGATTTCAGTAAATAATGATTGCTATTTCCAGTTATTATTGTGTACGCGTAAATACAGGCAAAGAAGCAACACGAATTGGTATTGGCAGAATTTGCTTTATATGTTATGGTTCATTACTAAATTTAAAGAGAGTCGTTACCGGACAGAGATTTGAGAAAATCAAATATATCAATACTTTTCAATATGTTACAGGGAACAACAGCTGATTCTTTTGTATTTCATTGTTTTTTTATTTAAATAAAATATATAAAACAATC
Source organism: Sepiola atlantica (assembly GCA_963556195.1). Taxonomy (NCBI): domain Eukaryota; kingdom Metazoa; phylum Mollusca; class Cephalopoda; order Sepiida; family Sepiolidae; genus Sepiola; species Sepiola atlantica. The sequence continues at coordinate 158,068,578 of OY744517.1, forward strand.
CGGTGTTGGCCAAGAAAATTGTGGAACCAAAAAAATACCTGCTCCCACCCCTGAAATCAAAATATGTACTTTTAGTCGATGCTGTTTTGGGATTAATTAAGAATTAATTTTATCTCTCTCTATTCGATTAATTTTACTTTATAATATTAATGTTTCAAATAGAATAACCGGTTAGAAACTGGAAAGTGAATTTGGGATGCTAAAAACGTATACATGGCCGGCACCGATGAAAACAGTGAAGTTAAGTAACTAATTTGTGTAAATAAATCTTGTGTTATTTAATTATCAATTTCATAAATAACAAGCACAACGTTGTTTGGGATTGAATGAGGATCACAACTACATACATTTTCACCATATTACTATCTTTGTTTTTACTGTCCCCTCCTCTCGTTTCACCCCCTAATATAGTCGGAAGAAGCTGAAATGTTGGAAAACTATCTGAATCAGTGTCTGATACATATGATTTAAATTTCATTAAAATCGGAAATATGTATTTGAAGTTTTAAGGGGATTCTGTCCTAATGGGTTATTGAGAGGTGAGGGCATGTAGATATTTGGCACATAGAGAGTAACGTTGAAATTCGGAACCACTTCCATTGTCTTCCCCAGAAAATTTTATACATACGATTTAAATGTCATAAAAATAGGATATATTTGAAGTTCTAAAGGGGTTATGCCCTCATACTCCTCTTAGAGGTGCACCTAAGGATTCCCAAACACTTCCATTGTCTTTCCCGATAAATTTTACATAAGAATACACTATAAGATTTTATGTAGATTCTCTAACTTTTCTTTCTATAATGAATACACAAACATCACACACACACAGACATTGAGGTTTATAAATATAGATCATGAACATTTCAACATTCGTTTTATTTCATTAATAATAATGAACATCATATTCTCACCTCAGCGTGCATACGCACGTAGAGGCAAGGAATATTTATTTTAGGATTTGGGTTGGGGGAAATTTTAGATATAAATTTCAATTCACAAACATTGGGAGGAAGTTACTATTTCATCTTAGTATTTTTTGTGTAAATAAAGTAATTTTTCGAAATAAGATTTTTAAAAGTTAGTGTGTGAGAGAGAGAGAAAGAAATAAAGAATGAGAGAGAGAAAGAAATAAAGAATGAGAGAGAGAAAGAAATAAAGAATGAGAGAGAGAAAGAATGCGTATGCATTTCTTAGCATTGAACAAATAGTAATAATAATTGGAAATGTTATGGGCGATAACTCCGAAAATGATAATAGAAAGTTGTCTTACTTGAAATAGTAGAGACGAAGAAGATATTTTTTTGGTAAAGATCATGCAGCGAATTATGTGTGAATGAATTTTAACAAAAATATATATAAATACATATATATATTCTTAGTTCTTTTGAGTGGAAAGAAATCTGAGTGCTTTATTATTTAATGGGAGCATAATATTTATTTATGATACAACAGAAGTTCAGATCAATATAGTACTATAGGTTTCAAGCTTTAGATGAACCAGGCGAAACACTTGTTGGGTTTTCTTTAGTTTTAATTATAAAATGCCCTAATTCTTAATTACATTGTCCAGGGTCTTTTGAGATTTTTTCTAAAATAAAATCCACCAATTACCTATCAGAAAAGAAAAATAATTTAAAAAAATTTTAAACAGTGGATGATTCCTTATGATGCAACTGACTTGCCTTATGAGCAATTCCACAGGTCAAAATGGTCGACGGAATTTTGGAGCTTTGAGGAGTATGCAGTCACCCCTTAGTTACCACTACTCCCAGGTCCACTCTGATCAATCAGGGCCCAGTCTATTGGGTTAGAAAGAAACTCATGGTAAGACTTAGATCCTTTGCCTTAAATAAATGCCAAAGAAACTTTTTTCATAGCAAATACTAGATTAATAGTTGATGTGATGCATGCCAAGATGAAAGTCGGCAGGGTGAATTCCACTATAAGTATAAGTGGGGGTTGTGTATGTGTGAGATATACATAAATAATATTACTTTTTCAACTTCCCTTTAAATAAAAAAAAACCTTTTTAAAATTAAAATATTTGATTTTCTATTTTTATGTTTTTATAGTGACACACATGTTGAAGCCTCATCTCTAACACGATTAGAATTTGTTATGTTATTGTGAATAACACAAGGTCAGAATATACAGGGAACAAAAGACAATGATTAAAAAATGGTAATAATAAAGGAACACTTGACATATATATATATATATATATATATATATATATATATTACATTTTTCAAAGAGGTTTGTCAAAGACAAACATAAGAGGGGCATGATAAAACATGATACATATTAAAAGGAGGTGAAAATTACAGACGTAATTACTAATGAAAATGTTAAAAGCCCCTAAACACAAGCGAAATGAATTGCCAGGGCAAACAATTTATAGAGAGATTCATGGGTGTTGTAAAAGTAAATATGACTTTACTGTGATGTTATCTGAGAATTATTCAAAGTCTGCAACCAGTATAAAATGTACATTCTAAGATGGTTAGCTGTCTGGGAGTTTCAGGTAAACTGTAACCAGAAGGGAGATTTGACGAAACAACGTCACGTGTGAAAAACATGTAAAAATGTAGAGCTAGGCTGGACCTATCCAGCTAGCTCTAAGGTCAATGCCAGAAAAGCCTCAATTTGAATCTCACACATGGGGTGATGTCAGATTTTTGTACTTCCGAATAGAAGTGAATCTCGTTGTTTAGTATAATTGAGGGGAGATAACTTTAATATGTTTCAAGGGAAATAACGGCTGAATATACTGAACCGACACCTTTTAATATAAAAAGCATATTTTCAAGATTTAATATAAAAATATTATTCTAATATATTCTGATTTTTTTTTTTTTTGTAATTCTTCAAAATACTAGCGTTAATTATAAAAAAAAAAATATGGACAGAAATTACTTTGTATTACTCGGATTACTATCCTCAGCTCGGATGTTATTCTCACAATGTTTGTGTTTTTGTTTTATTTATGGAAATCGCTCCAGACAAGGCATGAAGCTACTTGATGTAAGCTAAAAAAGAAATACTACTTCAAGGTCAAAAACTAACTAATGATAAGTGTTAGATGGATAGATTCTGACCCAGAAAACAGCAATTCTCAGCCGATTTAACCTAAGATCTTCTTCAGGGGCATCATGTCGAACTCAGGAATCTGTAAGGAATTTCGAACTCAACCCTTTATTCAATCCCCATGGCACAACAGATAAAGTGCTAAGTAATAATCAGTTCTTAGTAAAGTAAATTCGTATGAATCAGAATGGTGCAACTTTGTTGACCATTTTGATTCTGTTGTTGGCATTCTTGCAGGAGGAACCACGTAATAGTTGCCAACATCCCTAAGTGAAAGTGGTATTATGGAACCGACTGGATTGGCACACCCAGATCGTTATCCACTTAAGCACAGTCACCTCCCCTAGTTCTTAGTGACAATCTTCAAGATGTTAAAGGTTCAGTTCAATCCTGAGTACAGATGATACTAAGAATATAGTTAAGAATTACTCAACACTTCTACCCAATCATGGTTGGCAGAATGAGAACAATCAACCTCCATGGATTAAATAAAGGGTTCAGTTTGAAATTCTGTATAGATTTCAGAGTTCGACAAAAAAATTCTCAAGTTCGACAAGATGCACCTGAAGAGAGGTTACATCGGCTGAAACGTTGTGAGGATAACATCCAAGATAAGCACAGAAGTCTGAGCAATTTCGTTTCGGTTAATTTCCATTTTGTATTGTTTCCTCCTATCGATGTTAAATTAATTCTATACCAAGATTTAAAACTCTTTTAGAGCACTCATTTGTACCAGATATTTTTAATTCTGTCATAGCCGACATTATTTTTTATTCCTATTTATTTATTGTAATCATGCTCTCAATAAATTATATTTCAAAACATTCATTATGGTCTTCTAACCTAACCCTTACTGGCAGCCACCCGGCCTTAGGGGTAGTGGTAAAACAATTTTTGTAAACTTGTTGCCCTAAAATGGGCCGGAAATGTGGGATCATTTTACGTTAAATTTATATACGAAATTGATCGCCCACCTTAAATTCTAAAATAATTGTTTTCCTTTTTTTCTTCGTTTTTCAGGTTGTTCACATGTAATCGCCTTAAGAAAGTAGAATCTCATTCTTTTTTTTCGGGGATGGGAGGTCAACGAAAGGTGTTAATCTACAAATGTATATATTAAAAAAAACAAAAACATCTCACTTGTTACTGTCTAATTTTTAAATAATATAAAATAACGTAACACCATAATAATAGGCAATTGAAAAAAAAAAACAATTCCCGAAACGAAATTGCTCCCGTCAAGAAAGTTTTCAAAAATAAAGAATTATTTTTAATTATTTACTTTGAATCGAATATTTATTAAAATCAAAAATAATGGAAAACTAAAATGAATCTTTTAAAATCCTATGTTCAAAAAATTGTAAACATGGCTATATTTTTAATTATTTTCTCTAACCCGACAATATGTCTCCATCCCAGCCAAGCTGGGTAAATAAGTTAGTTTATAATAAGATTGCCATGAAAAAAAAATGTTAAATGAAAGGAAATCATGCAGTATAGTTAACAGCCGAGAAATCGAAAAACAAACAAAATATACAACAAATAACTTTTACCAAACGCATTAAAATTTAGTTTTCTACCGACCTGTATACTTTTAAAGTGTGGAAACTGATTGTAAGATTTATTATCTCTGAATTTGTTATTGTCACTTTTACTTAGCCAAACACGAGTCAATTAAAGATGCCTGTCGATTTTGTTTGGAGATGGTCGCTAATTTCAGGCTTTAAAAACTAGTTTAAAAAATCCTTACCCTATCACTAACCCTAAGTTCGGGGGGTGCCAATTAGACTTATGGTAAATGATATTTTGTTATTATTTTTTTAAGGAATGTAACACCAACAACACAGATGGATTGGCCATATTGGATGCTTATTGTATCCTAAAGACAGATCAACGAAATTTTATAATGAAATTTTAAAAAACAACAACTTTAAAACAGTTTTAGAACTTTTAAACTATGCAGGTCCGTAAAAAATTAAATTTTCTTGCTTTGTTTGGTAACAGTTACTTGTTGTGTATTTTGTTTGTTTTGTTTTTTCGATTTCTGGTGTGTTAACTATACTGCATGAATGGCAAAATAAAACTTGAAAAAGTAGAGGCAACTTTGGTAAAGCGAAATTGCACTTTAAGCCTCCCTAAGAGTTGAAGGGTCCCGAACAAAACGGCCCACCCACAACATAAAAAAGCATACAGGCAGTAAGTGATTTAAAAAAAAATAGTATTGCCACCCAAAGTTGGAGTTAGTGGTAGGGTTAAGGAAGGACGAGTGGGTTTTTTTGTTGTTGTTTTGGTGCTTGTACAGGGAAGAGTCCGTATTAAATGATCAATACCACAAAAAACATTATTATATACTTACGCAGCAGATTTAATAAGTATCCTCACCAAAAAGAAAGAAAAATTATCGAGTAGAACTTTAATTAAAAGCAAAATCCATTTTTCGGATTTAGTTGTGTTTTTTGTTGTTTTTTTTTTTTTTTTTTTTTTTTAACATTTGACAAACGCGCTTACCTCCCCTGATTATGTCTTCCGTTAGCTTAAGATGGCAACCTTAAAAAAGGGAGTTCAAGTTCTGTAGAACTTTTTTTCTAGCATTTTTATTTTAATCATGCATGTGCAGAGGTAATGATTATAGATTTTACCTAAATTATAACCCAAAAGAAGAAAATATGTTGAACATTTCGTAAAATTAAAATTATGTTATCAATATTGTTCTAGTTATATTTTAATTAAAAGTAAGGTGCTTCTACAGAATTTGAACCGAATCAAACCGACATTTGCCACACTTTAGGTTAGTTTAGGGTTTGGGTGAGAAAAAAAAAATAATTAAAAAAATAAAAATAATGGCGTTTATGCAGAAGTCGACTCACATGAGAAAAAAAATGTAAAAAGATCTATATGATATGACGGAAAGCATATATAGAGAAGGGAAAAAAATCGCGTAAATTGATCAAGCAGGGTTTTTTTTTTTACAAAAGAAAATCATTTTAAAGCGATTATTGGGAATTTGTAAGGGTTACAACTATTTACAAGGCTGATTCTAAACTCTATTTTTAAGAGTTGGAATCTTTGGAGTTATCTCTCTTAGTTTTCAAACATGGCGACGAGAGATCGACGCTCGTTTTTTATCAATAAAATGTGATTTTCTTTTGTAAAAAAAGCTACTTGATCAATTTACGTAATTTTGGAGGGTAGTGTTTCAGAAATTACGACAAAAAATTTTCAGGTGTGACGTACGCGTAATGTAAGCATAACGTATGTACATCGAATGCTACGAAAACAAACGGAAAAATACGAAAGAAGGTACACCGTTCCGAAGGCCTTATCCTCTCCATGTTAAGAATGACTTCTGAAGCAGACGACTTTAATAATATAAAATTGTAAACTAAATAATAGAAAAGACGACCTTTTTACGCAATTAGAACGAAAGAAAGAGCAATTATTTTTCACCTTTTTCAGAACCAGACGACTTAAATGAAATTTTAAAAAATTAAACTTAACTTTTATAAGCAGACGACTTAGAACGAAAGAGCAATTTTATTTATTTTATTTTTTTTTTTCCCCGAGTTTTTATTTTTTAAACACAAGAAATTTTTTTTCTTTCTTTTTACTGTATCTGTTTTGTTTTTGTGCCTCTTTTTTTTTCAGGGTTAGGGAAATTTTTGGGGGGTGGCGAGTTTTAGGGTTAGTGTTAGGGTTATGGAATTAGGGTTAGGGAGTGTGTTTGTTTTAATACAAGAAACTTTTTACTTTGTGTCTCTTCTTTTTTTTCTGTAAATGTATTGTCTAAAAAAAAAAAAAACATTGACAGATTGATTTTAAAAGCACGATGAACAAGAAAATAATACAGGCATGAGGTGCAAACGTTTCCAATCTGAGAAACTTCTGGAGCTAACGTCGTATGGTAACTAATTAAACTTGACCTAAAATTAAATTTTTTTAATTTAGGTTTTGATGGCTTCGGAACGGCGTATCTTCTTTCGTCTATTTTCGTTCGTTTTCGTAGCATTCATTGTATATACGTCACGCATGTAAATTTTTGGTCGTATTTCCAGAAACTGTACTTTTTTTGTACAATAAATGCTTTCCGTCACGGGTACGTAATCATAAAGATTTTTTTTTTCATGTCAGTCGACTTCTGGATAAGCACCAAAAACCCGTTAGGTTCAAATTATGTAAAAGTACAAAAAATAAAGGCACATGTTCGTCTTTAACCACTGTCCGTTTTTCACAACTTTTTACTGACCATTTTTCTTTTCTTTTTTCGGTGTACACTTATCTATCAGGCTGCTAGAGAATTCCGGCGTTTTTGGAATTTATTTTCAAATATTTTACATTTTAGGAGGGGGGATCAGTTTCCAATGTGAATTCAACGTAGACTGATCCCCCTCTTTTTGACCATCTCAATTTTTTAAAAGATCTTTTTCGCTGTACAATTACCTGTCATGTCAGTAGAGAATTCCAGGGGTCTTGGAAAGAAATTTTTTTAAACTGTGATTTTACGACGGGGGATCAGTTTTCAATGTAAATTCAACGTGGACTGATCCCCCTCTTTTTAACCATCTCAAATTTTAAAAATTATTCTTCTGCTTACAATTTCCTATCATGTCACGAGAGAATTCCGGCGTTTTTGGAAAGAAATTTAAAAAAATTGAGATTTTAAGACGGGGGATCAGTCTTGTTCGTACTCCTTTTACCATAATTCGTTTTTCACAACATTTTACGTCTTAAAATCTCATTTTTTAAAAATTTCTTTCCAAAAACGCCGGAATTCTCTCGTGACATGATAGGTAATTGTAAGCAGAAGAATCATTTTTAAAATTTGAGATGGTTAAAAAGAGGGGGATCAGTCAACGTTGAATTTACATTGAAAACTGATCCCCTGTCTTAAAATCAGTTTTTAAAAATTTCTTTCCAAAACCCCCGAAATTCTCTACTGACATAATAGGTAATTGTACACTGAAAAAGATTTTTTTAAAAATTGAGATGGTCAAAAAGAGGGGGATCAGTCTACGTTGAATTAACATTGGAAACTGATCCCCCTCCTAAAATGTAAAATATTTGAAAATAAATTCCAAAAACGCCGGAATTCTCTAGCAGCCTGATAGATAAGTGTACACCGAAAAAAGAAAAGAAAAATGGTCAGTAAAAAGTTGTGAAAAACGGACAGTGGTTAAAGACGAACATGTGCCAAAATAAATAATAGTATTTCAGAATATGGGTATCTTTCAGAATGATCAGTACAGTCGCGGACGGGGTCCAAAAAACTAACGAGAACGGGGTTATAAAAATAAATATGCAACAAGTGAGTTTAACCTACGTCGAGAAGAGATATTTGTCTACTTACCTATGATATTTGTTTGTATTTTTACGTACTATAAATGGGTTTTTATTAGATGTAAAAAAGAAATTCTTGTTCATTTTCAACTAGTACTTTTTTCTATACAAGATGGCGTCTTCTACTCACTCTCTTACGAGCAAGCGCCATTTTGTATTTGCAAGTTTGTGTTAAAAAACTATTGATTTCCACTAAATAGTAGTTGGAACGGTTTAAAAATACAAACAAATATCACAGGTCAGTTTTAAATTAACTTTTATCGACGACAGTTACTTTTATTTGTTGTATATTTGTTTTTTTGAGCGTTTTCAGCGTACTGATCATTCTGAAAGATTTTATGCTAATTTGTATTATTCAGTTGTTATTTGTGTTATTTGGTTGTTATGTTCACAACATTTCGGCCGATATAATCTCCGGCTTTCGTCGGGTGTTTCTTGACAAACTTGTAGTACAATTAGTCCGACAGTGGCTTTGTTGCTGTCAGTCTGAGGTATCGTTCTGTTCAGTCCTAGGAGGTCCACCCTCCCAGGCTTTACCTTCTCTATGAGAAATGGTTAGTTTATTGCTAATCGCCTGGAGACCCCCTACTGAGGAACGCTGGCGGGGCTGCTCATGCATTTTAGTAGGCCAGAGTGCGGTTATCCTAGTGCGCTGGCTTCTCAAAACCATACCTGACCTTGTGTCTAATCGGTGCTTATGCAGTTTATGGACAGGGCTATTTTTTTAGATAGGATTTTAAAGGTAAATTCACTTTTTACGGTATCTTTTGTTTATTAAATTGTTAGATGAAATTACAGAATAGTTAATCAGCACACACACACACACACACACCTCCCCAATGTTAAGAATGAGTTTCTAAATTATAACATTATTATTTCAGCCCGGTCCGTAAACTGCATAAGTACCGTCTAATCTCTTGGCAAAAAGGTAAATAAAAATAATATCTTGTCAAATTTGGAAACCTTCTAGACGAACTTGGGAACCTATACGCCATGGAATTTCGAATTGAACCTTTTACTTAATCGACGAGGGTAGATTGTTCTTATTCCGTCCACCAGAACTGCGTAGAAGTGTTAACCAATGTTATTCTTAGTTATAATCGTCTGCAGTAAGGATTGAACCTTCAACCTTCAGAGGACTGCCACTTAGAAGTGGTTTTAACCAACGCTTCTTCTTATCCACGTGTTCATGAGAACAATCTACCCCCGTGGATTAAATAATGAGTTCACTAGTTTGAAATTATGTTCACAACTTCGAAAAAAAAGGTTGGAGGTTACATCGGCTGAAACATTGTAAATATAACAACCAAAGGGGGAATAATAATTCGAATAATACAAATGAAGTGATATTGTATAACTTTTTTATAAGTGAATGGGAAACTTTTTTTCTTTTTTTTTTTTTACTTACTTGTGAAAGTTAAGACTGGTTGATTTCGTCACATCAGCAATTATAAATTGTGTTTGCTATATACATTAGTAAGTAAGTGCCGATAGCTGCAGTCTCTTAGTATCAGTTGTCACAGTTTGTAGGTAGAATCAGGTACAATTATGGAAGTAAATAATGAAACGCGAAATTGTTTTGAATCTACTGGCCTGGGGAAAGGATATGACGCGTGCGGATGTCAAAAAAAAAGTAATACTTTACTTTTACGGCTTCAACTTGTACTAAATGAACTCTCTTCTCTTTTTTTTAACAAAAAAGTGCAAAGTAAATCAGAGAGAAAATAAAGAAACGGCTTCTTAATTTGACGGGCGATAATTATTTTATTTTAGTTTCCTCAAATAAATCCTCACCTTTAAGTTCTTGAACTGAACTGACGCCAATTTCTTCTACTCTTCTTTCTTTATTTCTTTCCGTCTGTCTCTCTGTGGAAATAAAAATGACAACGACCAAATTTATTTCGATACACATAAAGACATTTTATCTGCAAATTTAAGCAGGAATAATCCTATTTTTAAACATGAAAAGATTTTTTTTCTTCTTTTTGATTATGCATTGTGAATCTAAAGCAATTACATTTAAAAACAAAACGCAGTAATAATTTTAAAAAAACTAACTTAGTCATTTAGAGTTACTTCCCTTAGTTTCAAACCGTCAAGTTAACTTGGGCTACGATGATAATCCGGTAAATTTGTAGATTAACATTCTCAGGCTAATTACTCTCACCTAAAAATGGCATTCTACTTTTTAAGGCGATTAGGGTATCTTTCAGAATGATCAGTACGCTGAAAACGCTCAAAAAAAAAATATACAACAAATAAAAGTAACTGTCGTCGATAAAAGTTAATTTAAAACTGACCTGTGATATTTGTTTGTATTTTTAAACCGTTCCAACTGCTATTTAGTAGAAATCAATAGTTTTATCACGCGAACTTGCAAAAAAAAAAAAATGGCGCTTGCTCGTAAGACGCCATATCGTCTAAAAAAACGAGTAAAAAATGAACAAGAAATTTTTTTTACATCTAATAAAACCCCATTTATAGTACGTAAAAATACAAACAAATATCATAGATAAGTAGACAAATATCTTGTAGCAGTTACCTCCTCCTTTCAAAACATAACTACACCGGTTTGCCGGTAGGTGGCGCTTTTTCCCCGACAGGTGGCGCCGTAAAGCGACACCAGAGTTATCTGCCCTTCGGACTATAAGAGCCGGTGCAAAACGGAAATTCTCTCTCTTCCTCACCGACCTGCCTCGGCAGGCAGACGCTGACACTAGCGTTCCGTTTCACTCTTCTCTGGTCGGCAGAACGACGCTAATACACTAGCGTTTCGTCTCACGCTTTTCTTCTCAACCAGCATAACAACTACCAACACACGTGGGCAAACAACGGTAAGAGTTCTCAACTCGTTTTCTTTGTGTACGGCTTTCGAAGACTTTTCACACGCCGGATTCATTTCTTCTTATACCTTTTCAAGAACTGTTTTTCCATCGACACACATGCATACATCACACACGTCATCATTCCACGTACACACACGTTCAATAAACCTTATTTGAACTACTTCATTTTTGTTTATTAATTATTACTCTGTCTTTGCATGCAACAATTGCTTGATTTACTGAACACGTGTATAATCGGGGGAACACGACCCTCGATCCGAACATTGGTGACCCGACGTGCAAGCTTGTTGTATGTGGCGGAGTAATTAATTTCGTACAAAAACAAAAAATATATATATATCATTTCTCGTTTTTTCTTTCGTGGTGAAACGAATTACGCACCCATCTTTTTCCTTTTTTTTTTCTACCCACGTGGTAGAAATATACAAACAAACAAAAGAAAAGAAGCCGCCATTATTTTTTTTTTCTGGCAACGCGGAAATACCCAAACAGAGAAAAACAAACATTTCTCGGCTCTCTCCGAATATAAAACAAATTACAATTTCATTTTTTCTTCTTCTCACGTGTCGGAAAATTATATACAAAGAAAAAGACAAACTTTTGCCAATCCTTTTTTTTTCTTTTTCGACGAACAAAAGGACCTTACAAGACGCCACTTCCTTTGTTTTGAACACGTGGAGATAAAAAGAAAACAAAAGAAAACAAACGCTCACGCTGCCCATCTTTTTCGTGGCCACATGTTGATAAAAAAAATTCAAAAAAGCCGCCATCCTTTTCACGATCACGTGTTGATAAAAAAATTAAAAGAAAAAAACAAAAAAAAAAAAAACGCCATTTTTTATCTCTCGGACCACGTGGAAATGAAAATTCAAACAAAAAAAAAAAGAAAATACGAATTTTTTTTCTTTCTTTTCGACAACAAAGAAAAAGAGAAGACGCCATTCTTTCTCTTTTTTTTTTTTCTTTTCTACGTGGAAACTAACATTCAAACAAACTAAAACGAAAACAAAACGTCATTCCTCGTGTGAAACAAAGTACGACTCCATTTTTTTTTCTTTCTTTTTCCTTTCTACCCACGTGTTGGAAATATATATATAAAAGAAAACTACAAAACAGAACAACACACGATGTCGAACATCACCAAGCCTTAAGACTTAATACTGGTTGTAAAAAGTCAGGCCCAGCAAGCACCAACATCACTCATCAACAACCGCGCAGACCCAAGCACCAAACATTCCCGGACAACACTGACAATTCAATGTTTGTTCATCAGTTCCACAACACGGACTAATTAACATGAACAACATCAACAACTGCACAGACCCACTTGTGCTTATTCATCAAACAACTGCACAGATTCACTTGTGCTCATTCAACAACTGCACAGACTCACTTGTGCTCATTCATCAACACCTGCACAGACTCACTTGTGCTCATTCATCAACAATTGCACAGACTCACTTGTGCTCATTCATCAACAATTGCACAGACTCACTTGTGCTCATGCATTAACAACTGCACAGACTCACTTGTGCTCATTCATCAGCAACTGCACAGATTCACTTGTGCTCGCTCATCAACACCGCACAGACCCACTTGTGCTCGCTCATCAACACCGCACAGACCCACTTGTGCTCACTCATCAACAACCGCGCAGACCCAAGCACCAAACATTCCTGGACAACACTGACAATTCAACGTTCGTTCATCAGCTCCGCATCACGCAGACTAATCAACATGAACAACGCCACCAACAAGTGCAAATTCACTTGCACTCAACATTTTTCGACCGCAAACTCACTTGCGCTCAAACTTGATGCAGACCCAAACAACACGCAGATCCACATGCGTTACAAACACTTAATCCCGCAGACGCACTTGCGATCAATCATTCAATACAGATGCAGAAACAGAAATAAGTAGCGTGCACACTACTTTTTTTTCTAATCTTCAACAGCAAAACAGACATACCCACAAAGAATGCTTCTCATCTACAACTGTACATATTGAATAATATTTTCATATTTTTCAATCTGGGGGGAGTCCTTGTAGCAGTTACCTCCTCCTTTCAAAACATAACTACACCGGTTTGCCGCTTTTTCCCCGACAGGTGGCGCCGTAAAGCGACACCAGAGTTATCTGCCCTTCGGACTATAAGAGCCGGTGCAAAACGGAAATTCTCTCTCTTCCTCACCGACCTGCCTCGGCAGGCAGACGCTGACACTAGCGTTCCGTTTCACTCTTCTCTGGTCGGCAGAACGACGCTAATACACTAGCGTTTCGTCTCACGCTTTTCTTCTCAACCAGCATAACAACTACCAACACACGTGGGCAAACAACGGTAAGAGTTCTCAACTCGTTTTCTTTGTGTACGGCTTTCGAAGACTTTTCACACGCCGGATTCATTTCTTCTTATACCTTTTCAAGAACTGTTTTTCCATCAACACACATGCATACATCACACACGTCATCATTCCACGTACACACACGTTCAATAAACCTTATTTGAACTACTTCATTTTTGTTTATTAATTATTACTCTGTCTTTGCATGCAACAATTGCTTGATTTACTGAACACGTGTATAATCGGGGGAACACGACCCTCGATCTGAACAATCTCTTCTCGACGTAGGTTAAACTCACTTGTTGCATATTTATTTTTATAACCCCGTTCTCGTTAGTTTTTTGGACCCCGTCCACGACTGTACTGATCATTCTGAAAGATACCCGAAAATATTTAAAGAAATATATAAACGTTGTTATGTACTTACGTGCAAGCTGAAAATAAGATTGTACAGAAAAAATCACGCAAATTCACCCAGTATTTATTAAATTATCAGAAAAATAAGAAAAAAACGATATTACGTATCGGTAGACATTTATACTTACTTATTAAGCAAAGGAGATAACTCAAATTTTGTTTTCTGCAAAACTAAAAATGGCGACCGATATATAAAATCGTTTTTTATTTTCAATTTAATAAATACTGGATGAATTGGCGTAATTTTTTGTGTACAGTCTTCTTTTCAGCTACAACTTTAGTACATAACGAAGTTTATACATTTCTTTAAATATTTTTTTAAGAGAGGCATAACATGCCGTCGTTAAAGTAAAGAAGCACCCAAAACAAGTAAGTTAGAACTTAGCGTGAGGGATCAGTTTCGTATATAAATGTAACGTAAAATGACTCTCCATTTCCGGCACATTTTAACTTTTTAGAACACAGTTTACTAAATTTTTTACCACTAACTCTAAGTCCAAATGGCAAAGTCGTAAAATCACACATAATCTCCTAAAAGATTAGACACAAAAAATACGCACACAATTTATCTCCCATAAAAAATTTGGTTAACTGACCTAAAACGCTAGAATGGCCTGGAAATGGAGATCATTTTATGTTAAATTTATATACGAAATGATACCCTACTGTAAAGTCTAATTTTTCTTTCCGCCAAGATTTTCAGGGTGTTCGGACATAATTGCCTGCAAAAAGTAGAATCGCATTTTGGTGTGGAGGCTACAACAATACCGATAATCCTATGTCAACCTGTATTTTTCGCTTTTAACTAATTAACCTTGATTTGTTTGACCCCCTAAAACTGGGCTGTAACATATTTATGGTACAGCTGTAACATAGTTTATGATTCCTGCCAATGTTAAGCCAGTGCAAGAAGTTCTTTGAAATGCTGTCGCCAGTATGCTTGAGACTATATTTCGCCAAAGGAGAAAACATCATAAAAACGTGGAGCAAGATAACTTCAGGAACAGCCGTTTCATCGCATGATCTTACTGATTTGTGTCCATCTATGTCTGGTGTGAGAAAATGCAAAATTGTCATGGATTATTGCAGCTGTGCCGAGTCATCTTTTTTCTGTTCCTAGGGATGTTAATGTGCCTTGTTACAAGGCGGGGTTATAATATGAGAATGCATTATAAAACGCCCTATCATAGTCACCACTACTATGATATTTTTTTTATATGAATATATATATATATATATAGAAGGATGAAAAGGAATTAGAAAAGCGACGGAGGCAGATCTTTTTTCAATTCAGTTGCTCAATGCAAGGTATATTCCGCAAAAAGGCAATTTATATAATTAATTTTTTCCTTAAACCCGGCTTTTCAAAGATCAAAATCTTATCATCAGAGGAAATTTCTGGGATAGATAAGTTGGCAAAAGTCAAGATTTAAAATCTGAAAAAGTAAAACAAAGATTGTGGGGAAAAAAACAAGGCAAAAAGCTGCCCGAATGCAAGCAAGTGTCCGGTTGTAAAAAAAATCCGGTGTATATTTATATATATAAATATATATATATATATGTATATATATATATATATATATATATATATATATATATATATATATATATATTCAAAAATTAATTTCACACTTTTGATCACAATTAAATAAAACATGGATATCCTGATATGTATCATTTTTTTCAGTTTGTCGGTTTTACAGCATATCAGCCTTTTTCAGTTGAACATTCAACCTTTTTGGTTAGATCATTTTACCGTTCGAGTAAGTATCTGACTCCTGACGCAATTCTCTACCTGTATAGGAGTCAGATACGTCCTAGGATAGAGTACTGTTGCCACATCTGGGGATGTGCCACTAAGGGCACTCTTTTTTTGCCTTGACAGGGTAAAGAAATCAACTTCATAATTTAATGGGTGATTACCGATTCTCTTCCCTACAGCCCCTTTCTTACAGAAGAAACATGCTAGTCTTTCTACATGCTATTGTTATTTTTATCGTAGGTGCTCGATTGAGCTCCAATCTCTGGTTCCTCCTTGTAAAAAATTCGCAACAAGAACTACTCTTAATACCACCACTGTGAAGAATTTTTCCTTTTTCCATAGACAGAGATTCTTTCCAAGAACTTCCCACCTTCAGAACACATTACTACGGGACTGCTTCCCTGCAGGCTACAACATGGTTGTCTTTAAGTCCAATGTCAACAAATACTTGTCAAATTGTCTTCTTAAGTAATCAAATTTTGTCTATTCTATTCATCGTTTTCAATCCTCTCATATTATTGTTCATCATCCAATTTACAATCCCATTAACCCTTATCCTCAAGTGGTTTTTGGCCTTAGTAAGTGATGACTCATTAGTATAAATAAAAGAAAACATAAACACATTACTGTCTTAGTTGTCATGTTCTTGACATGTCAGACATTGTGGTTTCTGTGCTTCTTCAGGTGTCATTGAAGAGGATAGGACATTATCAAAAGAAAGAATAACAAAGTCTATCCATACAAAATTAATTAATTTTATTCGACAACTTGTTAACACAATAAAAATGAAGGCTAGGATCGGCAAAGATTGAGAGTTCAAAGAGGCCAAGGAACCTTTGAGGAGAAAGAGTTGTTTAGCATATAAAAAGAAATGGAGTACACATTTTCATTTTGGCTGGCGCCGTGTGCGATTACATGTGTATAAATGAGGCCGGCATGTAGATTTGTGTATGTTTGTATCAGTGTGCTTTTGTTTTGTTAGTCAGAGAGTGCATCTATGGACTTATGTGTACGTGTGTTCGTTTAACAGGATATATTTAGTGAGAGAGTGTATGCATTTATGAACTTGTGTTCATGTGTGTTCATTGAGTGGCGTGTGTGTGCTTCACTGGGCATTGCGTTTAGTAGTCCATGAAAATCTTTTGTTTGATCTGTCGAGGCCCTTTGGCCAGAGTTCGGAATTAGCTTTTAAGGACGTACTTACATGTGTCTGGTAGGGACGAGAAATACGGTAACAAAGAGAGAGAAAACTGTGCTCATTTTTTATACTATGTGCTGGAATTCTCTGATTGGCTGAAAGGAACTGCTGATTAGGTTTTGTCCAATCAAGTGTCGGTACATAAATACAACATCCTCGACGCTGCTGATGTTTAACATTATATTTGTTGAAATTGGAATTTTAAACTAAACAATTTATTCATTCCACGGGGTAAACTGTTCTCACTCTGCTTCCCATAGAAAAGGTAAATTCGTATGACTCATTATGACTGGTATTTTTGTTTGTTTGTTTGGGGTTTTTTTTTTTCCTGCTTTTTTTTATCAGCGTGGTTCTGTTGTTGGCAATGGTTTCCCAAATTCTTTCTTGAATAAAGTACATACAAGAGGGACCGCGGGAAGGTTGCCAATATCCATAAATGAAAATGGTTCTATGGAACCGATTGGATTCGAACCTGGCACACCCAGGTCGTCAATCCTCATCGTTATCCACTTCACCACGGTAACCTCCTTTCCTGGGGAAATAGTCTATCTGCATGCAAAGTTTAGTTCCAATCCATTCAGTAACTTCTCAGCCTATACCGGACAGATAGACATTGTTTTATTCGTATAGACTAGCATGGTTACCTGGCGTTGCCAGGGAGCATGGACTACAAAATAGCAGAGATGAAAAGTTTGTGTAACATTTTTCTCAAAAATTCAAAGAACATAACACCACCAACACCATCCTGGTTCAACACATTACGATGGTAAATAAATAGTTAATCGAAAATTATTGAATTCTTTCAATATTGTCATTTATTCTGTTTACCTTGTCTCATATCAACGGTGTTTTTCAAGCAAATTGCATTGTGAAAGCCTCTCTCTCTTTCTCTCTTTCTTTATCCTCCCTCTCTATGTACCTATCTCTATCCCCTCTCCCCCTCCCCCTCTTTCTATCACTTACTCTTTTTATCACCTCCCCCAACTTATATATATATATATATATATATATACTTTCTGAAACAGATGACAACAGAAGCTGAAGAGAGCCGGATGGCTAAGACTTTCCATGCTTGAAACCGATGGTACGAATGTTGTACTAATTTTTCTGTACCAAAATAAATAAATATATATATATATATATATATATATATATATATATATATATATATATATATATATATATATATATATATATCACTCCCTCTTTCGTTTTCTCTGGCAACTGAAAAAAATCGTTGACGAATTACTACGTAATAACATTAAAAATTGTCTTAATTGTTGAACCACCTCTGACTACTTTTTTTTACAGTTGACCCCCAAAAGAATGATTATAAAAAAAATGTGCTTATATTTTGCCCGACGCAATGATGCCAAAAAAGAATATATTATCTTTGTGGATGTGTCTTGTGTAGTTTTTTTTTTACTTTTGTTGGATACAAGCACACACACACACACTTAAACAGATAATCCCACAGACAGACGACTGTCTTTTATATAATAGAAAACTACACATTTGAATCAATGCAGTTAGCTGCAAATGCATGAAACGACATATTTGCAGCCTGTTAGGACAAATGAAAAGTACACCGCTCGAGGTTTCTTCTTAATTGCATAAATACAACCATTAAGCGCTACAAGACAAATGAAGTGAGGAAAGAGTGGTGAGGTGTGGGTGGTGATTTAATAAGCCCCTGTTAACTCTGCCGATTTATCTATTCAAGAGCACAGTCAGCAGATTTTTAATCAGAAGTCGACTAGAACTTAAATTCGTCCAAGTAATTACGCTATTCGATTTGAGTGTCTCTTTCTTTTTTTCTTTTTCTTTCTTTCCTTTTTTTGTACTTGCTGACCTCTGTCAACACTTGAGTATTTATCTGATCATTGTTCCGTTACCCGCGTACTCCCCCCCCTCTCCAGGCATTCCCCGTTCACACACAGACTGCTTTCTCAGGGTTTTCCTCTATTTAACTAACGAGCTTAATTTTATTTTACTTATTTTTCTAAAAAAAACAAACTACTTTCTGTTGCAATATACACGGCCAGCCAGAAGTCTCGCAGAAGAGAAGTATTTAATCACATATGAAAATAAAGAAATAATTAAGCTAAGTTTTATTGATTATATAGTAAGAAACAATGGAGATTTAGAATTAGCATATTTAATCTTCAATTTTATCAAGGTTAGCAACGCGTGGGTAGAGAATTTAAATTAATTTCCTGAGTACCTACAGTGTGGCCGAAATGTATTTCGTTAGCAATAGCATGTGTCGGAAAGTACAATACAGTTAAAAACCATGGGAGACAAAGACATTTTATTTATGACAAACTCAATTGCTGATCTTTTAACTGTTGTAACTGAGCGGATCTGTTGGTTTATGGATAATTCGGGAGAGTGTAAGTCCATTGCGCTTGATATTAGTGATAAGGTTCTTCATATTATTAGGTCTTTTGTTTCTGATCGATGCTTGCGAATAACTCTGGATGGTGCCTCCCCATTCTCTTTTCCTATCAATGCTGGTGTTCCTCGGGACTCTATTCTAAGCCTAACACTGTTTCTTCTATATATCAATGATCTTCCTGAGAATATGATTCAGAAGATTAGCATCAAATTCACTCCATTTTGCAAACAAACAACCAATACACTTCTCATCATCATAATGTGGCACGAAACCATGGGTGGGTATCTCTCCAGGAAGCATTTTACAAAGATGAAATTCTCTGCTTTTAACTGATGTCAAATTCTGTGTCCATGAACATTTATTTCTAGATGAAATTATAAAATTATTATCAGCAATTGTCTCCTTATTTTTAATAATAAACAACGAATTTTTAACGAGATGTAATAGAGGATTCAGAAGATTACCACTCTCTATTCTGGTGTTGTTTCTCGCTCCTCTCTCTGAGATCAGTTGAAATATGCAACTGATTTAGAAGTTGACTTGGCTTCGGTTGTGGATTCGAGTACGAAATAGCTTGTTTCGTTTAATCCTGTTAAGACTCAGCTCGTGTCTTTCAATCGTAGACATGTCTCTTTTCTTCCTGAGATTCTCATGAATGGCTCTGCTCTTAAGGAGAAATCGACACTGAAACTTCTTGGTCTTTCTCTCTCATCAAATCTTTCTTGGAGTTCATACATTAGATACATTGCTCTTTCTGCTTCTCGTAAAGTCGGTTCTCTCTATCGCTCCAAACACTTTCTCACACCTGAGGCTATTCTCTATCTCTACAAATCTACAATCAGACCATGTATTAAGTATTGTTGTCATATTTGGGCTGGTGAATCTCTGTCCCATTTGAGGGTTCTTGATAAAGTGCGGAAATGTATCTGTAATTTGATTGGCCCCCCCACCCTTTCTTCCTCTCTGCAACCTCTCTTTCTCACGGCCGTGATGTTGCTAGTCTCAGTCTTTTCTATAAATACTATTATGACATGTGTTCTTCAGAATTGTCTGATCTGTTCCCTTTTTCCTTTGTTCCAGCTCGTTTGACTTGTTTCTAGTGGTGTTCATCAATTCTCTGTTTTGATACCTCATTGTTATACAGTATCTTCTTTCCAAGAATTGCAGGCTTATGGAACTCTCTTCCAGCTGACTGTTTTCCCCCTACCTATAGCCTTGGCATTTTCAAGACTAAGGCCAATAGGTATCGCCTGTCTTTGCAATACTCATCTTTCGTTCTTGTTAGCTCCTTATATCAAGTGGCTTCATGCTTTGTCTGGAGCGATTTCCATTAAAAAAAATCTCTGTCTTGTGTCTTTCTCTACATTCTGCAATCAATAACCAACAAATTCACTCCATTTTACAAACAAACAACCAATCACTTCTCAACATCATAGTGTGGCACGAAACCATGGGTGGGTATCTCTCCAGGAAGCATTTTACAAAGGTGAAATTCTCTGCTTTTAACTGATGTCAAATTATGTGTCCATGAACATTTATTTCCTTATTTTTAATAATAAACAACGAATTTTTAACGAGACGTAATAGAGGATGATTTTGAAGCCTAGAACACAAGAGTAACATAGTTTTCACCAAAGCAGTATGTTATCGATTGCATTAACGTAGTTGAACCTGATTTATTTCACTGGTTAAATGAGCCCGTGGGGAAGCATGATCCCCTATCGACCACCCCCGCACACACATTGAATGTTTTGTTTCTGATTCTCAAAAGAGATAAATTTATTTAAATTTTGAAATATGAGCTAATTTCACTCATTGTGCATTAGTAATAGTAGTAGTAGTAGTAGTAGTAATTAGCCCCTTACATCAAGTGGCTTTATGTCTTGTCTAGAGCGATTTCCATAAAAAAACAGTAAATGAGACATGTATACATAGGTTAAATATACAAATTAAATACATTGTTCCCATACACAGTACAATGCACAGCTCTGTATATGAGTTAAGTTTCTTTGCATCGGAATGTGTGACCTAGTCAATGAACATAGTGGGAGACAAGATATCATACTTCGCCATTGGGTATTCTGTCCAGTGGTCTGATCCAGGCCACTCAACGCAAACAGTTATGGTCAAAAACCTGTAGTCTGTGAAAATACTCTGTCGCAGTGGCCAAGTTTCACCTCCGTAAAGAAGGATAGTATATATCAGTGCATGATAAATCCGGACCTTTGTGTTTATTCAAATTTCACTACACAACCAAAGGCGAGATTGCAGACGACAGAAGGCTGACCTGGCATATCCTTGTCCTGTAAAAAAAAATCAGTTGGGATTTATTCTCTTCCCACTGCGGTAAGATATGGCATAGGGGAAGTGGGGGGAGGGGGGGCACTCTGGAAGGATACAGAAAATAGTCGAGAATCAACCCATCAGCATTCGCGGATAGGGACGCCTCGGGCGACTGACAATAGACCAACCTCCTTCTGAAAGAAAAAGTAATGCCTGGAAAGATTCACCTCCTAGAACAGAGTTGAACAATACGTTATTCTGACAAAGAAGTGTCTCATAGTTTATGTCAGCCCCTAGGTTGACAGAATGATGACAAAGTAAACCAAGGCTGGTATGATAACTGGCAAATATCCAATTATCTATCTTATGTGTTGAGACTTTACAGACCCTTGTATGTATGTATGTGTATATATATATATATATATATATATATATATATATATATATATATGGTGTTATGAGCGTCTCTCTCCAACACTCTCAGAGGAGTTCGTGAATAAACAGACAGGAATTACACATTTATCATATAGAAGATAGATTTTTAATTCCAATAATTTGAAGTGATGTTTAAATGGTGTAATAAAAGAACAAGACATTTTAATTTAATTCCACAACTTCAGAGATCCATTCATCCCAATTAAGAAATTTTAGAGGGATGCACATATATTCAAATAAATGACAAAAGCAATCCACACAAAATATATACAAGTTTTATTTACAATATCTCAGTAACTTTTAAATAATCCAAAAAGTGCAATGCTGTAGAGAAAAGGGAAAAATAAGTCTTAGTAGGGCCTGAAAAAGAATCATTGCAGTAGCAGTAGATTGCATTGTGTGCATGCAATTGTTAATGTGAAAGTGTTTCTCTCACTCTGTTTAACAGTTACTTGTCTCATTTGTGCAAGTGAGTGTCAGTTCAACAGGTTGGCAGAGCAACTGGTTTAATGTGCTTAGGAAGATTTTTCTTAACTGACTTTCTCAACTGCCGAATTTGTTTATAAGGGGATTGATCGGTACCTGGCCGTTGGTGGATATTATTTCAACGTCTATTTCTTGAACATTGCGGGTGTGTATATTTTACAGGCTTCTGATTTGCTGTTGCATACATTTTTTAATATTTTATTTTATATTCAAACCTGAGCCGTTTTTTTGCACAGTATTTTTTTTTATTTTTATTTTTATTTTTACAGTTTGTTGAACATGAGTTATTATAAAATTTTCATGCCGCACAATGAAGTAACCACTAGATGAGTAGTCATTGTCATCGTAGCCAAGCAAGCACATAGTGACGATGTGACAAGGATAGTGACCCTTTTATAGGAGCTGGAGTTCCCCACATTTAAAAGCCTTGTACTTGACTTACTCTGTACTCGCTGGGAGACGAGTAAAATCGAAACAATGGTTTTATTGCATTAGCGATAGTGTGACAACACTCCACTTCAAATGTCAGCCCTACGTCAAAGGGTCAAGTTGTTTATAAAATCATAGGCAGTGTCAAAGCAATCGAGGTTGACGGGTGCATCAGATGAGACAAAGGTCAAATCAACTTGGCTGACACCAGGATCTGTTGATCTGATAACATCAGTGACTGCAGTAATTCTCTGTTTCTTTCTTTTTGATATGTATTCATATTTCTTTCTTTCTCCTATGGAACTACAACCTCTCTCTCTCTCTCTCTCTCTCTCTCTCTCTCTCTCTCTCTCTCTCTCTCTCTCTCTCTCTCTCTCGTTTTTGTCATCGCAATGGAGAAGAGCTAGTTGGTATTTATTCTTCATGTGGCGAGGCCCAGCTCAGCCGACTCTCGAGTTTTATATTTTTTTGGAAGCTGAAATGAATAAATAAATTATATATTTTTTATATATAAAAATATGTGTTGTTCGGTCCTTTTATACAAGCGTTCACATTTCAGTCGATGATCCCAGCCCAGATAATTAATTCTCTGGAGAGAATTAATGATGCCGTAAAATCCGACCAAACACCCAACTGGATATAACCTCTTCATTGAAGAGGAATGTGACAATCGTACCTCTGAGGAGCTGGTAGTGTTGTGCCATGATGATAAGATTTCTTCCAAAAGATGTCTCACTGCCCGGACACACCAAGTTACACTCCCCGGCAACCGAGAGTACCATTGTGAGATGATATCACAAAGAAATAAGAGACTAATGCAGCGATAGAAGTGAAAAGTGGACAAATGATGGACTTGAGAAAATAAGACTTTATTTTTCAATACTAAGAAAGGGAATTATGCATCAGCCAAAGATTGACGAGGCATCTTTAAAAGTTGGACTTTTTGCAACTTGAGGATCATCATTTGCTGAAAGTAAAAAAAAAGATTGTTCTTTTTAATTCATCGTCAGATCTACTTCTGTGACACTAACAACTGAAATGTTAGTGTTATTAAATGGAAATAAAAATGAATACTCACCTTAGACAATAAATAGTACACGGCATGTGTAAAAACAAGTGTATTGTTTAACCAGCAAAGAAGTATTATGTGATGAGTCTTGTCTGATACCGGTTGACATGACATGATGTTGCTGTGACTTTTAAAAGCTATCATAGATTTCCTCAATTTTTGTACCTCTGTTTCTATAGTAAATAATAATTTTATATTATTTAACTATTATATAGTAAATGCAATTATGTATTTTTAGTAGTATTTACTATTAGAAGTTGAAGTTGTTGCTGAGAACAAAGAAGGCAGCCATCTTAATTTAAATGTGCTGCTGATAATAAAGATGGAAGCCATCTGAAAAATATTCCTAGTCGGATAAAGTATTTTCTGAAAGGAATTAAATCGAATTAAATGTTATTCTTCTTAACAACATAGACCAACGTCAAAGTAAATAAAATGGCTATGCAGAATGAAATATTGATTTTGTAGGAGAGAATGTATCGATGATAAAAATCGAGAAATAGACCAGCTTCACTTTATTATATAGAAATAGTTATACAAAATATTTCTTATTCATACAAACATACCTTGCTAAACAGATACACTCGTGTTTCAACCTAAGAAATATTTGAGTTTCATATTTAAGATCTATTTATTAACCCAACAACAAAAAAGGAATCTTTTTTCCCTTGCCCATAACATCATATTAGATTTTTATTCCTATTTTTCACATTTTATAACATTCAATTTTTAGAGTGGGATCAAATGATCTACTTACCATTGATTGGATGATAGAAAGTGAAAGTAAGGTGACATTTACTAAAATAGATTTCGGTAAATCTATAGTTTTACCCCTTCAAGGCACACCCGGCGTTTCCCGGGAATCAATAAGAACCTCTGTTTACTCCTGCTCCAAGCCCTGAACTCCATATTACTATTTCTATTATTAATGTGTAATGCCCATCCCCAACCTCTGCCAGTTGCTGCTCACCTCCAGTTTTCCCTTCTTCCAGTAAACCAGCACTGGATCTATTGATTGACATTCCACGCATGTTCGTATAGCCGACTTAACTTGCTTTCGCCGTTGCGGGCAAACTCTTCTGGCGAAATAAGTCGTGCGCCGCACTCCTGGGTGTTCACTGCGTTTGTGAATAGTCATGATCCGGGCCGCATCTAGTTCATCTACGTGTACAGCACCGATCAGGGGCTCAGGCCCATTTTCCCTTTTCATTGCGTCAGACCACCGCTGTGGCATGTGCGTCAGTTGGACGCCGCGTTCTCTCCAGACCATTAATTCCAGCACGTGTGTGCCGTCCCCCAACCACTCCGAGTCCTTACATTCCAGTCCAAACCGAGCCAAATGTTCTCTGACACAAGACGCGGGCATGGCATCTTCGTCGACCAGGATATCATCGATGTAAGCCGATGTTGCGCGGTCCATGGCTTCCTCCTGCGATAGCAACGTGCTGACGATGGCCTTCATGACAAGGGGAGCCACATTTAATCCAGATCCTAGATGCGTCAGACAGTACCTCTTTCTGTCGGTCTTCACAGTCTGGTACGGCCACAACGTCTCGTGGATTCGTACTTGGAGGTATGCTCTCCTGAGGTCCAGCAGAGACGTGTTAGCTCCTTTCTGGCGCCATTCACGCATCTTAGCAGCGCAAACATCTGCGTTTGCCATGAATGTGTCCACATGATCGTTAAGTTTGTGATAGTCCATCACTGAGCGCACCTTTGCCTTATTCCGCTGTAACACGGCCATCAACGGAATCAACCCCTTGGGAGACCATAGCCTTTCTTCTGGGTATGGCACGAGCCAACCCTTGTCCATCCATGTGCGGAGCTCCTGATCATATTCTGGTCGAATTTCCGCAGCCACCCGATATTCTGACACTCTATTACGCAGCTCTTCAGGTGCGCGGTTATCTGCCCACTTCCACACCACGATCCATGATCGTCTCCGACTGTCGAAAGTAGCAGTAAAGTCAGGTTCATTGATGGAGATAGCCGCACACGTAGCGACTTTTCCATCGCCGATCTGAACCGCTCCCATAGGCCTCACAGTGACACCTACCAACGCCTTAATTGCATCGATCCCCAATAACATATCAAACCCCAGTGGTCTACCACGCACCACCAGAACATCGATCCCGACAGAATTGCTTTCATCTGTGGCAATGGTAACCACTCCACTGCCGCAGGATGCATGGGACGCGCCTCCAACAGTTATGATGTCCACCTTTGCCGTCTCCCAGGATCGGCATGGGCTGGCATCTATTATTGTTTGCGAACAGCCCGTGTCAACTAACGCCGAACACCTCTTTCCATTAACATGGACGATAACCATGTTTACATCCTGGTGGGGGAGAAGGCTGGCGCTGATGCTTCGTCCCCTGGCTCGTTTCCCGAACAATTCTGAGCCCATTGTCCAACCTTGCCGCATTGGTAGCAACGTGTTTCACGTCTTCACCAGTCTCTCGCTATGTGGCCCCTGCTGCCGCATCTGTAGCAGGTTACACCAGCTCTTTGTGGGAACTGCGGCTTTACTGCAGGGTGGCCGCACGACTGCGACCACATGTTGGCTTTGGTCCCTAACTGTTGTTAGCACCCTTGCTCTTGCTATTAGGTCTCCCATGGTTAGAGTCTCAATTTTTGGCGCCTGCTGGAGTCCAATAGAGATGGCATCAGGGAATCCCATGACAAAAGCTAGTTTGACAAGTCTCTCCAGTCCAACGCCCTCAAACCCAGCTAGTCCGATCAACTGTCTGATATTGTTCGTGTAAACGTCCACTTGCTTGCCAGCCCATCTAACGATTGTCAACTTTCTATAGGCTGTGAACGCACCGTCTGTCAATGCCTCCTTTAACTGAGCCTCTATCTGCTCTACGTCCAGTTGGTCGCTCTCGTCCATCTCCAAGTAGAGGGCCAACATATCCCCCTCCAGATATAATGGGAGCAGGCTCGCCACATCATCCACCTTCTGAAGTCTCACCACCAACCTCAATTTCTTCAGCCATGCAACCACGTCTCCCTCGCCAGTAAATGGCTTTACCATATCACTGTGTATGCGTACCTTCGCCATAGTAAAATGCTGAAATAGCTTGAACGTGCCTCTATCGTATCAAAGACCCGCCGAGTGTGATAAAATGATGCCGAATTGTTCCTTCGTTCCTTGAAAATACCGTTCTTTTCTTTCCTTTCCTTTCCTCTCTATTGACACGCATGTGAACAACGCGATGTTCACCACAAAACTAACACTATTGATCAAAAAACCCTCCTTTTATTTATCCTTCTTCGCCGCTAACCGCACCTAATTTGCATAATGCAACTCTCTCGTGATGCGGATATCGCTTCCCATAATTTAATGGGTGCGTGTTCACGCCTGCGTGTGACGACTGTTTCCTTCCGCGTCGTCACTACAAAACAATAACAAATAATAGTTAATTAATAAAATGTCATTTTTCAAAACGAACATGAAAATTAGTTGAACTTGCGACTGATATTGTATATATATAAGCAGTATATAAAAGAGATGTGTGTCTATTGTGTAAAAGTCGAAATAATTTCACACTTAGTGTGAGAAACTTTCGTATTTAATCATTTAGATTAAATATCTCTCTATCTCTGTTGCACTCTCTCTCTCTCTCTCTCTCTCTCTCTCTCTCTCTCTCTCTCCAAAAAACAATTTGTAAAAATATTATACATGATGGTAGCTAGAAAAGTGGGAAATTTGTCAAACGGTCAATTATTTTTACAAAGAATAAATTTTATAAAGTTTTTCAAAGACTAATATTATAATACACTCAGAGATGCTCAAAATGTCGTCCGTGCAAATCAAAGAAGTGAATAAGCCAGATGCAATAAAATTTAAACAAAATGAAATTTAAACAATCAAATTTACAACCTCAAATTTCCTGCTTTTCTGTATATTGTTACAAAGAAACCAAGTGTAAGCGAATTCAGAGTTATCTCCCCTTTTTATTCTTTTAAAATTGATTGGGGTCGTCTTATGGGGAAGTTTCTTATTTTTACCCGTTAACTCTAAAAAGTATGTCTCAATGTCATGCGCTAAATCAGGGTTTCCCAACCAGGGGTGCTCGCATCCCTTGGGGTGCGAGGCAGCATTCCAGGGGGTGCGAGATGGCTTTTCAATTTTTTGTCTTGTATTAAGAATACTATCATTCTCAATTGATTCATTGTCAATTTTTCAGTGCATTCTGTGCTCGTGTAATGATTATTTAAATTCTCTTTTGTCTCCAATAAACAGTCATTCTATTAATTATTAATAATTAATAGTATTTTACATTGTTATGTTTGTTTTAATTAACTTTCTCTATATTTTTTCAGATTAGAATTTTCAAATTGGTAATTAATCCTTAATCGTGTCAAAGAAAAGGAAATGGAATGATAATTATGTGCAGTTTTGTTTTACTTGCACTGAAATAACAGAAGGTCTGCAAAAAACCCAATGAATATTTTGTAATGTTGTCTTTTCAAACGCAAATTTGAAGTTGCAAGAACACGTCAACAACCGGCATGGTGGAGCAGATGTTGCAGGTCATGATGTTGAACCATTGAAAGCAAAAAGGATCCACTTTGAATCACGAGGAACCCTTGGGTTTTATATCTGTTGACAAACCACTGTTAATGGTTTCATACCACATGGCGTATAAAGTAGCCAAATCCCAAGAAACTCCATACAATTGCTGAAGAGGTGATAAAGCCATGTGCATTAAAATTGCAAAAATTGTTCTGGGCAAAGAAGCTTGAATTAGTGCCGTTATCAAATAATGTTATTCAGAGTCGAATTAGTGATTTAAGTTCGGACATTTTGGACCAAGTTATCACAGATATCAAAGCTAGTCCCTTAAAAATCTCTCTCCAGTTGGACGAAACAACTGATGTTGAAAATTGCAGTTAACTCATCGCATTAGTGAGATATGTGCATGATGGTGCCATAATGGAAGATTTACTATTCTGTGAAGATCTGAAAAGAACCACCAAAGGAAAAGATATCTTCCAATGTGTGAAGAATTTTTTTCGAAACATGACCTGGATATCCAAATTATTGGTTCTGTGTGTACCGACGGTGCCCCTGCTATGTTGGGAAATAATTCGGGACTTTTTGCTTTGTTAAAACAAGAAATTCCGCACTTGCAAGGTACCCACTGTTTTCTTCATCGACATGCTTTAGCATCAAAAACATTGCCTCCAAAGTTGAAAAATGTCCTTGATATTTCTGTGAAGACCATCAACGGGATTAGGGGTCGTGCTCTGAACAACCGCCTTTTTAAGTCGCTTTGTCAAGATTTTGGAAGTGAGCATTCAGTTTTGCTTTTCCACACGGAAGTCCGCTGGCTATCACGTGGAAGAGCTTTAACACACTTTTTTGAATTGCGAGAAGCAGTAAAAGCTTTGCTTAAGGAACGTGACTATGATCTTCCCAAAGAAATGGAATCAAAAGAATTCAACCAAATGCTAGCTTATTTGAGTGACATTTTCAGCCGTATGAATGACCTGAGTGTTTCTATACATAGGAAAAATATAAACATATTAAAATGTTGTGAAAAATTAAATGCTTTCGACGAGTTAAAAGAGGTAATCTTTCGAATTTTCCATCACTCGAAGAAGTGACTGATGAAGATGAGTCCCTAATTCCAAGTGTGTGTGTGAAGAAAATTGTGAATCATTTGGAAATACAATCCAAGTCATTTGATGGATATTTTGGAGGAGGAGAACTGGGAACTTCTGAAGAATGGATAATAAATCCATACTCCTTTAATTTGGATGATATGTCGGATGATGAAAAGTTGAAAGACGATCTTATTGAATTGCACACAAACCGTGTCCTTGAAATGCAGTTTGAAAGCAAAACTCTGGAACAATATTGGTGCTTGGCAATGGACATGTTTCCAAGACTTTGTGAAAAAACACTAAGTATGCTCATCCCATTCGCGACGACTTACTTGTGCGAGTCTGAATTTAGTACTCTTTTGTCAATCAAGAAATCGCTTGAGTGCACAGGCAGACATGCGAATTGCTATCAGGAACAAAAGAGTCATTAAATTTTAAGTGGATTTTAAATTGAATTCTTAAGCTTTTTAAAAAAATCATGCATAGATGAAAATTTAATTTTTCGTAAAATACAAGTTGTTTGGATGCAGTTTGTTGTATATATTTCATTTTTGTTTATACAGTACATTATTAAAAATTGATTATACAAATTTTCGTCGGTCTCTTTCAACTTTATTCTTAAATAAATCATTACATGTACTGTAAGGGGTGCGAGAACATATTAAAATATTTTAGAGGTGCGGAGCATCAAAAAGGTTGGGAACCACTGCGCTAAATAGTAAATAAGAAGAAATGTTGTTTTCTGTTTGACAAAAGTAAAAAAAAGTTATGCCCAATTGAGGTTCGAACTGACATAAGTAGAACTCTACCTATGAAGCCTATGTGTTTACCTACATGTTTAACGCTATACTACACAAAGAGTTTCTGTAAAGAATTTTGTGTATAATTTCAGCCAAGGTGTTGCATATTGTTAAAACATTCGTCTGTCTTTGTAATGGTGTTTTAACGCATGCAGTTTTTGTAAATAAAAACATAAATATGTCCATATAGTTAGTAAAATCACATGTTAACATAGAAAAGCATCAGACATTAGTACAAAAGTACTGCCACTTGCATTGTTAAACTGAAATAACATTTTAAGTATTTCTCCAAAATAAAAGAGTATGAAATGGAAGTAATTTTAAGAAATAAATAGTTTAATAATTTATTATAAACACATGTGATTGTTTATCTGATAGCCGAAATAGATACAGAAATGTCAAAACTTTTTTGTATTAACGACATAAGCTCCTTCTTCTGTTTAGGTCAGTAAGAAAAAATGTTCCCATTTTTTTAAATATTCCTAGTTGTAATAAATATTTTCAGAAAGAAACTAAAGCAAAATACACTATATTCGTGCATAGTGGAAGAAAAAAAGAATGGAAAAAAGGCTAGTCAGAATCAAATATTGATTTTCAGATGCAATGCTATCACTGTCTAACTTCAAGAAATAGACTGACTTAATGTTATATATTAGATATATATACATACATAAATGCATTTTATTACTCATTATTGATAGATTTCACTTTTTTGTTTCATTTTACTTCAGTCGAAGTTCTCAGAAATCAAGTGTCCCCTAATAGGGGCTAACACTTGATTTCTATATGAGATACATAGATATTCGAGTGTTCCATTAAAGTTCTCCTCTACCTCTCAAACGCCGAGCCAGTAAAGAAGTTAAGAACATCAATTTTACTCTCTCCAATTGACCAGTTAACTATGTCATAGCATATCTTTATTGTGGTCTCTTGGTCTTACCGGATTCCAGGACAAGAATTCATCTAGTCTGGTGGAGTATCCAGCTTAGTGATGCTACTAGAGGAACATCACTTGGAGAAGGTGCACCATTTCTCATATAAGCTAGTGTGGGGTAGCTATATAGAGGGGATTATATTTAGTTTCGAATACTATGTTATTTTGAATATTTGGTCAGAGTTTACTTGTAGGGGGAAGTATCCTCATGCCAAGTTGTCCTGACAAACCCCTGTACAAATAGACCTTAGACACTTGAGAACAGTGTCTAGTAGGCATTCAAGTTCTCTCCAGTAGGCATTCAAGTTCTGTCCCTCTGTAGATATGTGTGTGTATGAGTGTCATATCAGTTCAAATGAACAATAACAATAAATCTTTCCTATACAATCAACTGTTTCTAGTTCCTTTAGTAAGTGTTATAGTCTAAGCAGCAATGACTTTATTGAATAGGTGGTATCAGGCATTCCGTGATGTCTGCCTTTTGACAAATGTGCCAGAGATTGATTTTTAAAAACACACATTAAAAAGACTAACCTTTTATTGATCTTTCCTTCCTATTAGAATTTGAAATATTTCAGTTCCATGATCAATCTGAATCTTGTTTTGATAAATTGTTGTCATTTTTTCCCATCTCTCCCGCATTATCTCCACCTTTTTCTTTTCCTTCTTTTTCTTTCTGGCTGCTTTCAGTGGGTTCTTTTACCTTCACCTTTTTCTCTTCTGTCTTCAGGATGGGCGGCAGCGTTTGGGACTTTTCTCCATTTTCCTTTTCATCTGCAATGAACTCCTCCGTACGGAAACTCTTCCACTTTAGCAAGCCTTGAGTATTCGGCATTTGCACGTTCTTTATGTAGAGTACGTTCATCTTGTGTGCAAGAGCTGCGCCAAACTGAACACGATTGGCACCTAGGGAGTGGAGGTCATTGAGGGCCCGTGAAATGTTGTAGGCCTTGCTAAACCATTCCACAGCTTCTTCGTGCATGGCCTTCAAAAGAAAGAATTCAACATTTCAAAAGTGGATAACATCCTGTTACAATCAACATTAATAATATGAATCGTGTATATGATAGAAGATCAACTGGTCTGACCATAGAAAATATGGAGTTTCTTCAACAAAAAACACAGCAATCCGCCTTCATAAATCTCAATTAATAAATATGGGCCATGTATTGCACTGACAGTGAGATTAAACCCCTAATTTCAAATACAAAATAGAACTTCAGCTTTATAATATACTGATTTGCATATTGATTTGCAAAATAACGTCTTATTAATTCACTATAAGTTATTATTGTTTCTAATTCACTGTTTTCTATCTGATTATTACACAGAGTTTTATTTAGGCATATATTTTAGATCATGGATAGAAAATTAGTATTTTGGGTGGAAAGTCTTTCAGATTCTTTTCAGGTCAATTTATCTTTAAGGATTACGATCCGCTTCGACATTGTAAATTATAAACAAGGTCCCCACCCCCAACCCACAAAAACACACACACACACCTCAATAAGTATCCCTCTACAACATTAATTTCATTGCGAAATTAAATTTCACCATAATGCATTTCAGGTCACCTGTACACCAGTCATCCATTTCATTCTTTTGATATATTGTAAATTAAAACTAAAGTCCCCCACCCACCCACATCCCCCAAAACAAACCCCATAGCAAAGTAAACAAGTCAGTGAGTATGCTTACTCAACACACACTGATTCTTGCCTTTTGGCTAAGATCAAAGTGTAGTATCTGTTCCGATGGATACTGCACCCTATAGACTGGTATTGTCTTGGCCTTCGGGGCTTGATTCCGCCGGTCTATGGGTCTGTCCTGTGCAGTTCTAGGAGGTCCACCCTCCAAGGCTTCGCATCCCTCTTTGGGGAGGAGTAAGTTTATTGCTTACTGTCTGAGGCGCCCATACCGGGGAGTGCCAACGGGGCTGCCCAGGCAATTTTTAATGGCCAGAGTGCTCACTTTCTCGGGCGCTGGCTTTTCAAACCCCACTTTCCCGACCCGATCTTGGGTCACATCTTACTTGTGGGAGTAAGATAAAACTGGCCTTGTGCCTAACTCCCGGAGAGGAGTAAATAAAACACTGATTCTTGGCCTTTTGGCTAAGATCAAAGTGTAGTATCTGTTCCGATGGATACTGCACCCCATAGACTGGTATTGTCTTGGTCTTCGGGGCTTGATTTACACCGGTCTATGGGTCTGTCCTGTGCAGTTCTAGGAGGTCCACCCTCCCAGGCTTCGCCTCCCCTCTTTGGGGAGGAGTAAGTTTATTGCTTACTGCCTGAGGCGCCCCTACTGGGGAATGCCGACGGGGCTGCCCAGGCAATTTTTAAACCCCACTTTCCTGACCCGACCTTGGGTCACATCTTACTTGTGGGAGTAAGATAAAAATTGGCCTTGTGCCTAACTCCTGGAGAGGAGTAAATCAATACTCAACAAATCAATACTCAACACACATTAATTTCATTATCCCCTTTTTTCTTTCTTCCTATTATATTGAAGCAGTTGCCAGAAAATGAGAGTAGTGTTGGGACGATGAATCGGAAAAATGAGAAAATTTTGGAGTATCAGAATCAGAAATATTTCAGTCTAATTTCCGATTCCAAAAACGATTCTTTTTAAAAAAAATGTAACTTAATTTTCCATTGCTGGTACTAATGATAAGATGATAAATATCCATAGATTTTAAACTACCAGTAAAACTAAAATCCATAGATCATAATAACGAATTTAGGTAAAAATGGCACAGGTAAAAATGGCACAAGTGGATAAATAGTAAAAGATGGCACAAATGAAAAATATGGATAAAAATCTCACAATAAGTTTATCGAA
Source organism: Sepiola atlantica (assembly GCA_963556195.1). Classification (NCBI taxonomy): domain Eukaryota; kingdom Metazoa; phylum Mollusca; class Cephalopoda; order Sepiida; family Sepiolidae; genus Sepiola; species Sepiola atlantica. The sequence continues at coordinate 158,102,861 of OY744517.1, forward strand.
ATTTTGGATACAATACTGTTATGGTACTTTACCTCCCGGACGGCATGAACTCTTCCGTTCAATATAAATACTGGGAGCACATGCCTCTCAGGGTTGTAACCATCCCAGTCTAATACTGGCAGTCAAGACAGACGTACAACCATTCTTGTTATCTGTTGTATTATACTTTTTCGATCAATTAGGTTTTAAGGACCCCAGAAAAATGCTAAGACGAAAGGAACGCATTTGGGTCTTCATCAGTTTTTTATCGGTTGACCTTCGCACACGCACATAGTATCTATAAACAAACCTATAATATCTGATTTGTTTGGTTTTTATTAGGAAAGGGAGGGATATATTAAATATTTATTTTTTATATTAAATATTTATTTTTTTAATGTAGGTGCATTTTTTTCTTTTTATTTACAAAACTTTTTAATAAACAAACGAAGCATCCGAAATTTTCGTTTTAAAATGACTTCATACTTTACGATTGTTCGATTTATATTTAAATTATTATAATTCTAATAAATATATAATTTTTTTTTTCTTTTCAAACATGTTAATATTTATATTAAATTTTTTTTTTGAGGGAGGGGTATATTAAGTATTTATTTTTTTTAATGTAGGTGCATTTTTTCGTTTTATTTACAAAACTTTTAATAAATAAACGAAACATCGCAGACATACCTAGCATCCAAAATTCTCCTTTTTAAAATGACTTAATTCTCTATGCTTATTCGATATATATTTTAACTTTTAGAGTCTCAAATTCACTTTTCGTTATTCAATTTAAGATGTAGAAACAAAATAAATGTATTGAAAACGAGTAATTTTTTGATAAATCCTTCCAGACTGAGGCAATTTTAATTTATGTCCTAATCCACAGTGCCCCATTTTGGGGGGAACTGGATTTTCCCTGCATTAAAAACCGACCGTAGAAATTTATAAAATTATACAATTTTAATTTTTTTTTTAAATGAAGTTCGGACGCATATTGCATTAATAGTAAATAATAAAGCGGATGCCATGACCGGAAATCGAAACCGAAACCAAAACCTTGACATCTTCAGTCTGAGGTTGTAACAGCTGACCTATTTGGACTTTCTTAAAAATAGTAACAAAATAATCATAGCTTTGGCATGATGTCATAGATTTATGATTTATAATTTATGTCATGTTTCAGAACATGAATTCACACATAAGTGATAATCAAAAATTAATAAATGAATGGGTAAACATTATCAATAGTGTTGGAAATTATTTTATTAAAATAATTTCCAACACTTTATTTTTCTTTTCTTTTTGTAGCAATAGTGAGTTAAATGAGCCAATTCGTGTTCACAGTGGTTGCCAGCAGAATGATCCTTTGCTTGCATATGATAGCAGGCCCTCCGTAGGGGCTAGAATTTGGGCCCATAGGACCCATTAATTCTAGTTTTAAAAAAAGCAATGAGTTGAAAGATGAATGAAACAAAAACACACATGAGAAAAAAAAACTTCTTTTTTTTCAAATAACTTACAAGTAAATAGCAAATGCTTCCCAGGTGATGGCATGCAATACTGTACGCTTGTTCCAAACCATTCTTCTCCGCAATATCAACGTACATTCTTAAGTAAGACATGCATGTGTCTGTGTCACCCTTTCTGTAAGCATAAAAGTAAGAGTTAACACATCACTTAATAAGTCCTGGACCTAACTAATAAAACAACAACTTTTCGGCAAAATTCGACTTTATTCATCAACATAGTCTCCTTCTAAGGTGATACACTGATTCAAATGCTTCTCTAACAATTCGATGCTGTTTTTTAGAACGATTTGTCTTTGACCTCAAAATAAGCCTCGATTTCCGATATCACTTATTCATTGGATCCAAATCTCTTTCTCTGGAGCATTCTTTTGAGGTCTGCAAACAGTCAGTAGTTGTTGGGGTCCGATCTAGAGAATAGGTGCGGAAGCAATTCGAAATGAAATTCATGTAGTTTTGCCATCGTTGCGATCGATTTGTGACACGATAAAATGTCTTGATTAAAGAGTATTTTTTCTTTTTTTATTTGCACCTCTTTTTTCTTCAATTTCTTCCTTCCAACACACTAATAATCCTATATAATATTCGATATCGATGGTTCTAACTTTCTCAAAGTAATCGATGAACAAAATACCAAAATGCAATCACAAAATACTGAGGCCAAAACCTTGCCTGTTGATATTTTCATGTTTGCTCACTTTAGATGGCTTTCACATGCTGCTCTCCACTCAGCTGACGATTTATTCCTTCAAACACACTTATAATGCTATATAATATTCGCTATTGATGGTTGTTCCTTTTTCAAGCTAATCGATCAACAAAATATACTGCACACTCCAAAATATAGAGGCCAAAACCTTGCCTGCTGATGTTTACGTCTTTGATCACTTTGGAGGCTTTCACATGCTGCTCTCCACTCAGCTAACCGTCAATTTGACCCCGGAGTGAAGTGGTGGATCAATTTTTCATCCATTGTCACATATTGATGCAAAAACTCCTTTTTGTTACTTTGAAACGGTTGCAAACAACGCATCAAATGCTATCCTACGCAACTTCAATTTACGATCAGTCAAAACAAGTTTGTGGACTTTTTAAAATATTTTCCAGGATAACTGCTGAATTTGAGCGAACGTTTAGTTCAGCATAATTTGTGTCTGTTCGACCACGTTTACAGTCAGTATACCACCTATATAGAATTATTCACTCTCAGACTGGCAGCCAATCAGAGTTCATATAATGGACTTGCCCAACTTGGTATAGTGGAGCAGTCTAGCTTCCATATTAACTGGCTTTTCGGTTACTTGAGAGCTTACTTATCTTGCTGCTCAACTGGTCGTACGGTTGAGCCCTAAGTATGAATATTTCTATACCGCCTGTTAACTTTTGTTTCCGATGAAGCAGATTCCGAATAACGCTTATCAAGCCATTGCTTTGCTTGAACACTATTTTCCCATCAGGAAGCAATGCTTTACAGACACGCGAAATTCAGATTTTTCCATTGTTTTGAAAATTTTAAATAACTGTAATTTGTAAACTAATAATCTGATTGGCCTCAAATTTTGACACGTGATATTTGAAGGTTAGTCTTTTATAAAAATTATTAATATGCGTTAAAAATGGGACAGCCAACCTTTTCAGCATCACCAATAACATTCATAAATATGATTTTTTCATCATCATCATCATCGTATTTGAGTTAATGTCTGTTTTACATACTGCCATGTGTTGGACGGCTTTTAAAAATTGACTTCCAAAACAAACCTATCTCTAGCCAGGTCTTTATTTATCCCTCTTTCTCTCAAATCCATCCTTATCACTTTCTTCCATGTTTTTTCTTCACCTTGGTCTGCCAACTGACCCTGCTACCTCACCTGTTCTCCATCTACTAACCTAAGAACTCTCATTCATTCTTTCAAAGTGACCAAACCAATGAAGTCTCCTGTTCTGCACACATCTCCCTATACTGACAAGATTTAATCTTACTCTGAGGTCATCAGATATAACTTTGTCTTTAAGACTCATATTACACATCCTTTGGATCATTCTCACATCAATTGTCTCCATGCAACACATATCCTCAACCGTCACTGGTCAGGTTTCACTTTCATGCATAATCACACTGTGCACACAGGCCTGATAGATTTTTTCCGTGGTCAACAGCAATAACACATTGCAGGTTAATAATGGCAGAAGTTCCCTGGACTCACTCCATCCACTCCTAACTCTTTCTATCACACCAGCACCAGCTCCTCTTGAGTTCTAATGGTATCAGCAAGGTAACAAAACTTCCGGGCAACCTCAATAGTCTCATCAACCAAATATACTTTCTCCACATCTGAGTTCACATCCATCTCCATCGTCTTACACTACTTGCACACAAACTGATTATCACCTTTCAATTTACCGGTAATTCCACTGCATTTCTTATGTATGCAATGCTTACAAGTACCATATAAAATTAAGTTGATTCCAACTCCCTTTCCACAAACTGGGCAGAGGAACTTTTTCTCATTCTGGGTACTTTCAACTACTATAACCACTAATCATCACTTTGGCCTTGGTAACATTCACTCTCAGACTTTTACTTTCCATAGAATTCCTTCAAATCTCCAACTTCATAAATAGGTCTTTCATTGTTTCACAGACAAGCACTAAATCATCAGCATAAAGCATCTCTTCTTCATGACAACTCGTATGAAACTCTCTAGACAACAATTCTAAGACCCAAATAAAAACCAACAGACTCAGTACAGAAACCTGATGTACTCCTACTTTAACATTAAAGCTATCACTAAATGTGCTGTTAATTCTAACACGACTTTGGGCCTTTCTGTACATTGCTTGAACAGCCACTTGTTTAACTCCTAGTTTATGCAAAGCCCACCAGATAACCTTTCTTGGCATTCTGTCAAATTTTTCTCCAGATCCACAAAAGCAAAATACAGGTTCTTCTTATATAGCACCAGTGGTACTTTGCCCAGGCATGAAACCAAACTGTATTACATCTATGCTATATATGACATCTCATTTTCTGTTCAGTTATTCTCAATTAATTAATATATGTAGATATAGATATACCTATTTTTCTTCTGCCCCAACGATGTAACAGGTGTAGTAAGATGTGAATCACTTTAAATAAATCAGGTCATCGACAAAAATCATTGTCAGGGATCCTGAATCACCATTCAAAACTATTGACGTTGAAAATTTGGGTGTCATGTTACATGATCTACTCCATCCCTGGTCAACAGCAAAAACAACGACAATGACGTGTATACACAGGGAGAGCAAAAAGTATCCGACCAAAAGTGTATCATGCTGGCAATAGAAAGGAACGAGTTTAGCATGGGACCAGATTTGGCATCACAACTTTCTGAATGTAAAAAACGTGTATTTTCAAACTTAGTCTCGATTTAGACCGATTCTTTGATCTCAGCAGATTATACAGATGGTGGTTTCTCATGCAGGCAGTTGGAATCTTGTTGTGAAGATGACAAACAGCAGTAATAAATCCCCTTTCCTCTTTCTCTTCTTCTTTTTCTATTTCTTCTTCGTCTTCTTAATAACGGTGGTCGTCAAAGTTATTAAAGAAGATGCCAATACAAAATAACAAAGTTGTCAGATATTTTATTGTTCTTCTCAAGTCTACAGTATACATACATCATCCCCAACCCATTACTCATAGGAGAATGAAAGTGCTGTCATGAAATCGTCCGATCTCTCCTGCAGACCAGAAAGAAAGATGAAGATCTGATCAGCTTATTCGCCATGTATCACTAATGTCCTATCCTGTCACATAGTCTTAATTGTAAACCTTAAACTTCTAATGGAATTTTCCACTTTCTTACTTAATCTATCTACCCTTATAAATAAATACCGTTTTAACGTTATTTTCACACACATGTAAAATTGGTAGATCCGAACAATATTTTTTTCTTAAACAATCCAAAACTATTCATATTTACTTCTCATAAAATATAAATATATTTCTTTTTGAAAATTTGAAAGCATAGAAGCCGTTACAATGTAAATTTTTTTATTTTTTAAATTTTAATCTAAATTTTCGGGAGTAAATCTCATCTTCAGAGATATTAAGAATTGTTGCATTTTCTACAGTCTTTTATTTTATGATGTTGTCACTTCAGGCCGCAAGCTCTTGTGCGGGTGCTGATTTGAACTGGAACAATCTTTAAGTTTGCGAACAGAGCATCGTCACACCGGGACAATAATAAAGATTTTTATTTTTAGAAGCATTGTGTAATATTTATATTTATTTCTTAGAAAAAATAAATATTTGTAACTTTTTAACTTGAAATAGCACGAACATTAATTCTTTTTCTCATGTAAATTCATTTATCCCCAACTTATCGGAGGGGGGGGGGGGGGGGGGGTATATTATAGAAATACAGGGTGATTCCCCCAAAATGTCTTCCACGGAATCGTTAATAAAATTCAATCCTTTTTACAATCCAACCATATTTGATACAAATAAACTTTAGTCTATGCCTGACTTGTTCACCAAGTTTCAGTGAATGCCTAACAGTCTTTATTTTATCATCGTTCAATGATATGGAGAGCTATTTTGATGATCATCTCATCAGTAGGAGGTGTGATTCTGAATGGGCTTCACACTCACCGGACCATAAACCCCCAGATTTTTATCTGTGGGGTTATCTTAAAGACCATGTCGATTAAAATAATTGCCAACTATTCCTGAACTAAAGATGATCATCACAGCCCAAATCAGAACAGTGCCAAGAGAGGAGTTATTGATAATTTTGCATATCATATCATGAAACGGCAATAAAAAAAGACTGTTGGACATTCATGCTTAAAACTTGGTGGACAAAACAGACTGAAGCTTATTTGTACTAAATATTGCAGAAAGGATTGTGCCAAAGGCCAAGTCCAAGTAATAATCAGTTCTAAGTGACAGTTTTATTAAGGTTGAAGGTTCAAACCTGACAACAGACGATGCTAACTAAGAATATAATAAAGACATTACTTAAGACTTCTACCCGGTCATGGCTGACGAAACGGGAACAATCTACTTAGATTAAATAAAGGATTCAGTTCGAAATTACAACATAAAGATTTCTGAGTTTGACAAGACGCACCTGAAAGTTGGAGGTTACATCGGTCGAAATATTGTGAGAATAACATCCGAGATGAGAAGAGTAGTTCGAATAATACAAATTATCAATTCTTGTCTCCAAATTCCGAAACAGAAAATATTACTCATAATTAAATAGGAAAAGATGTACTTGCATTTCATAAGCAGAAGCAATACCATTCGCAGCTCTTCCCATACCATCGGCATTATTTAAGTTCTTCGAAATGGCCATAAAATCTTTCAAATGCTGCAAAAAATTAAAAGATGAAGAAATTCCTGGGACAAACTTTTTATCATTTATCAATTTATATATTTACAAAATGTTAAAAACTTTATAAGACTTTGTTAAATTATCAGCAAAGTAAGAGACTAGAGTTGACCTGTATTACTGTTTTTTATACTAATGAGTAACCATTTATCAAGGATAAAAGCCACTCGAGGATAAAGATGAGACAGATAGATAATCAGTTGAATGTAATAATAAAGAAAAATTCCCTGCGAATTTAAATGGGGGCAACTTCACAGATTGCATTTTAATATTAAAAAAGAAACAATTTCACCTTGTGGTAACTTTTGTCCTAACTTAAGAAAAGATAACTCTTTGATGATTTTATTTCTAACTTTAAAATAAAAATTAAATCTGAAGCCCCTCCCCCTTCATACCGCAAATGCAGTTAATTATTTTTCTAATTATAAAATTGGACTGATAAAAAATTTGGGGGGTTTGAGATTTGGTATTGCTACAACCAGGCAGTGACCTGAAATAAAAAATGGTAGCATCTGCAATTCCATCATTACCTGGCCTTTTGGCTAGGAAGTAAGTGTAGTATCTGCTATCTGTACATAATAGAGTCCTAATAGCGTATAAGGCCATGGGGATGAGACTTTCCCAATCGGAGATCAAGCTATTGCGATTTGCGGTCGCCAACTGTACTGTCTTCCATATTATGCCATTGTATCTTCCGCACTGTCCGTTTCCTTGAGGATTGTGAGGAGTTGTTCTACTTACAGCTACTCTTCGTTCATGCAGAAACTGCTTGAGTTCATCCGACATAAAAGCAGATCCACGATCTGAATGTATATATGCAGGCACTCCAAAAACGGCAAAAATGGAGCAGAGGCCTTGAATTACTGTTGCAGTTGTTACGTCTACAGGCAGGGGATGACGAATGGAAATCTTGAGTACTCGTCTATTATTGTGAGCATGTATTTATTTTTAGTTTTAGAGGGTAAAGGGCCCTTAAAATCCAGGTTAAGTCTTTCAAAAGGCTGTGTGGCCTTAATGAGTGTTGCTGGATGGGGTTTGTAGAACCTGGGCTTATTTTCTGCGCATATCCCACAAGAGCTCGTAATTCTTTTTACGTCTTCAACAGAATATGGCAAGTTTCTGCTCCTGACTACGTGAATCATTCTTGTGATACCTGGGTGACACAATTCCCTGTGTATATACTGAAGATCATCTGAGCCAGTTACCAGGCCACATACCCTTGAAAGCGCATCGACCGCGGCATTCTCCTTACCAGGGCGGTAAGTGACGTCAAATGAGTAGCAAGAAAGCTCCATTCTCCATCTCGCTATCTTTTCGTTTTTATTTTGCCTGTTGTTTTTGGGTTAAACATAAATGAGACCGACTTTTGGTCAGTGATTAATTCAAAATGTCGGCCGATTAGGTAATGCTTCCATTTTCATAATGCCTCAACTATGGCGTACGCTTCTTTTTCTATTGCCGACTGTCGTCGCTCAGATCGTGAAAGTGTTCTTGAAAAAAAAGCTACAGGACGACCGGATTGTCTCAGTGAGGCAGCTATCGCACAGTCGGAGGCATCCTTCTCAACTAATAGAGGGATAAAAGGATCCACAGCAGAAATTGTAGACTGAACAATGTTCCTTTTCATGTTTTGAAATGCTCTGATGGCGGAACAGGACAACGGAAAAGTAGATACTTGCGTCAATGGGTGTATTTTTTCTGAAAAAGACGCAACCCATTGGGAGTAGTGGGCGAACATACCAAGGGCTCGTCGTAAAGAGGGCATGTTTCCAGGGATTGATAATTCCATTAGGGGTTTCAGTCACTTGGAATCCGGCGTCATGGTGCTATTTTTGACAATGTATCCCAATAGCTTGATGCTTTTCAAGTTGTAGGAACATTTTTCACTGTTCAAAGTCAGATTATATTTCTTGACGGCAGCCATGAATCATTTAAGGTTGTGGTCATGTTCAGCTTGGTTATGTCCGCATACTGTGACATTGTCTATATATGCAACAGTACCCTTCAATTTTTCATTGGAGAAAATGTGATATTTTGCAATATTAGAAATCATTTCGTCAATACGAGGCAGTGGATAGGCATCGAGTAATGTGTATCTGTTGACGGTCTGAGAATAGTCAATGACCATCCTTTTCTTGTGATTTTCGGTGGCTTTTATGAGTACCTGGGCTCTCCATGGAGATTCACTTGGCTCTATAATTCCTTCCTTAAGTAGTTTTGTTACTTCTGCTGCTATGAACTGTTTGTCCGTTTGTGAATAGCGTCTTGATTTTACTGCTACTGGTTTGCAGTCAGGAGTTAAGTTTGTAAAAAGTGACAGGTGCCGCACTTTGACAGCTGCTAGTCCACATATGCTTAAGACCAGCTTGGGGCCACCAAAAGGGATTTCAACACATGAATGTTGTTTTAGAAAATTGTGACCGAAAATCACTTCGCAGCAGAGGTTTTTCATTACCGATAATTTGATCCCTTGATAGGAGTTTCCTTTTAGTTTCAGATTAACCATGCAATATCCAATTATATGGGACGATAAAGATGAATTTGCCATTGATATTTGGTTGGAACAAGGAAATATTTCCCATTTATTCTCTTTTACGATACTGGCATTAATAAAACTTTCAGAACTGCCTGAGCATGAATAGTCAATCCATTGATTTTAATCCTCAAATTGTTTTTGAGAGGCAGCCAGGGAATGCAGCTGATATTGTAATTGGTGCTACAGTAGCAAGAGTAGGCGAACGTTTTTTGAAGAAGCTGACCGGCAAACTTTCAAAAAATGTCCCTGCTTATCACACTTGTGGCATCTAACGTCTCGAGCCGGGCAGGACAAACGAGCATGTATACAAAGGCCACAAAAGTAGCATGTGGATCCAGCTGAGGCGGCAGTGATAAGTTGTCCGTGATCGTTAGAAGGGGGTGTGGGAGCATCTTGAACAATGGAAGAATTTTGAACATGCAGAGGAGGGGCTACGATAGCAGCTCCCAAAATATCGAGTTGTAAATAGAAGACAGATCGCTTCTGTGCCATGTCCGACATTAGAGCTTGTTCATAAGCTGTTGGTAAATTTATTCTCTAGTAGTCTTTGTCTTATTTGGTTGGACTGTATTCCATTAATAAATGCGTCCCTGATAAAAACATCTCTCGCTTGGTTCGCAGTTAAGGCTATAAATTCACACTAACGACTTAATGTCTTTAGAATCTGACGGTATTGTTCAAGGCTTTCTTCTGGTTGTTGACGCCGGGTAGCAAGTAAATGTCTAGCAAAAATAGTATTTTTTTTTCTTGACAAACATGGCTTCTAAAATGTCCACCGCAGTTTCGTAATTCTCACATTCAGATAAATTTCTATAAATAGCAGTAGAGACATAATGTAAAAGAAGGGTATATTTCTCAGTACCTGTAATGCCGTGTTTGAAGATAACTGTAGAGCTGTAAGGAATCCTTTGAACATTTTTCTCCAGTGCCGCTATTTGTCAGTAGATTCCGAGTCGGCCGTATCAAGGTCTAAACGATCGGGTTCAAGTAATGTTCCATAACGAATAGTTAAATAAATTGTAATAAAAACTGGAAGCCGAACATAACTTAAGGATAAGTTTTATTTAACTATTCGTTGCTTACTGAGACAAATAGTATTCAATATTCACTCTTAATATACACACGAATGTAGTACATTCCATCATTAATCAAAGGGGTGAGACGGGCATCAATTACCTTTGATACTCATGTGTATGTGTTGTATTCCTGAATATTTCAGTATGGAACAATTAGTCGAAATGACTAAAATGTTGTGTACGAGTTTGCAACAACAACAACAGCAACAATTACAACAGGAACAACTACAACAACAACAACAACAACAACAACAACACCAAAAGTTGTAACGACAAATTCTACAACAAAAAAGTTTCGAAATAATTCTGAAACAGACTACTGGTGAAAGAAAAAACAGTTTTTTTCTGCCGAAAGAATTGTAAATTCGTTAACTGAATTTGTATACGAACCGGATTCTGGCATTACATTTCCAGCATATTTCAGACGTTTTGAAACAATATTTACTAAAAGGTGCCAACATTAGTCGGATGAAGAATGGGTAACCCTTTTATTACAGAAACTAGGGACAGACGAGAATACTAAATATACGAACTTGATATTGCCCAGAAAACCATAGGAAGTTTCATTTGATGAAACTATAGATATACTGTCAAAGATATTCGATGAAAGAAATAGTCTTTTCCACACACGATACAAATGTCTAAACATCGTTAAAACGGATAACGAGGATTTTTTGACGTACGCAGGAACAGTAAACTCTTTGGTTGAGTTATTCAAGATAGATGAAATCCCCAAAGATTTATTCAAGTGCCAATGGTGGAGCAAGACACGAAAATAACGTTACAAAGAGTGACAGAAGGATGTCAGCATCTCATAAATGCTAAAAGGGATAATACCCAAATTGAGGAAAAAAGTGTTAACAAAGTTCAACACATAAAAACCCAAAAAAACTCCTGAATTCAAAAAGACAGTAAATAATAAACATACTAAAGATGTATGTTGGTATAAGAACAAATTCTTTGAATCTTGCGGAAGTAAGGGTCATAAACGGTCTGTTTGCCACAAGAAAAAGAAAAAGAATTTTGAAAATGTAAGGTTTGTGTTGTCGAAAAAAGAAATCTAAAACAATAAAAATCGAAAATACGTAGATGTACGTATAAATGGTCATACAATCACTTTGTTATTGGATTCTGGTTCAGACATAAGCATTATTGACGAACAAACATGGACAAAAAATTAGAAAACCCAAATTATCTGAAACCAAGAAAATTGCTAAAGAGGTTTCAAGAAAAAAATTAAACTTTAAAAGAGAATTAAAGTGCGATATTTCTTTCTGTGGCAAAACTGCAGAAACGAAAGTATATGTGATTCAAGGGATTAATTCATGTCTTTTTGGAGTAGACTGGATGGTACTCTTTAATTTATTTGAACTCCTAATGAACTCGTTTTGCAACGAAATAAACAGTGCAGAAAAAAACAAAATTATTAAAAATGAAAAATTCATGAATGAATTAAAAGATGAATATCCCAGAGTTTTTTCTGATGGTTTGGGTTTATGTACAAAGACTGAGGTCAAGTTTGAACTCAAAGAAATCCAATTTTTAAGCTAAGAGAAATGTCTCTTTTCCCTCCTTAGATGCAATTAACAAGGAACTGGAAAGATTAGAAAAAATGGGAGTTATATCTAAGGTAGACCATGCAGACTGGGCATCGCCTACCGTCTACATAAAAAGAAAAACAGAAAAATAAGAGTGTATGCCGATTTTTCAACAGGTTTAAACGATTGCCTGAAAGATCACAATTATCCACTACCTTCACCAGAAGACATTTTTTTAAAGCTAAATGGAGATAAGATTTTTTCAAAAATCGATTTGTCTGATGCATATATGCAGGTTAAAGTGAGCGAGGAATGCTCAAAATATTTGTGCATAAATACACATAAGGGAATTTTCAAGCTAAATAGGCTCCCTTTTGGCTTAAAGGTCGCCCCAGCTTTGTTCCAGCAGATTATGGACATTGGCGGGTCTTGTGTTTGGTATCGCTTATTTAGACGATATTCTAGTCAAAAGTAAGAATGTTCACAAACATAAAATGCACATTAAAGCAACATTCAAACGACTAGAAGAATTTGGTTTCAAATTAAGTCCCGAGAAGTGTCAATTCTTCATGGAAAGAATTAAATACCTCGGACAGTGAAAGTAGAAAACTGGACCCACAGAGGACCGATGCAATTAAGAATATGCCTACACCCGACACAGTTGCGAAACTACAATAGTTTCTTGGGTTGGCCCAATATTATGCGATCTACATTCCAAAAATGTACGATTATTAATACTTCAAACAGACCATAAACCGTTAGTTATGATATTTGGATAAAAAGGGCATTCCTACCCACACTGCTAACCGTTTACAGTGATGGGCTGTAACCCTACTAAACTATCATTTTAGGATGGAATAGATCGCATCTAAAAAAAACATGGGCATGCGGATGGACTGTCAAGATTAATCCCCAAAATATAGAGATTTTAGAAGAGACGGTTATAGCCGTACTAATAGAGGAAAAAGAAATCTCCGGTCAGTTGTTAAACACCATCAGAGAATTATCTGTAACTTTGGAACAAATAAAAAAGGAAGCCGAAAAATATGATTATATATGAAAAATAAAGGACCAGACGAGATTGAACAAAAGAAATAAAAAGGGAACTCAGATTTCACCTTTCTCAATTTGCAACAACACTCTAATGTACGCAGATAGAATTGTAATTATTACGTCTGTACCATTCACTAAGTGTCAAGACACAAGCACTCCCAGACCTGTTAAAGTCTCTTCTTTATATAATCAAAACAACAACAACAATTACAACAAAAGCGCCCTCTGGGCCAATCAAAAACTTCACCCAATGGCTGTAACTTGATACATTACATCCCTCCATTCTTAGATGAATCAATAAACATAGTCTCTTAACTTAAATGGAGCTCTCCTTACACGCTCAGATCTCCGAGGAATAGGCGATGCTTTCTGTCTGAAGTTTATAGGTTCCACCTCAGCTTCATCCTGTTTTACCAATTCGGGTACTCCTTCTTCCTCGGTAGACTCCCTTGTACTGGTTGTCACCATGTCCTCTGCGGCATCATTCATATCAGTCACATCCTCCTCTAGGACCAGGATTGTCCTTTTAATGATCTGGTCTGAATGTCTCCGTGTAACTCCTCTCTCGGTCTCTACCTCAAAATTGACATTACCCAACTGCCTCGTAATGATGCCCTCCAACCACCTTTGACCAGAGCCAAAATTCCTCACAAGGACTGGATCATTCACCCCATGATTTCGGCATGGTGTCATGATCTTAGTACCCTTCTCCATTTTGTAGTTGTACATCCTGCTCTTAAATATGTGTTTAACCCCATTTGCCTCTAAAAACCTCCTGAATTCTTCACTGGAGAAACAAGGGCCGTTGTCACTCACAACCAGCAGAGGCAAACCATGAGTCGCAAAGATTCCCCTCAACTTCTCAATGGTAGCTGCAGCAGTGGATGTCTTCATTATGCAAACCTCCATCCATTTGGAGTAGGTATCAACCACTATTAAGAACATGTGTCCAAATACTGGACCAGCATAGTCTATGTGAATCTTTTCCCAGGACTGACTTGGATATTCCCAACAATGAATCGGAGTTCTGTTGGGCTGTTTCTGATTTTGCACACAATTTTCACACCCCTTGGCGATCCACTCAATATCTCCATCCAGTTTTGGCCACCATACATAGCTTCTAGCTAATACTTTCATCCTCACAATGCCTATATGAGTCTGGTGTAATTGCTGCAGAACTTTTCCTCTCAACTTAGTAGGAATAATAATCCTGTTTCCCCACAGTAACACACCATCTTCACAGGTCAGTTCCTCCTGTTTATTAAAATAGGACTTTAACTGTTCACTCCAACTGACCCCATTCCAGCCATTCATGGTGAATTTGTATACCCGACTCAAGATCAGATCTTTCCTAGTCTCTGCTCTCACAGCTTCAACCTTCACTGGAGCTTCCACAAGGTCCATCATAAATATTTCATTAGTGGATTCAGATATATCTTTTTCCTGAGCCTCCAATGGAAGACGACTCAAACAGTCTGCATTACTATTGAGGGCTCCAGTTTGATATTCTAGTTTGTAATTATAGGCAGCCAAAAATAGGGCCCAACGTTGAACCCGGGCAGCTGCTATAGCAGGAATTGGCTTGTTCTCTGCAAATAGACCCAACAACGGTTTGTGATCAGTGAACATCGTGAAGGGGTTTCCAAACAAATATTGATGTAACCTCTTCACTGCAAAAACCAGGGCTAGCCTTTCCTTTTCAATGTGTGCATAATTCTGTTCAGCATCTGAGAGCATTCGGGAGATGTAACATACTGGCTTTTCACTGCCATCTTCCATCCTATGAGCTAACACAGCTCCCAAGTCATAAGGAGAAGCATCCACTTGTACAAGTGTGGGCTTGGACGGGTCAAAATGAGTCAGAAGGGGTGCTGTACACAGCATTTTCTTTGTCTCTTCAAAAGCTTTTTTCTGGCAGGCTTCCCACTTCCAAACTATGCCTTTCCTCATTAGACTGTGCAGTGGCTCAAGTCGTGTGGACAAATTTGGTAAATGGCTGCGATAATAATTTACCGCCCCAAGATAGGCTTTCAACTCTGTAACATTCCTGGGTGTGGGGGCTCTTGCCATTGCAGCCACTTTCTCTGGTAGAGGAGCTGTACCATCCTTGTTGACCTTGAACCCTAGATAGGTTATTTCCTCAAGAAGGAATTCGCACTTGCTTCTTTTCAATTTGAGCCCAGCTATGCTCAGCGTATGTAATACTCTCTCAAGGTTCTTTAAATGGCTGTCATCATCGGGACCTGAAATTAGTATATCGTCCACTCGTACCTTGCAGAAAGGAGCATCTTTCAATCGTTTGTCCATCTCCTGTTGAAAAATGCCTGTAGCACTGTGCACCCTGAACTGTAACCTTGTGGGTTGGTACAACCCCCTATGTGTGTTTACAGTTAACAATTCCTGGGTACCTTCCTCCAATTTCAGCTGTTGATAGGCGTGGCTTAAATCCAGCTTGCTGAATTTTTCACCCCCTCTCAGTGTGGTAAATATATCTTCGGTTCAAGGAATAGGGTAGCTGACACATGGAGCTGCTGCATTGATGGTTTGCTTATAGTCCCCACATATTCGGATCCCCCCCATTGTTACTTTTAACAACGGGCACTATGGGTGCAGACCATCTAGAATATTCTACTCTTTTGTAAATGCCTTGGTTTTCTAGGCGGTCTAACTCCTTCTCCACCCCTTCTCTCAAAGCATAAGGTAAAGGCCTGGCTCGACACAATTTGGGCTTGGCTTCTTTATCAATGGGTATATTCACCTGAAAGTCTTTCAGACATCCCATTTCTCCATTAAATAAGGCATCATATTTTGTAAGTAATTTTTTAAGCCTCGATGGGTTCTCCCTTGTTAAACAAAACAGCCGTTCCCAGTCCAGCTTTAACTTCTTCATCCAATCTCTACCCAGTAGTGTTGGTACCTCTCCTTTCACAACCAGTAGTGGTAAACAGTTCACTTGTCCTTCATGTAATACCTCTACAATTGTTGTCCCCTGAGGTTTTACTATCTCACCAGTATACGTCGTCAGTTTTACTGTGCTTTTTTTTAAATCCTGAATCCTACCCAGCTCTTTAAATTTTTTTAGACTAATGACCGAACAAGATGCTCCTGTATCTACCTCCATGACAACTTTTTTGTTGTTTAACAACAGCTCCACCTTTACCGGTGGTGTTTGCAAGTTAGAAATATTGTATAAATTCAATTATTGCCTAACCTCCCTCTCATCCAGATTTAACCTTTCCATAGTGAATCCTTTTTTAACTGTCTGGTCTTCAGCCACCAGATTCATTGCATCGCTCTTTTTAGTTATTTTTAAGAATTTACCTTGTTGTAGCCTGCACTTTCTGCGGGTGTGTCCTGTCTTGTGACATCTGTAACATTCACTATTTTTAAATGTACATTTATCTGCCGTGTGTATGGTACTACCACATTTGTAACACTCCCGTTTCAAGGGTAATTTGTGTATTGGTTTTCATAATCGGGAAATGTTTCCTGCATTGATTTAGAATATTTCAGGGCTTATTCGATTGACACTGCTATTTCAATAGCTTGATTCAACGTTAGATCCCTTTCGGTTAGTAGGCGTTCCTGGATTTTCACATCTTTAATTCCAGAGACTAAGCGGTCCCGTATGTATTCACCAACCCTCTCTTCAAAATTGCAGTGTTCAGAGATTTTCCTTAATGCGGCCACATAGTCACTTATAGACTCTTCCTCCCTTTTGTCCCTTGTGTTGAACAAGAATCTTTCATGAATCACATAAGGTGCTGGTTTAACATGTCTCTGCATCAGCTCAACTAGTTCATCAAACGTTTTCTTTTCCGGACGATTATCTGCTAAACCTCTTAACACAGCATAGTGTTTTGCACCAATAACAGATAATAAAATCGCCTTTTCTTCCCTTCACTCTCAATATCATTGGCTATAAAAAAAAACTCCACACGTTCAATGTAGTTAATCCAGGACTCCTCAACATCGTTCCATTCCCGTAAAGTGCCCATCAACGCCATTTTTTTTCTAGGAACTCTGAACACATCCAATGAGTGTTTGCTTCTTTTTTTTTTTTTTTTTTAAACTTCCATCACATGTTGGTGTTAATCTTTCAAATCCTTTTCTCGCATTATCTTCTACTACCTCGTCGCCAATTATTACGTCTGTACCATTCACTAAATGTCAAGACACAAGCAAAAACAGACCTGTTAAAGTCTCTTCTTTATATAATCAAAACAACAACAACAATTACAACAAAAGCGCCCTCTGGGCCAATCAAAAACTTCACCCAATGGCTGTAACTTGATACATTACAGTAATACCTCAATCTCTACGTACAGTTATGCTGAAAGAATTTCATACCGGTCATTCTGGCATGTCCCGGATGAAATCGCTCATGTGATGCTACGTACACTGGCCGGGAATGGACAAGGAAATAGAAGATTTTGTAAAACTATGCAGAGGTTGTCAATTGGCTGCAAGGGCGCCTCCGGTCAAAACGAATCCTTGGTCAAATACGGATTTTCCGTGGGCACGTCTACCTATAGACTGTGTTGGACCGATTAATGAATATTATTACTTGATCTTGGTGGACTTTATCGAAATGGCCTGAGGTATTCAAGTGCAAACATCCTACATCTAGGAACACCATCAGTGCATTAGATGAAATTTTCAGTCGTTTCGGGGTCCCCCGGACACTGGTCAGCGACAATGGTACAGCATTCACAGGAAAGGAATTAAAGAATTTCTGTACTTCTTTGGACATTGAACACATCACTACACCAGTATATTATCCTAGATCGAACAGTCAAGATGACAAATTTATTGACACTTTTAAGTGTGCTTTACAAAAAAAACAATATATGGACCATGGAAGAAAAAAACTATCCAAATTTTTTTAGCGATTTATTTGGTGACTCCTAATGAAAACAACGACTCGAAGTTGTCACCTGTAGAACTTATGTTCGCAAGGAAAATACAATCAATTTTCGATAGATTGATAACCTATCCAAAGAAAAAAGTTGCTAAAAGGAAGAAAATGTCAACATAAGAAAATACTCCTGACTTCCCCATTCACGAAATAGATGGACTCGTCGGACTATAAGTACGACTACAGCGAGCAGTTGAGACATTCGAGTTAAGACACATGCAGTCTTAACATTTTGTCTTACGTAGTCGGTCTACCCTATTACATATTCTGTATTCTGTTAACATATCTTGTATGTACAAGATATATACATCCGGAAATAAATCTATTATTTTAAAGATCTTCTACTTGGATTATTTGTCATTATATCTCCAACAAGATATATCATAAACATTCCTTTTTGTCTTAAATTTCATTACATGTTTTAAACTCCCTCGTTACCAGTGTACATCTTCTATCAAAAATAATGGGGGGGGGGCGCTAATATTCATATAAAATCATAGAATTATGTGGATAATTTAATTTTTCATTTATTAATTATTATCGTTTCTGATAAAAGAAAAAAAAAACACAGTGTTGCCTTTTTATTTAGAATGAAGAATTTCTTCCCAAATTCATTCTGGGCAGTGGAGGTTGTCTGACTTGCTATTTTCTTTCTCGGTTCTCCTCAGCACTTAAAATGGTTTCCTTCCAAGAACTAAAAAAAGGCACGTTTTTTTATTTATTAAATGTTGTGTGACTGGATGGAAGTACATATATTTATTTATATACAAATAAATACACATTGGTCTTTGTCACCACAAAAGAACTGTTGGAAATAAGTCATACATTATCCACTATGGCTATGCAATTCCTACAGCTACGTACCTAGAAAACGGAATTGTTAAAACTTAGATAGTGATAAGGGAGAAAGTAGCAACCCTACTTGAAGTCAGTTTCCCTAATGATGCTGTCTTAAACAGAGCTGAGTAGGAAGAAGATAACGAACTAACAAGGTCATATGTACGACATGAAAAGAAATGGAACCTTAGGAAGATCTCCATCATTCCAGTAATTATAGGAGCAACACGGCTCATGAAAAAGAATTTCAAAAACTACCTGGCAAATATACCCGGTGAACCAAGTGCAAGAGAGATAAAAACAATTGCGCTTAAAGGGACGGTTAGAATTTTATAAAAGATCTCTTGGTTGGAGTGTCTGAAATAGTGGATGAATGTCTGGTATCTGGTAGGATGCCCCATCGCCAGCAAAAACAAAAAGACGAAAAAATTGGAAAAAAAATGAGTGAAGAATTATATACTAAATTTGAGTTTATCAACGTTTGTTTCTGTAGGGATTTTTTCCTGTATACTTTAATAACACAAAATACATGCTAAAATATACATTCACTCTTGGATTGTATATGTGAATAATTTCGAATTAAAAAAAAAAAATAGCAAAATACAGAGCATTTTGCTTTTTATAGTATTTTTTTTTACTTCCCATAATGAATTATTATATTTGCTAATTATTGTCTATCATACAGATTTTGATTACTAAAAGAAAAAGAAAAACTTTGTCAAACTTTTTACTTTTGTCTTTTAAGTGAAATTGCATTGGAATAACACAGGAAAACAATGTAATGAGAATGACAGTTTTTCTTAAAACTATTCACCTCAATGGCAACATCCGGGTCTTTAGCATCAAGGTGAGCAATGCCCAGTTTGTAGATGGCTTCACCAATGTCATTTTCATTTTTAGCTGGAAAAAGAAAGAAGGGAATAGAAAAAAATAGATATTTAGATCACGCCAAATAATATCCACATGTTGGATATCAACTATTTGCTTATAGTAATTTTAGTCATTAAGAATACACAATTCAAACTTAATGTAAAACATACCTTGTGCTTCTTCAGCTGGCTTCCCAGTGTCTACTATAATCGGTTGCATTATTCTTACATTAATTAGATCACACCAAATAATATCCACATATGCACAACTTTATTTGCTCTATTGGAGATTGCGTCTCTGTTAATAATAATAAACTGAAGTAATTTTGTATATCCTACAAGCATTTATTTAAAGAAAAAACGGAGTAATGTTAGATTATGGCTTGACCATTTGCCAGACATTATCGAATTTGGATGTTTCCTGTATCCTTAATCTCAAGAATTGAGAAACAGATCCCTGAAAAGGTCTGGCCAGATCCCTGGAAAAGTTAAATGTTTGCCTAGACACCTGGCATAATCACATTGACACATTGGTTCTCGTCAGATCACCGAAGTTATGCAACTTTGAGCCTGGTCAATACCAGATAGGTAACCATTTGGGAATACTAAGCGCTGTATGTAAGAGGACGTTGACACCTCCCTGGAGGAACTGCACTAACCTAACGTTGTCATCTCCCTTAACTGAGATATACATGTGACTGGGGACCGCTTGGGAATTTGATACTCCCATGAAACTTCCTTCTTCGGGGGAAGCTGGTTCAACATGCCCAAGGTGAATGCCATACCAGGTACAGGTAAGTAGACACCTGGAAATGTCTGCCCCAATCCGTATAAAAGTTCATGTCTATCCAGATCCCTGGAAAAGTTAAATGTCTGCCCAGATCCCTGAAAAATTCTGCCGAACATGAACTAATGAATTTTCCAGATCCTTACAACAGTTGTAATAAAAAGGAAGAAATTTGTTATAAACTGCAAAATTTACCCGAGTTGAATCATTCATTTGGATTACAGATTTTCAAGAAACGAAACCTGGGATCACCACAAGCAAATAGGTCCCTGCAAGACAACTATCACAATCATCTATCAGCCCCATGTTAATTTAATGCGCTCCAGAGACGGATCCTTGAACCTTTATTATTCTTGATTTTCATAAACGACCTTCCTGATGCAATCGCGTCCGAGATGGGTATATTTGTTGATGACAACACGCACTATTATCGACATGTGAGCAAATCGAACATACAAATATCAAAAGCAATAGCTGAATCCTTAGAAAATTACCTCCAGTCTGCAGTGAAATGTGGCCAAAATGGATGGTTACATTTAATGCTACCAAGACAAAGCTCCTCTCCTTTAACAATTATAAGAAATCTTTCCAACCACTAATTGCCATCGCTAATAGCACCCTTCCCAAGAGTCCAACATTCAAACTCCCCGGCCTAACATTCACAGACAACATGAATTTGAACAAATACATAGAAGATACTGCTAAGCTTGCTGCAATGAATGTAGGCTCCCTCTACTGGGCTAGAAATCTTCTCACACCTGTCAGTATCCTATATCTTTACAAAGCCACCATTAACCCATGCAGAGAGTATTGTTGCCACATCTGGGCTGGTGCACCAACCACTAGCCTCTCCCTCTTGGACAGGGTCCATGAAAGAGTCTCTAACCTAATAGGTCCCACACTGTCTAATAAGCTCCAGTCTCTGTCTCATTGCCGCAATGCTGCATTCTTGTGCTTGTTTTACAAGTACTTTAACAGAATGTGCCCCCTAAAAGTAAATAAACCCAACAAACAGCAAAATTATACCCCTTCACTGTAGAAATCCACAGATGCAAGAAGGTTTTCTACTCTAATAGCTTCTTTCCTGGAACCACTTGTCTTTGGAATTTACTCCCTTCTCCCTGTTTCCTCGACTGTATCAACATGCAGAAATTTAAATGTAATGTGAACAAGCATCTCGCTGCACAACTTTCTACTTAGAATGCCCCTATAAATCTGCCCCCTAATTCACAGTAGCCCCTTACGTCTCAGCGGCAGTGTGCCTTGTTTGGGGTGAATTGAAAGAAAAAAAGAAAAGTAGAATTGAAACTCTCTAGCAAATGTTTATATTGAATAAATTAATGAATAAAGATTAAAATAACATTACCTTAACAAAATAGAAACAAATGATAAAAACTTTATATAAAAGAGGAAAATGTCCAACGTCAATAACATTTCAAGAATGTAACCGCAAATATTAAATAATAGTTAACTAATAAAAATTAATAAGAAAAATAGGGAGGCAAATAATAATCGATTGATAAAATGTCCCTTTTCGAAACCAATATGCAAGTATCGGTAAGTTTTATCAGATGTCTTGCAGGCTTGGCAGGTCGAGAGCAGGCTCAAGGCGTCTCCACAAATAGTGGCTATTGTAGAGACGCTCGTAAAGCCAAGTCAATTCACGAGTGTTTCCGATGTGGCACATCATTAACAAACCAAGACTGTTGAGGAAGTCACGTGTAGCGGGGCCTATCACACTACTCGTCTCCATGGCGATTGGTTAAAACACAAATCTGTCGAAGGCCAGCATAGAAAATTAACCTGCCAAAATGTATATGAAACGGTTTCGCAATAATGACTGACAACCCAAAATTTGTTAGCATCACTACTTTCTGTTGTTAAACATGATGATCCGCATTGCCTCTTGACACACTCCTCAACTCATTTTTTTCTCTCATCACATCCAGGCACCTGAATCCAATCAAGCACACGTCATACATAATGCTAAACTATTATTTTTCTATATTCTGAAGGATGCAAGTTCAATCCAAACAGGCAAGACAGAACTTTTTTTTTTATATTGCTGCAAATAGATAGATCGTAGTCGAGAGCAACCTGAAGGCTCCCTTTTCATTGGCTACTACACCGAGATGTAGGGGAGGGTGCCACTTCTTTTTCTGGATTGCACACCTTATAATGCTGAGTGTTTAGCAAGGATGGATTAATTACCATATTTTGTGTCTTTGGTATGGGTTAACTGAGGATTGAACCCCGATCTCCGGGCTCATTAGCAAACATTCTAATCATTATGTCAAATGCTGTATTGGTTAGTTATTATTCCTACTAGAGTATGGGTTTAAAAAATTACGACAACAACCGTCAGTTCAATAGCAATTAGGAAAAGGTGACACTATTGACAACAATAAAGCAAGAAAGCTTCTCTTTCTCCTCTAACTTTACAGTCGCCAGTGAATGCTGAAAAAAATGTCTGTTATTAAATTTGTTCTTGTGTTATGGGTGGCCGTGTTAAGATTAAATATTAAAATCGGTCAGAAATATAAAGTACATGATTAACAAATATTTATTCATAAACTTTTAGACATCCCAGTTTTATCATTGATAACTGTGTGACCCGATTACAAACTGTCTGATTAGTTTCTTGTTTTGTAATTATGATATCATACATATATACACACAAGCAATAAACACTCAATCATTTAAGAATGGCCGCCAATTAAGTTAGTTTTACTCTTAGGAATTGGCTACCATACTGACTTGTTGTCTCGTACATTTGACATCATTAGAACTCATGATAAGATGACACTAAGGCTCACATAAATGAAGATCCATAAAATAACCATCCAAAAACATTTTGCAAAGATCTTCTTTTCAGAAAAAATCTGCAAATAAAGTCACAAAATTTGGTGTCAGGGTCAATGCGTCAATGCTGAGTACTTATAATGTCAATGTGTTAGCTCAGAATTAACAGGAAGTGATCTCCCTTGGATCATATCCAAGTTTTCTCGTCTGAAACATTACTAGCCAGCGAGGAAATGCATTTTTCTATTTCCGGAAATCAAAAATATATAATTTCACCCATGTGCGAAATATGAAACAGAATGTTTTTTCCTAGCTTTAACGCTGGCAGACTTGGTCCACCTGGTTTTCCATCTATGCATGGCTTTCACAACACTGACACCATGGTCGTCATACTCCTATATAGTTTCTGATTGCAGCCACTGAGATTCCCAGACCAACCCACACACATGTAAGTCAGATGTATTTATACATTGTTCCTACCTATTCATTTACCCTGGAAACACTTGTATTTCGATTATGTTGGGACATTAATGTAGCTTTACCTTTGGTAATTACGCTTGTGGTGTTCAACCCTTTATATATCATGTTTCATTTGTCCTTCTTACATTTGTCTTTCACAAGTTGTCTTTGTGAAAATAAATGTGTATGTATGTAAATCCAACCGTTTCTTAATTATTCACATTTCTTCTTTGTTTATTCCAAACTCATGTGTGTTCTCATTATAATACAAAATGGTGGCCTTGCATCATGGAAAGGAACCCAAACATGTGGTTGCTACAAAAACGTAAAAAATACAGAAACAAAATATTCATATTTTACAAATGATAAAAGTAGATGATTTCTCCTTTCGGTTTGAACTTACCTTCAAAAGCTCTTTCATGAGCTTTTTGTAAGTAAGAAAGGGCCTGTTCTGCTTGACCACTCTCTTTTATTTTCATTGCCATAAATGTGTAGATTTGATAAAGATAGCTGCTGGCCTGTTGATGGAGATTGACTCCATCATCATTTGTCCATTCTCGGCCAGCGGTCAGATCATAAAACCATTCCAATTTTTCCATTGCCATCAGATATTCACCTAGAGCAAGAAAAATAATTTAAAAAAAACGTTTTTCTGAATTTGATACAATTTCAATACAAAGGCCAATATAGTATTTGACAATATTTCTGAGATGAGGTTTCGTTGTTATCTTATATACAAAGGAAAGTAAGTCTTTCCCCTATTTCTTTTACTTTAATAGCTTTATTTACAAAAGGTACATACTTAAAACTGTTCAGTCAGTTAGTTTTGGCAAACATTGGTCTGTGTTCTTAAAACAAAATTTTTATTTCCAATTGATATAATTATTTCCACAATCAGACAATGCCACAGTCCACACAAACCATAAAAGCCATAGATCAGAAGCCTTAGACTAGAGTTTAACCCTCCTTGAGGCTCATCAGTAGGACACATCCGAACTCAGTTCGGGATGGGTAGTTGTACTCGTCCTGAGATAAGTTATCTCTTTTCCACTAACATGAAGAATGTATCTACATATACAGTTAAAATAAAAAGCAAGCTTATCTCCTTTCACCACTAACGCTCATATCCTTATTTTGCTCCAGTTTAAATGAATGTCTTTCTCCTTGAGGAATCTCCTTGTCTTTATAAGCTCCGATGACTGACTTTCATTCCAGATCTAAAATGGAAGACTTATATCAACTTTGTTGCTAAGGTTTCTGGGAAAATGGTTGGATCATTCTACTGCTCTAGAAAGTAACAGACTCCTGATGACATCGTCTACCTATTTAAGGGTCAGATACGTCAAAAGGTGGAATACTGCTGCCACATCTGGGGAGGTGCTGCACAGGGCACTCTTTCTGTCCTCTACAACTTCTTTCTCACAGAAGATACCTTGCTAGTCTTTGTCTACTCTATCGCTGTTTCTATGGAAGATGCTCGACTGAGCTCCAATCTCTGGTTCCTTCTTGTAAGACATTCACTGCAATAACTCGTCTTATTACCACAACTGCAAAGAACTTTCCTTTCTTCCTTCGTGTGCCTGACATCAAACAGAATTTTCATGAACAGATTTTTTATTCCAAGAATTTCTCATGTTTGGGACATGTTACCTCGGGATTACTTTCTTGCGGGCTACAACATGGTCATCTTCAAATCCAATGTCAACAAATACTTGTCATAAACTGTTGTCATAAGTAATCAAATGTTGTTCATTCCATTTATCATTTTTAATCCTCTCATAATATTCTTAATCATTCAACTGACAATCTATCCATCTCAATTAAGCCTTACACTAGATGGCTTTTGGATTTGATAAATGGTGACCCATTAGTATATATATATCCAGCAAGACGCTGACATTATTTTTCATTTTATTTTATTTTTCTTCCCAACATGTCTACCCTACATGTATCTGTGCTTGCATGATATCTTTTCCCTATATCATCATCCTGATGAAGTCTTATAAATAAAGACGAAACGTTGATGTACACATAAAAAACATATATATATATATATATATATATATATATATATATATAAAGTATGAAAATATATTCATGGCAATTAAGCTACAGAGAGGCGTCAGCGTTTCATCCCTACAGGGAATCGTCAGTCAAAGTGTAGCTTAATTGCCATAAATATATTTTCATACTTTACTTCTAAGCTCTACTCACGTATTGAGCACTGTTGAATTAATTACTGAAAATCTATACACAATATATTATATTACCTTATAATATTATATGTGCATACATGCAATAATATATATATATATATATATATATATATATATATATATATATATATTTAAAATAAAAAGGTTTATTTTTACTTGTTTTAATCTATGAATTATAATGATACATTAAAAAAAAAAACGTAGCATCCCGCACCATTATTTACGCCAGATGAAAACCTCAACCAGCAGATTCCCCCTGAAACGATAGAGACGAAGCGCAAAATGCAACACCTGTGTCCCCTAAAGTACTCTTCCTCTAGAGTGCTGACTTCCAACTCCCACTTTCCAACCTTGTGTCACATTCTGCTCTGTGGGAAGTAGATAAATAGGGTGTCTGCTCTTCAGTGCAAAACGATCACAAGTAAAGACATACCACGATCTTTAAGGGCCAACGCCATGTTGCAGTATGCTTCAGCGTAAGTTTTTCCTTCGTCCGTATCAACCAAGCAACTGACTTCTAAACACGTTGCACGAAAATGATCCGACAGCCACTTGTCCTCCTCAGTGTTGAAATAATTTGCAAGCACCAGACGGGCTTCATATGCCCGGCGATAATTCTCTGCCAAGAAAACAACAAACAATATTAATAAAAAGTCTTCTGGCTTTTCTTTCGTTAAAAAAGCAAAGACAAATAATAATAAGGTGATGTAGTTTGATTGAAGCATTCTGTGTAATAAGATATATAGAGAGGTTATAGAAGGCTATTACAATGCAAGAAGTGGAAATATGTCGGTGTTGAGAAGGAAGAAAAAACTGGCAATATTGTTTTCTTTTGCATTGCTGTAGTCAATGGCACAGCTATTCTGCAGCAAATAGATTTAAATGTTTTAAATTATGAAATAATTCCTGTTAAATTTTTTTATTATTGTTATATTTATCTATTTATTTTAAGTTATTTGGTGTGTGTTAGATTAATTTAAATTAGTTGTTATTATATTAATTTATTCCAATGTTGAGATTAAAATTCAATCTGTTAACGATTGTTTTTTATATTTAATTTTAAATAATGTCAACTTAAATGCTATTTAGGTCCAACTTTTAAAATAACACAAGATAACTTTATATGTTAAATTAGGCTATCCCATATAAACCGGATGCAATATTTTCTATGTGGAGTAGAATTAGATATTTTTGATTTCTGGAAATAGGAGAGTGTATTCTTTGGTTGCTAGTAATTTTTCAGGGGAGATAACTTGGACATAGTCCAAGGGGCATTACTACTGAATATTCTGCCATTACAAACAGAAATCATACTAAAATTATTCCCCCATAAATAGATGAGAATTGGTTTACTATTATTTTGTTAATTGAAGTTTGAATTTAAATTTTCTGTCTGAAAAAATGTTTTGTATTATTTGTGTTAGTCGGACTACTGTTCTCAGAACATTTCGGCCAATGTAACCTCCAAACTTATTCTTCAAATGCGTCTTGTCAAACTCGGTAATCTTTATGTAAAACTTTTTATTTAATCCACGGCAGATCTTGTTCCATCAGACATGACAGAGTAGAAGTCATACGTAATTCTTAATTATTGTATTGTAAACCTTCAACCTCAAGAAGATTGTCACTTAGAACTGATTATACTTAGCACTCTTATCTGTTGCACCAAGGGTCTATGTGGACAATTCTAGTACAAATTTTAGGAGCCTTAAACGCATTCTTGTTTTAGATGGGTAGTTTTACTACTTATTACTACTTATATATATATTGTTGTGGTCTCAAAAGGCCAAAAAAAAATAAGACAACAAGGAGCTAGTTTTTACATAAAATGTAATGCGTTGCCATAGCGACTCTCTCTGTTACCACCATTATCACTATTAATAATGTCGGGAAAAGTCCATGTAGTGATGCAATAGGTTAAATCACTATAACATATATATGTTATGGAGTTTACATCGGCTGAAACGTTGTGAGAATAACACCCAAGATGAGAACAGTAGTCCAAATAATCCAAATAATAAAAATGATCAATCTTCATCAAAAAAATTCTAAAACATTTCAAAATAACTATTTAAATCTATACTATAGCATTACTCACCCTTTCCATACACTCATTTACACACACATACACCAGAGGGCACTCAAATCTAATTATCTCCCTTTTCGCCATGCTTAACGTCACTGAGATCGAAACTATAAAAGCTTAAATACAAAGTGATTTTCTCTCTTTTCTCTTCCTCACCTCACTCAAAACATGCACGTAACACACGCACAAAATCCAAGGTATGTGAGACACATTCTCTCAACTACTTCACATTCATCCACACACATTCTTTTCAGACATTCTTACACCTATGTACACATTTTTATGCACACAATTCAACTTAGAGCAAACCTTTTGCATTTCGTGGTGAATAAATATTATTTCAAATATACCACCTTCGTTTTGTTCCTGTTTGTTGCATGTATTTGCTTGTACAATAGAACATATATGGAGGGACGCTGCTCAAGCATCCACAAATTCTACAATATTAATGTGAGAGACATGTGTCCATTTTGTCAATATGCTAACAACTTTCAGGCTATAGAAACTTGAAATTTGATAAGAATAATGCCGCCAACCTATGCAGATTGTTGTGGCAATAAAAGCTGAATAAGAGGGAGAGTCTCATTTTGAAATTTCACATCACACGAGATTACAAACTTTTGCGCCAGAAGAGCCCTCTTGTGTTAAAACCGAAAATGTATCTCAAAGGAAAATCACTCTGACCCAACTGTTAATAAAAAGACTATAAAGTTTTTTTGTTTTTTTTTAATTCCGACTTCTATAAATTTAAATTATTTATTTAAATTTATAGAAGTCGGAATTTTAAAAAAAAAACTTTATAAAATATCATTTCTTTTTTTTTTTTACAAGAAAGTAAATAATTTAAGAGCAGAATTGTTTTTGTCTTGAAATAAAATCCATTGGTTTACCTGCGATAACTGCAGACTCGGCTTCCATTAATTGTTTTTTGATAATATTTAACTTTCCTTTTTCATCTTCTAACGATTTCAGCTTCTTTCCATTCGGGCAGATGTGTTGTTTCTGCTCTTGGATGAGGTTGAAGATCTCGTCAAACGAGAGATGAAAACCAGCTGAGAGTAATTCCGTACACAGGCTGTGCTTAAATGATTTCCCAAAGCTGCGGGGGGAAATAGAAAAGAAAAAAAATTACACTATGCACGGGGTTTGAAAAATCGATGGCATAAATTTGGGATTATGTTCTATATGTGTAATAAAGGAACATCTTTGTGTGGGGAGGGTTGCTTTTGTAATCGCACTCTATTACTAATCTAATTTCCTTTCTGGTTCATTTTTTTTTACATATAGAAATCGCTCCAGACAAGGCATAGAACCACTTGATGTAAGGAGCTAAAAAGAAATACTACTTCAAGGTAAAAAAACTAGCCAACGATAAGTGTTAGATGGATAGATTCCAACCTAGAAAACAGCAATTCTTTCCGCTTTGTCAGAAACATTGCTGATGTAATGTGAGGACTAAAGGACAAAATAAGGGAAGCAAGAATTACGAGGCTGCTGAAAGTAAACCCAAGCAGCCTCGTAACTCTCGCTTCACTTATTTTGTCCTTTAGTCCTCACATTCCATGAGCAATGTTTTTGACAAGGAAGAAAGAATTATTTTCTAGGTCGGAATCTATCCATCTAACACTTATCGTTGGCTAGTTTTTTTTACCTTGAAGTAGTATTTTTTTTTAGCTCCTTACATCAAGTGGCTTCATGCCTTGTCTGGAACGATTTCTATAAAAAAAAACTCTTCCTCTGCTGGGTTTTTGATTCGTGCTGACTATAAAAAAAGCCATGGTTTGTTGGTGTATGTGGCAAAACAAGACCCAGGCTTATTTTACTTGTGATCCTGTCACAGGTATAATGTTTATCAATCCCATATGTAGAAATAACAGCACACTATTACACACATTGTACGTGTTAGATGTTTACAGCTAAGAATGTTGATCAATATTTATTTCAACAGCCTATAAGCATTTCCCAAACAATTTATTTTTAATTAAAATCATATTTTAGTAAAAAAAAAAAAGCATTAAAAAGTTATAACAAGTTGAATCGTACATGCAAACTAGTCAATAAAATGTGTTTTTAGAAAAGATATATTCAACAAGACACTAAGAAAGAAAACACCTCACCTACCAATTTATTTTTAAAAATTTAATTAAATAGGGGTTATCTCCCCTGGTGGCATATTATGAATTTAGAGTTACCTCCCTTTGTGTATTGTAGACTGTTACTATCGACCATATCGAATTTGTTCCAAAATGGCTTCAAAGCCAGGCCAGGTTCTCTACCTGATCCGCAGATCCTTTCTAAATTTAACAGCAGACATTTTCATCCCCAATACATAACCCTCGTACGGCCCATTCTTGAGTATGCCACTCTAGCAACAAATCCCTATCTTCAAAAAGATATGGTACACCTGAAGCATATTCAATGGTTGGCGACTAGAATGGTGATGGGATTCTCCACGCTTACCTATAAAGAATGGCTTCAAAGACTAAATCTGTCTTCACTTGAGCAGCGAAGGATGTGAGGGACCTGATTCTGACATAGATCATCATCAACAGGAATGTAAATCTACCTTTAGAGGAGTTTTTCATCCCAACACCTTGTCGCAGGCTCCGCGGACATGCGTGGAAGATGTACCATCATCGCTTTTGTCTCAAAAGCAGCATTCTCTGTCTGTGTTTCTGCTCCCTGGAACAGCCTGCCAGAGGAGGTCGTGATGATGCCTAACATATCCAGGTTTAAAGTCGCCTATGCAATATAATCTTTTTACATAGCTTGCTGCACTTTGCTAGTTTTTTTTTGGGGGGGGAGTGGGATGAGGGGGAGCCAATAAAATTGATTGATTCATTGATTGATTGATTTTATTCACCGGTTCGTGTGTATGATTCAACTTGATATAACTAAATTATTTAATGTTATCTATCATAATACTAAAGCTGGATTAATCAACGTTTGTTTCCCTAAGGCTTTTTCTTTTATATTTTAATCACACAAAATACATACTAAAATATTCCTCAATTTTGGGATTGAGTTATGTCTGACAAAAAACTTTAATTTTAATTATTCTAATCAGTCTTAATTTGCAATTAACTCACCAAGTGGCCCATCTCTTATTAAATTTCTATCTATCACTTTCACCCTCTCTTTCACTGTATGTTGTTTGAGGCTCCCATCCTTGCTCTTATCTTATACAGTATCTATCATTCTAGCATCCATCACTCTCTCTTTCTCTCTCTTTATTAAAAGTCAAAGGAAATGGAAAAAAGTGTAGCAGCTTACATGAATGAACTATTTTCTGTCAATCTGTGTGAGTTGTGATTCGGCTTGACGATTATGTAGTCATTACCTCTTCATCAGGTGTGCATCTGCATGTAACGAGATTCACGCCAGATCACGTGATCCAGTTTCACTTGTATTTCAAACAAACAAGACATTCATTCCTGCGCTCCCTATCAGCTCTACGGTCAGCGAGTCGATGAACTCCAGGATAAGTTTATTTCGTTTTGTCTACCATATTCTATCCAATGTGTTGTTTAGTTCCCGTCTTGATCACATCTAAAAATTTGCTTTACCCCGCTAAAAAGGTATTAAAAATTGAAATAGTCTATTATAAACAAAAGGGAATATCACAAGTAGTAGTAATATTATTTAACCCGTAACTGTAGAAAGAAAAAGAGAAAGAGATAGAGAGAAAGAGAGAGGGAAAGAGAGAGAGAGTGGGCAGAAAGAGACTAAGTTTTTTATTTTATCATCTTTATTTTTTATATTTGACTAGCTTTACAAACTTGCTGATCCAAACAATTTAACCTAGGATCAATGGGTGACTGAACGGTTCACATTTTTTATTCTCTAATTTTTCACTAAAACATGATTTTAACTAAAAAAATGTTTTTGGGAAGTAATGACAAAACCCATTTCACCATAAATAATTAACACCCTTAAACTAGTAAATTACTTCGTTTTAAATCAGTTGAAGTTCGCATAAATCAAGCCCCCCCCCCTCTTCCTGAGATACATAGATATTTAAATGCTCCATTAAAGTTTTCCTTTACCTCTCAAACGTTGAGTTAGTAAAACAGTTAAGAACATTAATTTTTCTCTCCCCAATTTATCAGTTAATTAAGTTATAGTATATCTTTCTTGTGGTCTCTTGGTCTTGGATTACAGGACAGATCAGATGAGATATTCATTTTAAGAAATAAAAATGTATTTCAATAAATTCCAGGACAAGAATTCATCTAGTCTGGTGGAGTATCCAGCTTAATGCTGTTACTATAGACAACATCACTTGGTGAAGATGCACCATTGCTCGTATGAGCCAGTGTGGGGTAGCCATATTGAGAGGATCTTATTTGGGCTTCGAATACTATATTATTTTGAATATTTAGTCAGGGTTTACTTGTAGAAGAAAATATCTTCATGCCAAGTTGTCCTGACAAACCCCTGTACAGAGAGATCTTAGATACTCGAGGATAGTGTCTAGTAGGCATTACAATTTCTCTTTTACCCATATGTGACTGTGTGTGAGTGTACGACCCTCCGTGTACTTACTTAGTGGTTTCTTTTGTGGTCAACACTGGCAGCTTTGCTCGTAGATTCATCTGTTTCTGCAGCAGCTCCCTTTCTCTCCTGCAAGCTGGCATCTGAATATTCTGGAAGTACATCGGGTTTTGAACTGGACTGTCATCAACTTCGTCGGTGGAAATCAATTGCACCGCCAGGTGTCCAGCATCTTTTGGAAGAAGTGCTGCCATCCTTAGGAAATCCTGCAGAGAGAAATAAAGAAACCATAAACCAAGCTGTGTAGAAGTTGTGTTTGGTTTTGTTCAGCAAATCAAGGGTTCGCACACATCAGGAAAATCAGGGGAAAATGAAAGAGCAAATTCTTTTTGGAGAAAAATCCGCTGGTTTGGGGGTGCAGAGCGGAGATAATTAATTAAATAATTCGAAGCAGTTTTTGTCACCCATTTCAAATCAAAATGCAATTATGAAAATTAAGTTGTTTTTTAATATCGAATATATTTATTCACACAAACAATCCTGCGAGGAACTGTACAGGGAGAAAGAAGGAGGGCTAGACAAAGAAAGAAGTGGGAGGACAACATCCGAGAATTGGCAGGGTTGGTGCTTAGTAGCAGGCTCAGGAGGGCTGGAGAAAACTGGTTGCCAGGTCATCTTTGGTACCCTAACGGTCATCCAGATTACGGGACAGATTAGATGAGCTATTTATTTAAAGAAATAAAACTGTATTTCAATAAATCCCTATTTACTTGCCTAAAAGGTTTTTGTTTTCTTTGTCAAGACTTAGACAATTAAGGTCATCGTTAACTTCAGGGAATCTTTAAAAAATGCGGCTATTTTTATTTAAATATTTATATTTAATCCTGTTTTACAAAAAACACGTGGTGATTTTTGTACTTCATCACTTATTGTGGCCTCCGTTTTTTTTTTTTTTGCAGAGACGTTTTGACCGGATGGAAAGCTGGTGCAACGTTTCAGAGGTTCCTTCTGATTAAGAAATCTTCACTGTAACCGGAACTTTTGTGTTGCAATTATTTATTGTATAATTGGAAATGTATGAAGGATTTTTAGTTTTCAAATAATTAAACGAATTTTTTTTGTCAAAACTGTTTTGTTATTAATGAAATGTATTATAATTATTATTTTTTTAGGAAGGTAAACTTGAATAGTCACTTGCGAGAATTTCTCTGGCGGCAAACAAAATTGAACTTTTTCGGAAATATTATATACTAGCAGGGCTACCCGGCGTTGGCCAGGGATATAAAAAACAAAATAGAAGAAGTTAAATAGTGTGTGTAACATCTTTATATTAAAACTTCTATCTTTCTTCCTCTTTCTTCCTCTCTCTCTCTCTCTTTCTTTCTCTCTCTCTCTCTCTCTCTCTCGCCGGCTCTTTATCTGTCTCTCTTTGCCTCTCCCTATTTTTCCGTCCCTCTCCACAACCTACTCTTTCTCTTCCGGCCAGCACATTTCTTTCTCCTGTTGAAAAAAAAATAATGTAATTCATTTAACGAAGCTGATCTGGGACGCCACTTGTTCTGACTCCTTTTCACCAGCAAGGATTGCGGAATCCGCGGTGAAGCCCGGCACGGCAGCTCTGCTCGTCGAAACAAGGAAGCGCGGAAAATATAGCTCGCTCACTGACCGTTTCGTCTTCCAACCAATTTCAGTGGAAACGTCGGGTGTGCTTGGCCCCGAGACTGTTAAATTTTTTCAGGACATTGGACGGAGGATTTCAACGTCTAGGCACGAGCCCCGTGAGTCAGCCTGGTTGTTCCAACGCATCTCCCTGGCTATCGTTCGTGGCAACGCTATGTCAGTAACGGCGGCGTCACTTCCGTTCTAATCGTCATCTGTTGACTCTCTCTTTCTTTCTCTGACAATTGTTTCAAGCCTACATTATTATCAGTCTATTACATTTAGTGATAGAGGTAAATTATTAAACATAGTACATTCTTGATGCCAGGTAATTCCGTTCCTCCACCCGCTTTCATAATAATATGAAGAGAAATGATGTTGATAATGACAATTTATTTACCCCCGGACAATAAATAATAATAAAAAGCCCATAATGCATCAGCCTGCCGCTAAAGAAGAAACGACAAGAAACATCCATCTTGTATATGTCTGCTCTTATGTGGGAAATAGTGATCGTAATTGTTCTTTATGAAATTATATTACACATTTTTTTGTCAACAAAAAATTAAATATAATGGTTTTATGCAATAAGTTATTTTGAAATACTTCAGAGTAGCATTTTTTAGGATATCCCTAAAGTTAATTTGGATTATTCGGACTACTGTTCTCATCTTGGATGTTATTCTTACGACACTTTGGCTGATGTAACCTCCATCCTTCTTCAGGCACGTCTTGTTACACTCAAGAATGTGTATGGAATTTCAAACGGAAACCTTTCTTTAATCCACCGGGGTAGACTGCATTCGTTCCGTTAGCAATGACTGGGTAGAAGTTTTAAGTAAATCTTAATTGTATTCTTAGTATCGCCCGTACTGTGAATTGACCCATCAACCTCCAAAAAATCTAGTGGGGGATTATCTCCTCCCTTCCGTTTCTCACAGAAGAGACATTGTTTGTCTCTCGCTGTTCTATCGTAATTTCCATGGAAGGTTCCTCACTAAGTTCCAATCTTTGGTTCTTCCTTGTAAGACATTCAGAGCAAGAAATCGTTTTCTACCACAACGAAAAAAGACTTTGTTCTTCCATGTGCCCAGCGTCAGGTGAAATTTCCATGAGCAGAGCTTCTCTGTAAAGGATTCCCGTCTGTGGAACACAATACCGCAGGACTGCTTCCCTACTAATTATAATTTTGTCGTCTTCGAATCCAATGTCAACAAATTATTGTTATACACATACACCACCCCATAAGTAATCAAACACAGTTCATACCATTAATCAATGTTAGTACTCCCATAGTGTTCTTCACTTTTCGGCTGGCAATCATTCATATCTCATTAACTTTTATCGTCGAGTGGCTCTTGGCTTGACAAGTGGTTACCCAATAATTAAAAAAACGTTTGACAGATCAACCAAAATGCTATTTTGAACGGAACCCTTTATTTACTCTACGGGGATAGCTTGTTCTCATTCCGTCAGGTAGAAGTTTTAAGTAATTCTTAATTGTATTCTTAGTATCACCCCCACTGAGGATTGAACCTTCAACCTCCAAAAGACTATCACTTAGAATTGATTATTACTTAGTACTTAGTACGTTGCGGCATGAGTCCATGTTAATGTTAACAAAAATTAAAAATGAATTAAATGTTTTCATTGCACGGACGGGGAAAGCGGGGGATTGTCAGCTTAACTCAGCGTAAAGAATTAGATGTCAGATGAACTAGAAAGTTAATGAATTAAAGAAATACTTAGAATTTTATTTTTTATTTTTTTTTATTTTTGCTGTTTTCAATGTTGATCCGCTTTCGAACGGTGGTATTCATGTGTAAAATTAAGTTTAATCAATCAAGGTTTTGGTAGAGTTTTGCTCCAGAAAGTATGTGCCTCCTGATGCAATCCTCTACTTGTACGCTAGATACTTTCTAAGATGGATGCTGCTGCTGCTACATGAGGGCATTGTTTCTTGCCTTGACAGAGTACAAGATCGATTTCACAATCTAGTGGGGGGGGGGGGAGATCTCTTCTATTCTCTACAACCTCACTATCACAGAACAGACGTTGCTAGTCTTTCTCAACTCTATCGTTATTTCCATGGAAGGTGCTCGACTGAGCTTCAATCTCTGAATCCTACTTCTAAGACATTCATAGCGAGAACTTCTCTTTCTTCCTCCATGTGTCTAGCACCAGGCAGAATTTCCATGAACAGAGTTTATTTCCAAGAACTTCACATCTGTGAAAGACAATGCCATGGGGCTGCTTTCCTGCAGAATACAACATGGTCGTCTTCAAATCCAATGTCAATAAACATTTATCATAAACCGTCCTCATAAGTAATCAGATTTTGTTCATTCCATTCATCATCATCATCATCATCATCATCATCATCATCATCGGTTTAACGTCTGTTTTACATGCTGGCATGTGTTGGACAGCTTTTAGAAATTAACTTCTCTGGTCAGGTCTTTATTTACCTCTCTTTCTCTCAAATCCATCCTTATCACATAGTATATACTCTATAAGAGTAGAAAATCTTCTGGTATCATATACAGTAAAGGGGTGGAATTTTTCTTTCAGACGCGTGGGTCGGGGGTATTTTTGTTTAGACGGTACAAGTGCAGTAAGTTCATCAGAACACATTCTGTGGAAGTATTTATAAAACAAGCACAGGAATACAACACTGCGGCAATGCAATAGGGGATCAAACTTGGAAGACAGCGTGAACCTATTCTTTTTTTGTACCATGTCAAAGAGGGAGGGGCTAGTGATTGGTGCACCAGCCCAGATGTAGCAACAATACTCCATGTACGAAGCTAAGATTACAGTTCTATAGTCCCAAGATGTCACTTCAGATGATTACACAATCCGTCTACCATTGAGTACAACCAGTCCTGTTACTTTTATGATACATCTCCTATTTAGCCAGTAACCATAATTGATTATTTTTTTCATAATCTTATCTTTCACTTTTTGCAGAATATTGGCTGTTCCGAATAGTGCAGATTTTTGTAACAATATCATTCTTCATGTTATTCCAATTTCTCAAGCACCTTGAGGAACTGGTCCAAGAACTTCGATTACAACTGGTATAACTTTTAGCTTCTTGTTCTAGAATATAAGTAATTCTATGTTGCTTATTATTATCATTATTATTATTATTATTTACTCAATAGGAGTTCTCACACGAGTCATTAACAAGTGACATTCCATGAAATCTGAGTGACAAGTCTCCCCAGATTTCCCACAATCTCTGCCTCTTTCAATAAGTTGTAAATAATTTTGTCATCACAACAGCCTTTACCATTGATTTCTTGCTGCAATGACTCTTGGCCTTCTCTGGAATTTGAGTAACAATAAGCCTCTGTATGGTTCCAGTAATCTCTACATCCTTCCAGTGAAGGTCGGGTTGGTGCTCTATCTCCTCAAACTTTTCATGCTCCATTATCCTTCATGACCATTTTGCATGATATCAGCCGATACTGGTGCCACTACATATATGCGTGTGTGTGTCTTTTTTTAGGAGGGGGGGGGGGGGGAGGGAGAAATTATGAGATTTCTGGCAGTTTCAGTTTCCTTGGGCTCGTGTGGTGTTTTTTCTATATATTTTTTGTTCTATTTCTATTTCAACTACCTCTGGTTGGTTGGCTTCTGCTCTCAAGGATGTTCCTTAATATTTTTTTCACTTTTCATCAATGCCGTGCATTGTCTGCTGTTGCAAAGAATCGATTCTAGTAGTGCTGGGAACAATCGAGTTGTTTCCCCTTGATTGTACCCGAAAGAGGCAGCGAGTATTAAGAATTCATCTCTCTCGAGGCTCCCACTGCATGAAGAATATCTGGGATTCCTTGGTAAACAATCTTCCTATCTTAAACATAGAATTGTGATATAGCAAGGTGTGTGTGTGGGGGGGGGGCAGAAGGTGCCCTAAAAAGAGGGGGAGCCTAAGCGAAAGTCAGAAATTACATCACTTCCACCGAAGAGTGGTGTGATCTCTTTAGCCTGCAACCAGCCAACAAAAGAGACGTGAGAAACGGGCAGTCCTCTGCCGGAGAGGTGGAGTGCAGTGTAGCCAAAAATGGCCTGACTGATATGCTACGAGTATTTTTCTCTCAAATTCATTCTTTCTAGACTTTTCTCTCTCTCTCTCTCTCTCTCTCTCTCTCTCTCGTACACACTATTTCCAGTTTCAGTCATTGTCCTCTTTTAAATAAAACTCTTTTAAAAAAAAATCCGGCGTCCATGTGGTTATCAATCAACGGCCGAGGGACAGAAGCCAGCAGCGACTAAACCTGGATTGCAGCAAATAATCAATGGGTGTATAACGATGTATACACCCGTGAAGCTAAGCCGTATCTTACAGAGTCAGTACTAATCTTTAATCTTAATCATGTAAGTTGTTGTCTTTCATAATTGTCAACTGTAAATAGATGTGTTACGCGTACTTGTCTTAACCTTTTGTTCGAATGATGGATATCTTTGGAATATATGTTTACATGAAATAAAATAACGTATATTCTAATAGTGTCAATGCACTTTTGATTCCAATTTCTCCTAGTCATTTTTCTAGGTTTTACGGAACTTTTTCTAGTGCTCCTACAATTATTGGTATTACAGTAATTTCCATTGTGTTCATTATTTATTTCAGTTCTATGGCAAGTTCTGTATAATTTGGATTATTTGGATTACTGTTCTCATTGTGAGTATTATTCTCACAACGTTTCGGACGCTGTAACCTCCGGCCTTCTTCAGGTATATCTTTTCGAACTCTGGAATCTGGACAGAATTTCGAATGGAACCCTTTATTTAATCCACGGAAGTAGCATGCTTTCGTTCCGTCAGCCATGACTGGGAGAAGTCTTCAGTAATTCACAATTCTTCATATCGCCCGCACCGAGGGTTCTGTTCGAAATTCCGTCCAGATTCCCGAGTTCGACAGAAATATTCCCGAGTTCGAAAAGATACACCTGAAGAAGGCTGGAGGTTACAGCAGCCAAAACGTTGTGATAATAACACTCAAGATGAGAACGGTAGTCCGAATAATCCAAATTATACAAATTATCAATCCTCATCTCAAAAATTCAGAAACATAATATGACAAGTTCCATGTATTTTAGTTTTTCTGCCTCCTTCATCTTCACTCTGTGAATCGCTGAGATGGCAAAATCTACGATCTTTTCATTCTTGCTTGTACTGTTTGTACTTTCATATCCCGGAGGATTTTATGATTTTCATACTGTCTCCAATTTGTGTGTATACCATTTGTTTACATGTTCAAAGTGCAGACGTTTGCATAGTTCCCAGTGAACTGCAGTCATGTCTGCTTTTGTATTGCTTTTGTGTTCGTTTGCTGCATTCACTTATTATTTGATTTACAGTTTCGTCACTTTGTCCAGAGAGTCTACATTTACTGTTTTCCTGAGTTTTGTCTATTTTTGCTTTGATTATTATTATTATTATTATTATTATTATTATTATTATTATTATTAAAGCTCTACTTATGTAGCACTATTAAAATAAAAACGGAATAATTCCAACAGAAATATTTTAACACATTATTCTGTTCGTTCTGTTGTTGGGTAAATAATGGTTGCTACTTAGCATAAAACATTACTCATCTATATTGAATAGAGTTCTCTTATAAACATGTAGCATGAGAGTGAAAACAGAAAGACAAAAGCCCTATAATATAATTTCTCTTACTATCGAGGAAAGTTTTAGTAGCATAGATGCTAGGAGGTTTATCCTCCTCCGACTGAGGACAGAACATAGATTAGTAATAACTTCAGTGGTGTCCTAAAAAAATGCAGGTAAGCACTATTTCAAAACATCTTATTGTTGCATAAAATCATTAAATTCAATGTTTATTTGACAAAACTACCTCTAATTTACTTTAATAAAAAATAAAATTGTATTGACTGTTATCCATGCTAACTGAAGATGATTCAACATGGGTTCTTAGTTTACACTTGGTTTTAGACGCTTTTCCATATATTTCAAAATAGCTGATCTACGCTAGTGATGCATTATGGTCATTAAGGGATTTGGGGGCAGTGATGTAGTGATTTTTAACAGCCGAGAAACCGAACATAATCAAAATATACAACAAATAAGTTTTACCAAACGCATTATGATTTAATTTTCTATAGACCTGCATAGTTTTAAACTTCTGAAACTGTTTTGTTTGTTAGTTTTGTTATTTCAAAATTTGTTTCGTTACTTTCACTTAGTCGAATTTGTTAATCAAAAAAAGGATGTTGATTTTTTTTTGTTTTTGAGGTGGTCGCTAATTTCAGGCTTACTCTAATCCGACTGAAACCACCCCCGGATTTAGGGTTAGTGGTACCGTAAGCTTCTTCTTTTTTTTACTATCTTTTAAGCCTGAAATTTGCGACTACTCCCAAAAAAATCGACGGCCATCTTTGACTGACGCGTGTTAGACCAAGTGAAAGTAACAAAACAAATTTTGAAATAACAAAACTAACAAACAGTTTCAGAACTTTAAAACTATACAGATCGATAGAAAAGTAAATTTGAATGCGTTTGTGAATTACCCCCCCCCCCCCCCCGATTTTTGCTCTCTTAACCATATTACATCATTGACTTTTTTTCCTGAATAAATAAATTTGCTGCAAAATAAAATTATCAATTTTGGAAGAGCGAGGTGCATATCCTACAAACTTTTCATTCTTCCAAAATTGCTAATTAAAATTATCTTTTCGAAAATTTCTCTGGAAAAAAATTTCATTATAGCCATAATACATAAATTTATTTTTTTTAACCAAAATATGGTAAACTAATGTTTTTCTTTGTTTTTGTATCTACCATTTTAAAAAGAAGTTCCCTATTTACTTGCCTTCCCACGAGGACAGAAGTAGACAGAGTTAGGTTTTAATGTGAGGAAAATCCAACTCTCCAAAAACGGGCACTCTGGATTAGGACAAAAAAAAAATCAAGTTGCCCTTAGTCTAGAAGGATTTCTCCTTCACTGACCGAGAACAGAAGAGATGAAGTGTAGTATCAGAACAGATTTTTCGGTAAAATTGTCGTTTCCCAACTAAAAACGATGGACAAAAATTGTTTTGGACTAATTTAAAATTTACCTTAAATTCTTTTAAAGGAAATACAGTTGGGAAATTAGTCCAAAACAATTTATTTGGGTTTACTTACTCATTTGTGAGGTAGAAAAAATCTGCAAAACTGCAGACGATTCATTGTTTGTCATTTTGGTTGGGAAAAGACGGTTTTACCCATTTTTCTCTTAGTCAATCCCCATCTTTGTAACTAGGAAATTATGAATTTGAATCATCGCTCTTAGCTCCGTCCTCGACTTGTTTATAAAGATGACGACTATATTTTTCCGTGCGATTCTCATTTCGTCATTTCACGTGTACGATGAAACTCAGTTTTTAAATGCTCTTGTTGTTGTTGTTTTTATTAAAACATGGTTGTTTCGGAGTAATGTCGAAACCCATTTCACTCGAAAAATTTACGTGACTGAAATAGGAATTAACCAAACGCTTACCCGTGAAATCTTGCTTGTCAGAGAGAATGTGAGAATACGAAAAAAAAAGTTTCCAGTCAGAAACGATGAAATAAATGCTGTTGCTAGGCAACATGTCAACGTACAACGTCAACTTCCTTTATTCTTTGTGTCTACTTTGTTTTTAAATAAATATCAGTGAAGAATGCAATTAGAGAGTCTGAAAATACACATTTCATAAGGGATTGTCCCATTTTACAAACGATAACATTTAATTCATTTTCATTTTTGAGCGATATTAAAAAAAATCTTCTTAAAAAAGATAATCAAAGGGAAGTAATTCTTTTTGCTCTCATTTGTTTCTTTGGGTTTATCATCATCATCGCATAATATTCGTTAACTTGATTATTCGGTATTGATACAGAATCGGACCCAATTTCCGACAGCTTTACGTCGGCAGCTTTCGGACGGGTTACTTAAGCCGCCAAAAGATGCCGAAGTGATTAGCCGATGACGTTTTTTTCGCAATCAAAAACGTTATAAAGTCAAAAACAGAAAAAGTCCCCCCCCCCCAAAAAAAAGAAATTCAGAAATAAATAAAAAAGCAAAAAAAAAAAGAAATAACAGATTTTTGGACACTTGTACAGTGCGGAACACGAGCCGAAATTTATTTTAGAAGAGTTTCAACGATGTAAGGGGCAGACAACTCTCTTTTTTAGTACGCAATTTCTCCAAAAATGGAAAATATGCATTTTTTAAATAAGTCATGCAAATTCATATAATAGAACATTTTTCGAAGAAATTAAAATTTGTGAAAATCAACAGTATATTGATAGAACATTTATAGAAGAAAATAGAATTTGGGAAAATGAACAGTATATTTTTTCATTTCAAAACCAACAAAACGAACAGTCATCTTGTTTGGATTAACAGATTTTTTTTTTATATAGTTTAAAATATTAAATTATCGCAGAAATTAAAATTTATGAAAATCAAATTGATAGAACATTTATTGAAGAAAATAGAATTTGGGAAAATCAATAGTATATTTTTTTTAATTTCAAAACGAACAGTCATCGGGTTTGGTTTAAAACATTTTTTGATTTTTTTTTTTACAGTTTAAAAAATAAATTTTTCTGTTTTTTTTTTTTTTCTTCTCTTGTTTTTAATTGGCACTTTTATATGTCCATAGGTACATAAAAATTACTATGTCATCTAAGAGTATCTTTGACTGGAAAAAGAAACTGCCTTTCCTAATGGACCTGGTTCTGTGACACTTTGGACATCTCCACCAAAATCCATCAACTTTATTTACGGGTGTCATTTCCATTTCCACTCCGCAGGTGCATCTCTTGGTGGAAGAAAGGAGTCTCTACGCTTGCACAAAATCCACCACTTTCTGTTGAGTACTTGTTAAATATAATAACTTGCGCATATTCAATGCATTCACGTCGATTACGCCCATTTTCGGAGGAGCTAGAAATTATGTACTTTAAAAAACAGAGTTGTCTGCCCCTTCTTACACCATTG
Organism: Sepiola atlantica; assembly: GCA_963556195.1. Lineage (NCBI taxonomy): Eukaryota > Metazoa > Mollusca > Cephalopoda > Sepiida > Sepiolidae > Sepiola > Sepiola atlantica. The sequence goes on from OY744517.1 coordinate 158,146,084, forward strand.
GAACTCTTCTAAAATAAATTTCGGTTCGTGTTCCGCATCTGCACAAGTGCCGATATTTTATCAATGACAGGCAGCACTTTTTGTATATGCCACTATACGCCACTATCTGCCAGGATTTGTCTCACGTGACTCAAATGAACCAATCAATCGCAATCATTTAAAAATCGAGAATCGTCTTCATTATTAAAAATTAGCACCGAATTGTCATTTTATTGCCCCCACACGTGAATACAATATTTTCCTTTTCGGTTTACTTTTATTTTGTTACTTTTTAAAATAGAATTAACGTTGATGGATTTTGTTGACATATTGACAGTGTGCTTATATTGATGTGTGTGTGTGCGTGTGTGCGTGTGTGTGTGTGTTTGTCAAGCTGCTGCTGTTGACTGCTGATTATTGAATTTGAACAGTATAAGGAGAAGCTACTTCCGCCCACTGTATATTTTGTTATTCCCGCCCAAATATTGTTTTTGTATTTAGTTCCAATAATAAATTTGATCAGCGCACACGTTTTTTATGTCCAGCTAAGATTACATCTATCAGAATATTGATGCAAATAGCAGTACAAAATGATTTAACTGTGCATCATATGGACTTTAAAACATCATACCTTAATGCTAATATTGACTATGAAGTATATACTGAACAGCCAAAAGGTTTTGTATGAACAAACAAAAATGGTGAGAAGCTTGTTTGTAAATTTAAAAAAATCTTTATATGGACTTAAACAAAGTGGAAGAAATTGGAACAATTTGTTGTATAAATTTTTAACAGAACAAAATTTCAAACAGTCATTAAATGATTATTGTGCGTATAGGACAAATTATAATGATTCAAAAATAATTATAATAACTTGGGTGGATGATCTAATCATCGCAGCTCCAGATGTAGAAAGTATGAAAGATATAAAAAGTAACCTATCCCAAAATTTAAAAATAGAAGACCTTGGTCAATTATCTTATTTTTTGAGAATAGAATTTGAATTTAATAATGCTATAATTAAAATGAGTCAAACAAAATACTTACAAAGAGTTTTAAACGGATTTGGAATGAACGACTGTAACCCAAAAGCTACACCATGCAACCTAAGTGCTACTAAGAGAAGTGCAGATTCAAAAGAATTACCAAATAACAGATTATTCAGAGAAATAATTGGCAGTTTAATTTATGCAATGACTTGCACAGGAACTGATTTGTGTTATGTAGTTACCATGTTGCCTCAGTATTTGTCAAAACCCACAAATGCACATTTGAATCTAGGTATATTTGTTTTGAAGTATATTAAAGGAACTTGTAGGAGCGTTGACCTTAGCTTAGTAAGATATTGTGTCTTAGAGAATATGCTAAGATCCACGCTTACATTTAGATTGTGAAAGAAATGTTTAAAAAGATAAAAACAGATAAAACATGGAAAAACATGCTTCAGAATTTTTTAGATGAGGGTTGATAATTCGTAGAATTTGGTATATTCGGACTACTGTTCTCATCTTGTGATAAAAACACCCAAGATGAGAACAGTAGTAATATACCAAATTCTACGAATGGAAAAACATGTATGAAAGTTGAATGAAAGATAAAGCATGCATAAGTTGAAGGAAGAATAAAACGTAGTTTAAAAGTAACACAAAATATTTATATATTTACAAATTACAGAGCATTAAGTGTTCAGTTAAAGAAGCGATAAATGTTCATGCCTGTGATTTATGAGTGTGCATGTATGTGCATAGTGTAGCCATGTGTGAGGCTTGGCGTTAGAACGTCGAAGTGTGTTAATGTGCGTGTCGCCTTTTGTTCATGGTTGTACGAAGGTGCGTGTGTGAGAGTTGATAATTCGTTTAGGCATTTGTATGTGTGTGGTTGCGTGTGTTGAAGAGTGATAGGAGTGTAAGCCTTTGTGTATGTGTGTGTTTTTAGTAGTCAGCCGACGCACTGACATCCCCTCGCCCAAAGGCAAGGGTAGCCGAACTTGTTCTCTCTATTAAGGGTCCGAGAGGTGGAGAAAAAAAGAGGAGAGAGAAAAAAGACGCAGATTTTGTTGCGTGGTCTGCTTTTATATTGTTTGACCAGTGGTTTGGCCGACGTAGTTGGGAGCACCCCATGTGATCACTATGTTTGGCTTTTTTGTACCTTTTTGTTAGACTGTCTCTGGGAGCTGTTTTTTATGGCCACAGTTTGATCTTTTGTTGTTGAAATGAATTTGGTATTGATTTCTGTTTTTGTGTTTACGCTGATGATAAAATATTAGGATGTCAATTTCATAAACTCTTAATTATGGTGTACCCTTTAAGAAATCTGAAAATAATTTGAATTTAATTGGTTTTTGCGATTCTGATTGGGCAAATTCAGAAGATAGAAGTATTTCTGAATATTGCTACCAATTAAATAATGATGGTTCATGTGAAGCTGAATATATGGCTATGTGTAGTATAATGCAGGAAGGACATTTTCTAAAGCAATTCTAGATGGCCCAGAAAAAAACAAAGATATTTTCACTTCATTTTGTACCCCCCCTCCCTTCTCTGGTTGAGCATCTAACATTTGCAACGTCTGCCATTCATATGCATCACTTAAAAAAATTGCAACCTACTGCATTTTTACAGGCGCTATAGCATTAACAAAAAATCCTGTTCATCATCAAAGATCCGAGCTTTGGCGAAATGTAAAGCTGAATATATGGCTATGTGTAGTATACTGCAGGGAGCAAATTTTCTAAAGCAATTGTATCAAGATATGAATGGTATTGAAATTGAAATAAATATCCATGCAGATAATCAAGGCGCTATTGCATTAACAAAAAATCCTGTTCATCATCAAAGATCTAAACATATTGATGTAAAATATCATTATATAAGGTCTCAAATTCGAAATAATAATATATATCTACATTATATACCCTCAAATGACAATATTGCTGACATATTCACAAAACCAATAAACAAAGTTAAACTTAAGAAGTTTTGTATTATAAGAGGTTGAAAAAGAGAAAGAAAAAAAAGGGATCAAAAAGAGTTATCTACCCTTTGACCATATTTGGAAATGATGCAACTGTAACGGTGAGCTGCAGCTTGAGAGGGGGGTGTCAACATATTGACAGTGTGCTTACATTAATGTGTGTGTGTTTATCAAGCTGCTTCTGTTGACTGCTGATTATTGAATTTGAACAATATAAGAAGCTACTTCCGCCCACTGTATATTTTGTTATTCTCGCCAATATTGTTTGTGTGTATTAAGTTCCAATAATAAATTTGATCATTGCACACTTGTATATTTTTATGTCCTCCATTTGTATAATTTCTCGTTCCATTCCTTGCTTTCGAATCATTCTAAAGTGAATGAAGCAGCTAGTTATTCAACTAACCTCAACTCAACAGATTTTTCTCACATTACTAAGCAATTTTTACTTTTCAGTTTTTTATTAAGTGTATTACATGTACAACTACTTACCGCTAGACGGTATTTGATATTTTTGTTTTGTTATCACAAAAATATTTTACAAAACGAATTATTATTTGTTTACAAAATGATTAACTATACAAAATCAAAATAAATAATAAAAAAGAATTTGTAAACATCGGTGATTAAAAAAGTATAATTTTTTAAAAGTGTGACAAAGTATCCGGGGCCTCATGGGGATCGGGTACCCTGGTTACGCGCTAGTATGTATCTTGGTGGTGATGCTAGGGCCTGCGTAGACAGGAAGTGGAGATATAAAACTAGTATATATTTGACGTAGAAACAAACTTATTCAGACGACAGGAAAGAGGCGCTGGTTTGTCCGGTTGGGTCGTGTTTTTCAATCAAAATCCATTGCCTCCCCCAGGTAAGGAGACAGTTGTTAAATGGGAAGTTAGAGATAATTAAATTCCATAATTTTAGATTTAATTCCAATAATATCAATAAAACGATGTTGTTCTGTTTAACTTGGCAGAAAATTATTTGGGCCTGTCATCGTTAATTACGGCAGAGCGCCTTCGGCCCACAGAGTGAGCAATTGTTTTTGCGATAACGCCAAAAAGAAAATTCCATTTATTTTAAGGAAAGGGGAGCGTGGCCTGTGTTCCTACCCTCCCTTGAGAGAGGAGGACACGTAAAGAAGAAAGATGGCGGAGAAGGGGGCATATGACGATAGACACCTTCAATAAGAGGAATAGAGAACCAGTAGAGACGGTGAGAGTACAGAGACAGTCAGAGTGTTGGGTTGTCGGCAGTCAGTGTTGGACGTTCGTCCAGCGCGCGCTGATGATGGCGTGCAATGACGAATAGAAAACCAGACAAAATCCTCACCGTCACCATAGCCAGTTAATTTGTGACTAAACAACTACTTGTGAAACGAATTCACACTCACACACAGAACTAACGAGATAACTTAGAGAAAACAACTTTTACGAGTACGATAGACATTAATCTAATGTAAAATCAATTCTTTTATTTTATTAATAATTACTCTTCTATACAAAAACCCCCGACCGAGTTGTTGAACATTGTTCTTTTCCTTTTGTTCTGCTTTGAATAATCTTTCGCCCTCACAGAGCCAACCGGTTGCTGTTCGCCCAGTGATCGCTCGCTGATATAAACAGTTTCAACGTGGGAGTTGGACGAGACGACAAGATCGGCGACGTCATCATCATCATCGTTGCCATCCCGGCCTAGAGGAACTTCGATCTATATATCTTTTTATTGCCACTACGACGATCGTGTGCACGTATGAGGTCGACGAGATCACCGTGCACGTGTGTGAGGTTTACAAAAGTGAATTATTTTACCTAAAAGAAAAGGCCATATAAAAAACAGGGATCCTTGAATTTAAACACCTTAAAATGATAGAAAAAAAAAGAAATGACAGATTCTTCATTTTTAGTGTGTGGTGTATTGGTTCCCGACTTTGGAGCGGTTATTTTAGACAACGGTCACGTGTTTAGGGATTGACAAGCATCACGCTAACAATTAATATAGGTGTAGCTAAAATAGCAAATGAACCAGGTCGATAAAAACATAAACGTTTTGAATGGATCACCATTTTGCAAGTGCTAAATTTTAACAATAGAATTCTCATAATAAAAAAAGGAGAACATGTAAGTCAAAGATAAAACATTTATATAACAACAATTCTACAAAGATGTAAAATATAATCGATCAAAGTTTGTTGAAGGTTGAAAAGTTTTCAAATGTGAAAACGACACGAGCGTTAAATTTGTTTTTAAGTTCCGATATGTGCGTGCGTGTGTTTACATACTTGGGTTAAGCTGTTTATTAGGGAGACAGCAGCTGTGCTTAAAAGTGGATTCTCGGCTTGGCCCTTAAAGTCATGTTTTTGGACATGCGGTAGTTGTTGATGAGAGTCGAGGCGCGTCCTCTGTCATCAGAAAGAACTCTGATTTTTTTTACCAGTTCGCTGTTTTTATAAGTGTTTCATTTAATACCTACTTGTTACCTTCAGATTAAAAACATGTGAACACTTTTCACTGATTTCGCACTCTGTGCCAAAATCTGTATGTACTTATTTTATTAGTAACTGATCTTGGCGATTCTCTCTTCAGGAAGAAAGAAAGAAATAGAAAGAAAAGAAGAGAAAAAAAAGAAGAAATAGTAAGTCGAACGAACCTAGAAAGAAAAGGGGTCACTAATACAGGCTAGCACTTTCCCTCAATGCCCGCTCGTCTCATCGATTTCTGATCTGCCATAAATAAATAAATAAAAAGATAATTTATAAAAAAAATAAACAAATAAACTTATACAGGTAGGCAGAAGAGTAATTTACTTTCCTTTGGTAACATTTATTTGTTGCCTTTTTTTTTTTTAATATAACTTTCCTTAATTTCAATTATTTAAATCGAGAGCAAACTTAGTAATGTGGGGAAAATCCATCAACATTATTCTATTTTGAAAAGTAACAAAATAAAAATAAACCGAAAAAGAAAATATTGTGTTCATGGGGGGGGGGGGGGGGGGGGGAATAAAATGACAATTCTGTGCTAATTTTTAATAACGAAGACTATTCTCAATTTTTCAATGATTGCGATTGATTAGTTAACATTTGAGTCACGTGAGACAAATCTTGGTGGATAGTGACGTATACAAAAAGTGCTGCCGCCAATGACTAGTTTTATTTTCTTAAAAGATTACCTAGTTGAAACTTTTATTGAAAAAAATATATATGCTTTGATAACGGTTGTTTACCTATATTTCGTTTTTTTGTATGTAAAATAAGTTTACAGCAAAAAAAAGCAACAGACTTTTAACCAGTTGACGGGCAAAAAAAAAAAAAACATGATTTAAAACGTTTCTTAGAAAAAAAAAATTTGATCAACAAAAAACGACGCAGCAGCGTTTTGAATTAATCATCTGTCAGTAACTTGTCTGATTTTTGCGGTAAAAAATAATATATTACAATTGTTTTCTTTTTTTTTCATGTTTATTGTGAAAATAAAATCAGTGTAAAAAACACTGATGGATTTGAAATATAACAAACAATAATTGTTTTGTTTTTTGTTTTTTTTTTTCAGATTACAAATTTACAATTTAACAATAATTTTTTTTTTCCAAATTTATAAATTTACACCTCATAGTAATGCGGTATCCAATAGAGTATATTGCTAAAACAATTGTTTTTTATACGACGGCGCCATAAAAATCCTTTTAAGTGGCTCTAAAAATGATTTTAGTTTGTAATGTGACATGTTGAGCGTATCTACGATGTAAATAATGATTTTAAAAAAGAAAAAAAAATCAAAACAAAGAGGACTTTGAATATAAACAGAAACACGTGCACTCTCGTGTCACCAAGCTCATAAGGGTGAGAGAGGAGGAGTGTAAAACACGCATAGAGTATCATGCTGTTTGCTTCTTTCTCTCTGTCTTTCCTAACGTCAATGAGCAGTGAGAGAAAGAAAGAGAAGGGGAAGGGTTGGCAAGGTGTTAGCTATGGCTGATTGTATCGGCTGCAGGATTTCTTTCCTTCTTTTTCCTTCGCGCTCACCAGGGCTTAACTGAATAGAGTAGGAGTAAGAGGGGAGGGTGAGAGTATGTGATGATGTGAAAAGAAAGAAGGAAAAGAAGGAAAAATTAAATTGGAAGAGGAGCAGACGAAATTTGGGTTTTGCTGGAAATTTGGGAGAGTTGAGTTTTGAGCTTTGGACTAGTAGTGTTGTGGAACAGTGATTGGAGAAAAAAAAATGATTTAATGAGAAAAAAAGACAGCTAAGAAAAACATGATTGAGGAAGAAAGATATGATGTACCGTCGTTCGAAATGATATAAGTGAACTTTGAACTGTTGACAAATATAAATACGTATTAATATTACAGACGATGTCAAACTCCGAGAAAAGAAACACTTTTCACTACTATTTTCATTGAATAATATTCTTGTTGCATTCTAGCATTAAATTGTTCATTTTAACTATTTCCATATGTGTTTGTATTTCTTTTGCCGATTATCTCATCTCGCGTGTTTTAATGTAGACATCATTACAGAATTCAGGGAACATACCCAACCCCGAGCCAAATATAAATGCTAATGTGTGTCGTGTCCATCACATTTTTTAGGGATCCTTCCGGGACATCACAGTACAGGCATTTAAACAATTGTTTATTTAATTTTAATTATTTATTAATTACATCTCTGGTGCCCCCGCGACGTAAATTCCAACCCGACAATCTGCCAAATCCCATCCATACACTGTGGACGTCCCCAGATGCCGTAGAGCTTTCTACTCCAAAAGCTTCTTTCCTCGTGCTGCTGGACTCTGGAACTCCATCCCTGCTTCCTGCTTTCCTGACATGCAGAAATTTAAATAGTGGCGGCCTACCTTGTTTGGGGTGAACTATGAACTATGATATGATTTATATCTATTTATAAATTTAATGAAAAAAAATTAATAATAATAACAACCTGAAACACTTTGTTTTAATAAATTTGTTTTAAAAGTTATTAAAACAAAGTGTTTCGAGTTATTAGTAATGTAGACTGGAGAGTTGGTTGGCTGGAGAGTGTCGAGATGAAAGATAGATATTTGGTTGAGTCGGGCGTGTCTGTATGTATCTGACTTGAATGGAATAACAAAAGGGTCATAAGAATTCTGAAATAAAATCACCAACGTCTTTTCTACAATAATATAAATCAATCTTTATTTAACAGGAACGTAGGAATACAAGAATGTAAATAAGTTGGCTTGGCAGGCACATATTATTAGTAGGAAGATAATTTAGTCCAGGTTCTTTGATTTGCCTCTCACCAAAGTTACGACGGAAGGCAAGTCGCGTTTGTTCGCTTTGGTGTCTTGACTCAGAACTTTCATATTTCGCGCATCCATCTTTGGGTGGAAATTAGGCAAAGGCGCAAATGTGCATGCGCAGTGATGCGCTAATCGCCTATGTATCAATACGCGAGTTTGGAGGTGCCTGTTTTCGCCAACCGAATCACAACTTATTGCTATACATAGGGATTGCGTGTATATACAAGAGAAAACAGATCTTTCATTATGTAACAACTACAGTAAGCTCAGCTACTTTTTTCAGACTAACACCAGCCTTAAAGTGCTGACGTCACATTCGGCTGTCAAAGTTTCAATATAACCAAATGAGATTTTTTTTGTGCGATTATACATCAACATACTGCTAATATACAGACAACTTTTAAAAGAAAATAATAATAAAAATAAAATTTGAATTTTAAAAAAATATATATATTTCATACTTTAAAGTGTGGGTTCATTTTATTATATCAATTTAACGTAAAATGATCACCCAGTTCTTGACCACATAACGTAGGACTGAAAGAGTAGCCATTTTCTTTATTGTATTTCGAAAATGGTATAAATCTCATTTTTATTTTTCCATTGACAGAGTGAGGGCAAAGAGTACAATTTTTACACAAGTCTGCCTAAGTTAGTTTATACAGAACTCGTTTAATATCTATAAGAGCTAATCTTCACATAAACTGTAAGACTATCAGTAACGAACGTGATAGTCCTGAGCCAGGATCGAGCAGTTGAAGTGACCCCAACTTGCTTCGTCTCCGCCATAAAAGGATCTGTCTTTGCTTGGCATGTAGTTTGAAAAGTGGGGAAATGTCAAGCAAAGAAGTTCCTAGCAAGAATCGGACTCACGACCTATGAGACGCGGCGTGACTGGTTGTTGCACTGAAGTGGGCGAGTCCATCTTTATAAGAAGAGTATAACACGGAATAGTCTGTGTTCTTATTGGTCAAAAGGAATTGACTGAGATCATTTAACATCTGACATCTGCTGACTTGCGCAAGAAAAAGGCGGAAAGAGAGAAGTGAGAGACGACGTCGAATTATTTATGAACCACATTATTTAATATTGATGCATCAGAAAGATCGTTAGTTTTCATCCAGTGGAACGGAGCTTTGGAGTCCGAGTGATAGACTTCCAATTCCCCTCTTTCAATATCTCCGATAGTAATCTCTAACAAAAGGATTGCCAAAGAAAGGAAAACAGGGCCCTTCTCTGAATAACAAATTATATATTTATTTAAGTAACCTACATCATTGGGTGTAGGTGGCCAAGAGTTAAAACAGTGAAGAAAGGAATAGTAACAAGCCGTGCGTGCGTGGTCCCCCTCTGTATGTGACTCCTCAATGTGACGAGTGTAAAATGCAATAAATTTGGGCAATTTGGGGCATTTTTAACCTCCTGGGGGCGCGAACCAGAATTTTTCTGAGGTCAAGGATGCTCATTTTATATCCAGAACAATTGCCTCTACATTTTGGCCAAGTTTCAAAAAAATTGAATGGATGGATCAAACGTTATGGGAGAAAAGGGTAATTTTTTGCCATTTCGGGGACTTTTGACCCCCTGGAGGGCTAACCAGATTTTTTTTCAAAAATCGGAGAATGTCACTTTCTAACCTGACCAAAGTTACAACTTCATGCAAAATTTCAGAGAAATTCAATCGACGGTTGCGGAGAAAAATTCAGACGGAAATGCCTCAAAATATAGGTCCCCTGATTTTATAAATTGGGGGACCAATAATAAAGGTCGGCTGTCGGAAGTATTTTCTTGGGGCAGTATATCTTCAAATAAAGATAGCCTTGTTCAGTGTCTAGCCGACAGGAGCAGGAGAGAGTGTGGATGTCTTTCTTCGTGGGTGCCTGGAAGCTCCCTGCCTGCTCTGCAAATCCCTAAAGGTCTGGATGTAGTCATTTAAAAGGTCCGTTCAAAATTAATACGTCCACAAGTTTGATTGGTTATCATGTGACCAAACCACCTCACAGGGGCTGCTCTCTGCCAGAGGAAAGAAATGTCAATGTTTATGACTGCTACATGTCTGTATTTATATTTATATTATTCGTAACTGAACTCAAACATGTATTTCATCAGCCAGTGTATTTTTTAGCAAGGTTAATGCAGAAAGTGGTCCAAAAGTTTTGTTGCCCCTACTAAAATGGGTGGTCGGAAGGTCTTGTTACCTTATCAAAAAGAGTTTTCAAAGCCTCGTTACCCTATAAAAAAAGTGTGATCTGAAAGTCTTGTTACCCTATAAAAAAGTGTGGTCTGAAAGTCTTGTTACCCTATAAAAAAAGTGTGGTCTAAAAGTCTTGTTACCCTCCAAAAAACTTTTATCTGACAGTCTTGTTATCCTATAAAAAAGTGTGATCTGAAAGTCTTGTTACCCAATAAAAAAGTGTGGTCTGAAAGTCTTGTTACCCTATAAAAAAGTGTGGTCTAAAAGTCTTGTTACCCTCCAAAAAAGTGTGGTCTAAAAGTCTTGTTACCCTATAAAAAAGTGTGGTCTAAAAGTCTTGTTACCCTCCAAAAAACTTTTATCTGACAGTCTTGTTACCCTATAAAAAAGTGTGATCTGAAAGTCTTGTTACCCTATAAAAAAGTGTGGTCTAAAAGTCTTGTTACCCTATAAAAAAGTGTGGTCTAAAAGTCTTGTTACCCTCCAAAAAAGTGTGGTCTAAAAGTCTTGTTACCCTCCAAAAAAGTGTGGTCTAAAAGTCTTGTTACCCTATAAAAAAGTGTGGTCTAAAAGTCTTGTTACCCTCCAAAAAACTTTTATCTGACAGTTTTGTTATCCTATAAAAAAGTGTGGTCTGAAAGTCTTGTTACCCTATAAAAAAGTGTGGTCTAAAAGTCTTGTTACCCTCCAAAAAAGTGTGGTCTAAAAGTCTTGTTATCCTATAAAAAAGTGTGGTCTAAAAGTCTTGTTACCCTATAAAAAAGTGTGGTCTAAAAGTCTTGTTATCCTATAAAAATAGGTGGGCTGAAAATCTTGTTACCTCTACTAAAAAGTAACAAAAATAAAGGAACAATCACCAAAGAAGCAGAGTTTCATAAAATTACGCTTCACCAGTGTTCGCACTAATATTAATATAAAATACATTGTTTCTTTTTAAAACTTTCCAGTTTTAGACGTTTCATTTCTTTCGTTAACTTCACCGATTGAGACATTATTTTATATAAATAGTGTGAACACTGGTGCAGCATAAGTTTTTTCCCGTCATTTTTGACTGCAGTGTACACTAATACAATAATTTATATATGAAAAATTAAATGACTGACGTAATTCTATAAATTTTATATGGATATTACTGTGGACACTGACAAAGGATTTTTTATCCATCATTTTTGACACTAGATATCATTATACTAACTAAAACTAGATTACTAACCTTTGATGTCAAGTTATAAGTATTTATTAGAAAAATTAGAAATAATATAAAAATGACATGAAAAACAATGAAAAGTAAATGCATACAACACATGTCTCGGCCTCAAAAATCTTTCGTATTCAATTCTTTTTTTCTTACTATAGCTGCAATACCAATTTTCCGGCACTCTTGGCTTCAGAACGTCGCTCGTTTTACCGTTTTACCGGGCCGTCCAATTTCACATAATAATAACAATTCATCAACACACTCTTAACCCGCTTATTATACACCTACCAGGTTTCTAAAAAAACATGAAATATAAGTGAATAAACAAAATGAAATTAATATATAAATGACACCACGGCTGCCACTTGAATTTGTCTGTGAAGACTTAACTCAGATTAAATTTAAGCGAAATAAGATAGAATCTCCAAATAAAGGAAGTCTACCACCAGCAGGTGCTGTGTAAACAAACAAAATGATGACACGCTACACACAGAGCCATCTGTTGGCAGCCCAGTAAACCAGTCTCATGATTTTGTCTGGATTAAGATGTGCTGAAAAATCAGTGATACACCTGTGTTATTGATTAAACACTAAATTTTCAGATTATGAAAAAATTTAATTTTTAGCAGGGGGCTTCAGATTTCTGAATCTGAAGTCCCCTGCTAAAAATTAAATTTTTTCATAATCTGAAAATTTAGTGTTTAATCAATAACACATCCCATTTGATTTTTCAATCAATCTTTAGTCAATTTACAAACGCCTTTTCAGAATTTCGTGCAATGGATCATTTTGTTAAATGTACATAGCAAACTGGGCTCCTCGCTAAAAATGGAACAAAATTTTTGTAATGTAAGAATTTGGTGTTCAAACGATATCATAATCCAGAGATTTAAAAAAATAAATAAATAGCAAAGAAATTTAGTGGATGGTGACATAATATGAACAGATTTATTTCCCTTTGCATCTTGTTCGATTTGTTTTTATCAGCCATATTAAAAATTCAATATGACAAGTATATTTTATCAGCATTTCGCATGTACAATTCAATTTGGTATAACTTACTGTTTAAAAAAAAATTAAATATAATAGTTTTATGCAATAAGGTTTTTTGAAATAGTGCTGAGCAGCATTTTTTAGGATTCCCCTCAAGTTAATGTTAATTTAATGTTAATTACAAACAGAATCATCAGTTAAAATAATAATTATTAAACATTTTAGAGGTGGGTTCATATACGTCCGCTCAATAAGATTTATGGAATCTGTAATTTTTATTTTGACATAAATGTGAAATGTTTTTTTTTCAATTTCTTTTGGATTCTGCTTGTTTTTTTATTTAAACTGTGTGATGCAGGATTCATAAAGTTACAGCCGGAGCAAAGACAAGGTTCCTCTCCAGCTGCAATGTCTGAAAAGTATCTCGCCATGACGAATTGGCAGTCAGATTATCCATCCACGTCTCAACATAGGGTCCCACTTGCACCGCAAGATTCTCGGGCACTGAGAATGAATAAATGGCATGTCGGAATATTTCCTGGCCCGAATTTGATGTGACATCTTTAAAGTTTTTATCACAGATATGTGATGGGGAAATATGTGAGTCTTTGGAAACGGCCTCTTTGTTTTGCGTGTTACAATATTGACACGTCCAAGAAGTCCGCATGTGAACGATTACTTTAAATACTAGCAGGCTATTGATTTCTAGCGAATTCCCATCGTATTCGTTCGATCGACTGAACCAGTAGATAATGGGATACCCAAGTAGGATGCCCACAAGGGTGGTTAAATTTAGTGACGGAGGGAACGTGATTTCAGAGTTATTTTCACTACCACCGTTACAGATAGTTAAAAGGTCCTCAAGAATGTTTGGAATATTTCCACCAAAAGAATCAAGATGTTCGACCAGTTTTGGTTGCGTGTTTGTTTTGGAAATGTCTGTGAACGCAACCGTTCTTTTGTTGAGTACGCATGTCAGGTGGTTGCATAGAGCCACCATATTGCACAGCAACACATCTCCTCCAACAAAGATGATGAGAAACGTAGTTGGCTCAGAAACGTTGTGCAAAAGCCCCTGTTGCCGAAGGTCAAGCATCAAATTCAACATCTGGGCTGGTTTTGCTGGTCCGTAGTCGAACAAGAAGCTTGGTTTGACGCCGCAATTTACGGCGGCAATGTCACACATGATTTGGAGGCTGAAACGGACAACACTTCGACTGAAATGCTTCTGAATGCATTTCTTCCATTCTTTGAGGAGGGTTGCAGGAGGCGATGAAGATGTCGTAACAAGATCAGGCTGAAAATATAAATATACAGAAGGGAGTCAAGATCAAAAAATTCATAAAGTCATAGAATATGGAATACCTGTGTAATTTACAGTATTATTATTATTGAAAATATTGAAAACTTCCTAAAAAAACAGTATTTCTCCTCTTTTGCTATTGTAGAGTTGATGAAGAAGAATGTCGAGATTGACATTTGTGTAGTAGGGGTCGCTGTGTCTGTATTCATCTGACTGGCTTTGCTTGATAAGAAGAAAAAGAGGTCACCAGGTTCCAGTTAATAAAACAAAGATCTTCTCTACAATTTAGAACAGTTTCATCAACACAGGATATAAGACAGGCTGTTTCGGCCGACATGTATTAGATAAATGGAAATAAGTCCAGATTTTTTTTGTCTCGGTCTTTAGTCCTGCCTTTCGTCAGTCATAATGAGAGATGAACGAGGAAATGTGACATCTTGTTACATTGGCATCTCCACTGGAACTGTTCAGATTAGGTGTGAAATAAGCTTGGGCGGAAGTAGCATGCGCAGTCTTCTACATCGCTCGATGAATTACTACACAAGTTTGTCGCCTTGCTGGCGGGGCCATGAATTCGCCAACTGCAACCCCATGCAAAGGGGTAAAATCTTGGTGGCTGAGTCATTCTTCAACTTTGGCTAGACGGAAGATCAGAGAGGTACACAGTGGGCTTAGAAGGGGGTTCAAGCGGACATTAACCTATGAGTGCCCATAATGCTAGCTGTTATACCTGTTGGTCATCATGTTAGGCATCAGGGAGGGTAGTGGGATGTTAAACAGACTGATATTCAGCAGAATTATACCATTTTGGGAGTCTGAGGCCCCAATCATCATCATTTTGAGCCAATACACGGAGGGGCTAAATTCTGGGCAAATTTCAAATTATCATAACTCGCAAAGTAAACAAGTTGAGCAAACAAACAAGACCTTTTTTTAGTATTACAGGAAGAGAACTCTTCAAATATCCACTTTAAAATGAAAATATATCACTCAAACATCAATGAAACAACAAACAGTGATTCACATTATGCATCATCCGTCATAAAGCACAACAAAAATTTGTACTCGGTGTTACACCCAAGTATTGCAGCTTTGAGCTGCTCACAGCTACGAATACTGTGCCCTGTCCCTTTACAATGTCTGCAATTTAATTGCTCTCTGGCCTTCATGACACTGGGGTTACTCTTGTCCCATAATCGATTGATACAATCTGATAAATTATCAAACTGATTGGTTTTCCTGGTTTTGTTGATTCGGTATTGTCGAAGAAACTTGTTGTTGGCTTCAATACCTGACTCGGTGAAATTGAGTAAACCAATACAGCCGTTTTCAGCAATCAACTTTGCACTGTGCCCCAAAACAACATGTGCACTAGGTGTGATGTGGATCCATGGAATTGAAACAACGTGGAGGTATGTTGTTCTGCAGAATTCTCTGAACTCATCAATCTTAACCTTTCGATCTGAGTTGATGATAGTCAGAATCACTGCCATGTTCAGCACCAGTAGTTCGATCTTAGCTCTCAATTCAGAGCTATCAATTCCTTGGGTGAGCAGGTTTCGATTGTTGGTGTTCAACATAACCTTAGCAATATTCCCAGTTGTGGAGGTTCCAACATGACCAGTTGGATCAGCTTTCTCCAAAGTGATAGATATTTCTTCCTTGACTCTGGCTTGTATATCCTCTTTGGCTTGAAATTCTAATGCTCGAGCCACCCTATTTGACACATTTAACTTTGCCTCCGACCAAGACAAATGACCAGCAGTGGCATGGTAGCACATTTTAAAGATCCATCCAAACACTGGAGAAGATTGTGGAGAGGGTCATGTTCTTGATGTCTTCTGTTGTGATAGGTTCCTGAGTGACTCCTTTACGAACATCATCTTTCGGTTTTCTTCCAGGTGCATGTCCTTCTCACAGATCTCAAGGGTATCTTCTAGGGACCAATCGACCTTGAACCATGATGATATGAAATCAACATCATGACATTGTTCTTTGCTCTTTGTGCAGAGACAACAAAATGCGCCACCCAGACAAGATATGGTTGTGTACATTTTGCGATCTATCATGGACATTTTGGCATGAACTTCAACATTGATAGATTTGTTGAGATGGTCCACCGAGAACTTAACACCTTGTCGTTCCTTCTGAAGATTTGCTACAACTTCAAGTCCTCACGGGTTTCTCTTCCCATCAACAACATCACTGGACGACAAGATGAAGAGGAGGCATGTGAGGGGTTTTCCCAGAGCACTTTACCATTCATAGTCTTTAGGTTCTCGATACGGAACATGAACATGATGATGTTGTTTGTGTCGATGGAACCCTTCTGGTTGAAAATGGAATGTCCACCTAAGCCATCGTGAAGTGTCATCTGGATCTCGTTGAGGTTGTGGAATGCAGGCAACTGAAGTGATGCAAACAATTGGGCAGACGTAAGTTGCAAGCACTGGAGGTAATGGTACTTCACACCACTGTACGGAGTTGCAAGTTTTTGTACTGTTGGCCTCCGCTCCTTAAATTTCAACAGTTTGTCATACGATGGAAGAGCATCAGCTCCAGCATCTTTCAGGAGTAAACGAATGTCTGTGTAAATCCGTTTGGTCATTTTGCCACTCTCGTAGATGGCAGATGCAACCTCCAGTGAAACGTGTCGGTCTGGGATGGACTCATTGTATAGGATAGAGTATCCCACTTTATCAACCTCTTTGTTTTGAAGGTATTTGTTCTTCAGACCGAAGGCAAACATTTTGGTGGGAGAAGTGTTCTGTGCTTGAGCAGCAGCTTTAGTCGAATCCATATAGTCGCTCAGTCGTCGACGTTGTTGACGGTCACTGACTTCCTCCAGAGGATGCTTTGCCTTTGGTACATAGGTGTGACGTTGGAGCACTACCTTCTCATCAAATGACCTGGATAGACTGACCACTGAACGATTCTTGTTTTGTTGCTGCTGAAAGTCTTTGAACACAACTTGGATGTCAGATAGAAGTTTATCACTAGGTAGGACCTCTAGCTTGGATGAGACCTGTTTCATAACTTCATCGAATCGAGATCTCTTGCAGTTCTTGAAAATCTCAATGAGAGCAATGTTTGTCATGTCATTCATTATAGTTGTGTATAGAAAAGAAAATTATGACATAATGTGAGATGTTGAAAAATTGAAAATGAGAAAAATTGAAATATTCAATTTTTCCATTTTTATTTTCAACGTAGGGAAAAACAGGGAAACGACATCAGAGTGGGCATGAATTTAAGGTTAAAAAGGATAGTGTAAATTGTTTTCAACTTGAGGGAACATTCTCTGTCAATTGTAATGGATAAATTTTGAAAAAATCAAGAATTTATTCTGGTTTACGGCCAATATTTGATCAAATTTGAGTAAGAATGACAAGAATTATCTGGATTTATGGTTTCAACGGTCATTGTGGGTTGTCCAAAATTACGAAAAAATGCGCAAGTTCAAATTTTTTCAGTATGTTAGAATTAAAATGGTTCCCGAGAGTGATTTTTTTCATCCAATTGGATTATGATAGCTTTCTATGTCTAGATTCTTATTTGTGAAGCATGAGAAATTTCATCTCGGGGCTTTTTTGCAATCTTTCGTTAAAATATGCCGTCCGGGGGCAAATTTTGTCATTTTTTTATGAAAAAAATGCTCATTTTTATGGTAAATTTTGTGGAAAAATAAAAAAAAACAGGTCAAAAACTTGTTCATATGTCCCATTTTTTATAATGAAGTCATTTAGGGCATTTGGCATTATCTAAGGGGCTTATAGGACATATTTAGGGCTTTCTGGGAGAAATTTTTAGCAATTCTTCAGCTGCACCCAAATTTACTCCTTGGTAAAATCACTGTAATCGCGATTTCGCAAAAATTCGAAAACTTCAAACGGGCATATCTTGAGAAATAATTGGAGTTAGAAGACAAATGAGCCCATTTTTTGCAACCTCAGACTCTGAGCTATTCAAATATATAGGTTTCATAATGATTTGACAAAGTTGCTAACAATCCATATGTCCGCTTGCCAGTCCACTGTGAGGTACGATCCGATCAATAGGCTGGTCACGTCATGCCCTAGTATCTATAAGTTCATCCCCAACCGTATTATTGAATCTGATTCATCAAAAAATTAAAACCTTATTTTTATTTTTTATTTTCAATTTCTTCTTTTTAATTTTTGCAAGGACCAATGTATTCCGAGAACAACATATTCTAGGAATATAAATAATTATCCTACCTATAAGATTCCATTTGACAACTTTATTCGGCCTTAAATAACTCATATATGGTTGATATGCTTTAAAACAAACCAAACCAAATATGAGTTTAGACATGCCTGTGTTATCCAATCGAACCATGTACGAATCATTACTCAAGTAGTTAATCGAAAAGAAAGTAGATTTCAATCATGTAACTGCTCATCAGTCTTTTGGGTCTCTGATGTTAATCTGAAATAACTTATGTTTTTGTTACTGTCCATTATTCTGCTAGTTTTCGGATTTTCTCAAAATTAGTTTTTCATTACATTTTCCATGAACACAGAAAACAGGTCGAGCAAGATTTTTCTGGAAAACTCTGATTTGTCCCCTAAAATGCCGCCAAAAGTGGCAATATCTAATAAACTATATATTAGTTTTTGCTAAAAAATTATGATTATTCACATGAAACTAGTACCGGTCACTACATGGCAGGTAAGATTGGCCGGTTATATTCTTCGATTACGATCTAGAAGAATGTACAGGCAGCCATATCTTGGTTGCTCCAAAATGGAAGAAGAAGAAAGGGTCATTCAAAGATGACGTGGCAGAAGTCTCTTATGAACGACTTTTGTTTGGGATATTCTCAATGTGGACGAAAATGGAGAGAGTTGCTCAGGACAAGAGAAGAATTTCTGACTTGTGTTTAACTTTGAACAGGAGGACCTAAGTCTAAGTAAGTACTAATGACCCGAGGAAAACTCTGCTTTGTGCCCCCAGGATGACTGAATAGTGCCCATAGCATTTTTTTTTAATTGTTTATAAAGATGGCGACTATATTTTTCCATCCTAGTCTTCATTTTGCACGTCACGTGTACGATAAAAATTTGCTATAACTTTTTTTGTTTTTAATGTTTTCTTTTCTCCTAAAACATAGTTTAAGTAAAAATAAGTTATTTGGGAGATCCATGCTGAAATTCATTTCACTCTAAATAATTTAAGTAATTAAAAGAATTTACTCAGATCTGTATATATATATATATATTATACTAAATGGGAATTTATACACTTTTGTTTCTCTCGGGTTTTTCCTATACACTTTAATAACACAAAATATACCTTAATTCTAAGATTGAGTTATGCATGAAAAAAAATCTGTTCAAATTAGCCGTAATTTATAATTAACTTAACAAGTCACCCATCTCTCTTTTAGTAATCTATTTATTTCTCTAACCTTGATTTATTTAGAGAAAGAGTGACTCTTATTTGTCAGCATTGCCATCTAATTTACATGCGTGTGTAAATTAGATCGCAATAGAAGTCTCAAAATAATAAGTCTCTTTTCCTATAATAATATCATAAAAGTAAAGACACTTATTTCTAATTATGCCAGAAGAGTATCTTACTTAACAGATATGTCACAGTTTATGAATTTTCGAACAAAATGAAAGTAGAATAAATAGTGGTAGTAGTTGTGACTCACTGGATGACGGGTACGTTTAGTATATATGTGTGTGAGAGAGAGAGTATTGATTTACTCCTCTCCAGAAGTTAGGCACAAGGCCAGTTTTTATCTTAGTCCCACAAGTAAAATGTGACCCAAGGTCGGGTCGGGAAAGTGGGGTTTAAAAATTGCCTGGGCAGCTCCGTCGGTATTCCCCGGTAGGGACGCCTCAGGCAGTAAGCAATAAACTTACTCCTCCCCAAAGAGGGGAGGCAAAGCCTGGGAAGGTGGACCTCCCAGAACTGCACAGGATAGACCCATTGACGGGCGTAAATCAAGACCCAAAGGCCAAGACAACACCAGTATAGGGTGCCGTATCCATCGGAACAGATACTACACTTTGATCTTAGCCAAAAGGCCAACAAAGAGTGTGAGAGAGTAGGCCTATTGGATTTTAGGTAAACTTTACTATTGGCAACATAAATTATTTTTAAGGAAATACAGTTGGGAAATTGGTCAAAAACAATTTACTTTGCTTTACCTACTCATCTGTGACGTATTTGCGTTTAAAAATATATTTAATAGAAGTTATCTAATTATACAAGACAGAGGCCCGTTTTTACTTTAGGGTGACAAAGTATCATATCAAGGGAGATAACTTGTCTCAATTTATTTTTTAAATATTTTTTATTGGCTAGTTAAAGGAAAACAGATCAGACGCCCAATTTTGACATTTTAATTTAAAAAAATGTTCTTTAAATTATTTAAGTGCATATTATTATTATTTCCTCTGTTTGGCTTTAAGTTATCGTCTTTTAAATACAACCAAAATTTAACTTAAACTAAATAATTACATTATTTTAATACGTTTTAAGATTCGATTTCATTCATAAAAGTCCGTGTTCTAATAATTCCTCTTATTTTTCTTATGTACCCAAAATACATTGTATCTTAAGATTTATCAAAACAACATGTTGTATTCATAATTTTGGTTTATCAAAATTTTGGATATATTGTATATTCTTGCTTAAAAAAAAAAAAATAGGAAACCTGCCAGAAAAAAATATTTCCAAACAAAAACAATAAAATAGATAACCTGCTTTTGTTTGTTTTTGTTTAAATTTCTTGCATGCGCGCTAAAAGATTCAACAAAAAGTACTTTTAGAATAACTCTAAAGTAAAAAAAACGTCTCCAATACCTCAAGTTTTGTCTCGCATTAAGATCTTAAATTTGCGTTAAGAATAAACCACAATAAAATCTGTGATTAGACAATGAACAAATAAACATACCAGAATATCAAGTCTTAATATTTGTAGGGTAGACATGTTGGATTACTTTCATGACTTTAATTGAAGATTAACTAAGGGAGATAACTCTATTAGAAATTATTTCAATTTGGCCTATATAATTATTTTGTCTTTTTATAGGATCATTCCCGTCTTCAATCGCTTCTTTTTTTTCTTTCGGTTAAGGTTACGTAAGTAAAACCGATTTGGAGATAAGAATTATTCTATAAAAATATCAATTATCTAATACCTTTCTTATCGCCACTCCCACTTGTGTCTAAAGGGAAGAGGATAAAGAGACTAATATTGGTTAATTCCTATTTTAGTCACGTAAATTATTAAGAGCGAAATGGGTTTGGGCATTACTTTAAATGGTCTAGTTAATTGGACTAAAACTAACAAAATAAAATAACTAGAAAATTATGAACCTTGTTCTCGACCGGTTTATAAAAATGGCGACTATTTGAAAAAAACTTATTTTCCTGGCCATTTAGCAGTGTCAAAGTTGAGAGAGGAGTGAACGTTTCTTGCTACGATATCGCTTCTCGGCCTTTTGGCTAAGATCAAAGTGTAGTATCTGTTCCGATGGATACTGCACGCCTGTCCTGTGCAGTTCTAGGAGGTCCACCCTCCCAGGCTTCGCCTCCCCTCTTTGGGGAGGAGTAAGTTTATTGTTTACTGTCTGAGGCGCCCCTACCGGGGAATGCCGACGGGGCTGCCCAGGCAATTTTTAAATGGCCAGAGTGCTCACCTCTCGAGCGCTGGCTTTTAACCCCACTTACTCGACCCAAGCTGTGGTCATATCTTACTTGTGGGAGTAAGATAAAACTGGCCTTGTGCCTAACTCCTAGCGAAGGAGTAAATAAATATCAGCCTTGACTGTTCCTTTATCACCATTATAATCATCATCGTGTTGCGCCTGCCTGTTCTGGCATGGCGACAGAGGCCATTGTACTTCAAGAAAGAGGAATGAAGATAAAGACCTGATTGGGTGATTAGGATGGCACCCTGCGTTGGAGATTTTAACATTAAGTTTAACAGTTCCAGAGAAATTCACCTTTGAGAAAGGACGTGTTTGTTGGACTCTTTAACTTTAACTAACGTATTTGTTTTCTCCTTTTTCGAACGTCTCGGAGAGCGTTTTGAAGAATGGATTTAAAAAAACAGAGATTTTTATTAATAAGTGCAAGAAAGTCTCAAAGAAATAAAAGATTAAAAACCAAAGGTTTTTAAACTAAAAATTATTAGGGAAGGAACCCCTAAAAGATGTAAAGATATATAACCAGAAGTAGTTAAAAGAAAAGAACAGTCTAAGAGATCTTTTTGAAAAAAAACAAACAGGGTTTTTAGTAATTTTATGGGCAAGAAAACCCCATGAACTATTGACATTGAGAAGTTTTCATTAGAAAAAATGATACGGTATGAAAAGACCCGTTAAAAGAAAAAGCGATTGTAGCTCGTTTTTTCTCCCCAATTCTCTTTATCGTTTTGGGTGATATTTACAGTAATAACCATTTGTTGTAATCTTTTATTACTTAAAATGATAATCATTTTTGAAAGAATTGTCTCTCATGTAGAGAACCATTTTTTTTATTTTTTAGCGCTCAAATGGATTATCTTATTGAGCTTTTATGTTGTTTTTTTTAGTTAACCTTGCTTTTGGAAACAAAAACACTAGCACCTTCTAAATATTAATAAAAATTACTTTTCTGGGTTTATTTCATTATTTGCCTCTTTTTTGTGTCCTTGTTGATTCCACCTTTTTTTTTTTTTTTTTTTTCTTATTACCCAACAGACGAATTTTGTTCATGACCGCAGAATTTCGTCACTGTGTTTCCTGACAAGTTTCCATTTCAATGTTTCATGTGTACGATGAAACTTGGGATCTTTTTAAGAAGATCCTCGCCACTAGTGCTAAAGTTAGTCGGCCCCTAAGAATAACCCCGCTGCCAAGGGAGACAACTTTTCGGCTTGCTAAATTCTTTACGCGTTAACCCTTTTCACACGTGTTTGAGTGCACCTTTCCTTAAAGCTTTCTTTACTCATGAATTTTCTAAGACTCACAACCCTGGTCCACAACAAGGAGACTGCTGTAGTTTTTTTTTGCAAAACCACGAATGATATGATGGGTATGGTCTACACGCACCAAACAGATAACCACAAAACGAATTTTGTTAATCCTGTCTCCGGAGTGCACACTCAGACAATTGAGTCGTGTTGGAACACATAAAATGCAAAATAAGCGGCAATGTGGCACCCATCGCACGCTTGTTGACAGCTACCTCTGCGAGTTCGTGTGGCGGCAACGATACCGGGGAACTGACCTATTCGTGCACATCATAACTGATTTAACACAATTGTATCCCTTTCAATAAAAAAAAACATGCCTTATACATTCTTATTTTGTTAATTTTTTTTAAGCAAAAGTGGCTGAAAAGTTGGCTATATTTAGTGGCGGGGATCTTCTTAAAAAGATCCGAAACTTGCAGTAACTTAGTGTTTTAATGTTATTTTATTTACTAAAACGTTTTAAATAATAATGATGAAAATACTGTGTGCAGTTCTCAGGTGCACCACAACTCGCAAAAAGTGAAGGTACATATGTGTATGAAGGGGAAGATCATCAGGTGTAGTTTTGGTGAATTTCGGATTGTATGAAGGTTTTAAAAGGTGCAGTGTCTCGGCACAGCCAACTACTGATGAAAGCAATTTGTTCCAGACCTCAGCAATTCTGAGTGTGAGAAAATGTTTCCGAACGTTATGGAAGCTGTGCTGTTTTCTGACCTTTAATGCATGTGTAGCAGTCACCAATAGGGACTACTTTTGAATGCGTAATCACTGTCCCTGTGAGCTGGCTTGTCCAATCAAATCACAGGGCGCAATAATATCGTTAGTTCCCTAAAGGACTACTTATGTTCCCTTAGGGTTCGAAGAGAAGACCAGAGACGACCTCCTGGCACCAGCTTGGACACATCGCAGAGAGCACCAGCGAGGAACGAGGAAACGCTCTCTCTCCGCCGTCGTCGCCACTTGACGACTACTACCATCTTCACCTGAAGAAATCCACGGGCGGCCCTAAGAACTCTTATATTCTTCCTCTTCCTCAGACGGACACCGTCCCACTCTCATCTACATATACCAAACGGTATAGGTAACCTTGAGTTAATAAAACCCCTTTATGTTATAGTTACAGAAATACTTTTCGTTGTTTCGTTTCTTTACGAGAGGATAAAAGGATAACCTCTTTCATCATCCACTCATCATCTCCTTACACATGTCCACGTGTGTTAGACACATGGGGATTAAAAAGGTGCTCCGAGTTGTCATTGGTGGGATGGTTAATAATTGTGTGGGTGTTTACTAAGTCAGTTGTTAGACGTCGGAGCTTCAATGAATCCAAACTAAGGGAAGCAAGGCATTCAGAGCATGGCAAAATGCATCTGGAATGTATTCGCTTGGTTGCCCGTCTCTAAATGGTTGCCAAGTGATTAATATTCTGAGCAAGATGGAGATTTCAGACTTATGTGAATTTTAAGTGTAGTCACATGATAGCTGTATACAGTTTTAAATAGATGGCTGGAGAGCGGCTAACAAAAGTCTTGCTAAGTGATGCCAAAACACCTTCAGCCTTCTTGACAATTTTAGAGATGTACTTTGTCCAATGTAAATCGCTGCTGACATTAATGCCCAGGTCATGTTCACTAGAAGACTATTGGAACTTATAACACTGTCAGTGGTTGTTTCCCTTGTCGCCTTAAGAGTTGCGTTGATTGGCCAAAAGATAAGCCAATCACTGCTTCTTAAGGGTCATGTGAACCAGCATATATAAACTCAAACGCTGAGCACTCCAGCCTCTTTTATCACCCTGAAAATCGGTTGAACGCACTGCGACAGAAGCACACAAAAGCCAGTCGCAACAACCAACTCTCTTTTTCCCCCTTTTCCTAGTTACCTTACTATCTTAAACAAAGTTTCACTGTATCACAACAAAGCTCACAGAAGGCTGATGCAGGCAGCCATTCCTCTTTTTACAGTTTCCCCAGTTGTACTGTATTGCTACATAAGCCTACAGAAGGTAGTTCACAGGCAAAAATGATTCCTTCTACGACGAAAAAGGCCAGAATTAACAGACATAAACATGCAAGTAGTTACCCGAACAATCTTCCGTAGATAAATTCTCATGAAAGCATGTATTCGCAAACTCCTCTTTTTGTACATTTACCATTTTCTGTTGTACATCATTTTTTATTACTTGCCCAAGTAAAAGTGTTAAATTGATATACACTCCAAAAGCTATCATTCTCAATTTAACTTTTAGCGCTTATCTTCGGGTACCAATCCATACTTTCTCACATGTGAGAATTTATTTTTAATAATGAATCACTGCTTATCAAGGCCAAAAACCACTCTAGAATAAGGATTTATGGGATGTCATGATTGTCAGTTGAAAGATGAAGAATATTATGAGCGGATTGAAAATAATGGGATGAACTAGATTTGATTACTTATGGAGACTGTTTATGAAATGTATTTATTGACATTAGATTTGACGATGTTGTAATCTACAAGGAAATAAGCTCTGTTCATGGAAGTTCCGCCTGACACTCGGAACATGGAGGAAGAAAGGTAAGTTTTATTTTATTGTGAGAGAAAAGCGAGTTCTTGCTGTGAATAGAGGAACCAGAGATTGGAGATTACTCGAACGCCTTCTATGGAAACAATGATAGAGTAGAGAAAGACTAGCAACGTCTCTTCTGTGCGAAAGTGGCCGTAAAGAACAGAAGAGATAATCCTCCACTAGATTGCGAAGCCGATTTTGTACTCTGTCAAGGCAAGAAAGTGTGCTCTGAGCGGCACCTCCCCAGATGCGGTGGCAATACTCCATCTTATGATGTATCTGGCTCGTATATAGGTAGACGTTTGCATCAGGAGTTAGATACTTTCTGGGGGCGGTAAAATGATTCAATCATTTTTCCGATGACCCTTGCAACAGATTGGATATAAGTCTTCCATTTTAGATCTGGAGTGAGTGAAAGTCAGTCCGAGGAGCTTATCAAAGCAAGAGGTTTCTTCAGAGAGCGCCATTCATTTCAACTGGGGTAAAATAAGGATTTGAGTGTTGGTGATGGAAGGAGAGAGGCTTGGCTTTAGAAATGTTAAAAATAACAAGCCCTTTTTTTTGTGAGTGAGTGAGTGAGTGAGTGAGTGAGTGAGAGAGAGAGAGAGAGAGAGAGAGAGAGAGAGATCAGATCAGATCAGTGAAATCTTGATCACCAATGATCTTTGTTGTGCTGCCATAGACAGTTGTGTCGTCTGTGTAGATGTCAAGAAATGATCTCAGAATATTATTTGGAAGATCATTTATGAAGAGCAGGAAGAGGCTTGGGCCCAAAATAGATGCTTGATGCACACCGACGTTGATACTATATGCTTCAGACTTCTACCCATCAAAAGCTTCTTTATAGACTAAATTAACACTTATTCTAGGGTGGCTTATAGACAGAGAGAAAGGATTCAATGGTTGCAAAGACATTGCCAGATATTCCATAGCTAGCCAGTTTCTGAAGCAACTTTTTGTGTCAGGCCCTATCAATGGCGTTTGATATGTTGAAGGCTATTGTTCTAGAAACAAAGCCCTATCAGGATATACACTTGGGAATCTGAATGGAATTTCAAACGGAACCATTTATTTAATTCACGGGGGTAGCTTGTTCTTGTTCTGTCAGCCATGGCCCGGTAAAAGTCTCAAGTAATTCGTAATTGTATTCTTAGTATCACCCGTACCAAGGATTCAACCTTCAGAAAACTGTCACTTAGAATTGATTATCACTTTTATCTGTTGCACCATAGGTCATTGCGCAAGTATAAGTTGATTTTGAAACCATATTCTTGGAGAAGTCCTGATAGTTGGTAGATGAAAATAGGAAAGATTCACTATATTCCTAACGTTTACCAATATTTGGCAAAGGATAATTTTTTGTCATTTTTGACGGACTGTGTACACTCGTAATCTATAGACTTCTTTAATGAAAATCGTAAAATATATTTTTTTAAATGTTTTGAGGTCGGTCATGAGTGATGAACTAATTTCACTGACGGTTTCTGGTTTTAAATCATCCGACCCACTCCACCAACAACCCAAGCATTTCTCAAAAGAAAAATGCCTCCTCGCCGAATGTGATGTCATGGCATGCTATACATCAACATTGCAAACTAAATGGCCTGACAGAAAAACAGACTGACTAATGAGGGTTGAGGACATGGAGAGGAATGGTGAGAATGGATGTGTCTTAAAGACAGGCTTAGTTCTGATAAACTTAGAGGAAAATTAAATCTGGACAGTATAGGGAGAAGTGTGCAGAACAGGAGACTTCGATAGTGTGGTTATGCTGAAATGGATGATAATTCGATAGTGTGGTTATGCTGAAAGAATGGATGATAATTCTGAGGTTAGCAGATGTAGAACAGTTGAGGCAGCAGGGTCAGTTGGCAGGCAAAGGCTAAGGAAAACATTGGAAGTGATAAAAATGAACTTGAGAGAAAAAGGTATAAATAAGTCTGGCCAGAGATAGGTATGTTTGGAAGTCAATTTCTAACAGCCATCAAACACATGCCAGCATGTGACACGGACGTTAAACCAAATATAATATGATAATGATATTGATACTCAGCATAAGCGAATGAAACCTATTGCAAAAATTCTTCTTCTTGTACTTAAGGTCTCTGCCAGGACAGATGCTGGTTACTTCACAGAGGATAACTCAATTGTGTAGTTGTTTGCGATTATTTGCATACACATTGGATGAGACAAAGAAGAACCAAACAAAACTAGGATTGGAAAGCAACTTATTGGACAACTACCTGTTCACTTAAGCAGCAGTGGATTCTATATGACCAGATTCTGGCATACATCATCAACGGGAATTTAAATCTAGCTTTTGAAGAGATTTTTAAATCCATTGTACTATAAGCGATTTCATCTCAATAGATGACAGTGTTTTCTCTGCTTCTGCTCCATGGAACAACCTACCAGAGTATTTATTTACCTCCTCTCCAGGAGGTTAGGCACAAGGCCAGTTTTATCTTACTCCCACAAGTTAGATGTGACCCAAGGTCGGGTCGGGAAAGTGGGATTTGAAAAGCCAGCGCCCGAGAAAGTGAGCATTCTGGCCATTAAAAATTGCCTGGGCAGACCTGTCGGCATTCCCCGGTAGGAGCGCCTCAGACAGTAAGCAATAAACTTACTCCTCCCCAAAGAGGGGAGGCGAAGCCTGGGAGGGTGGACCTCCTAGAACTGCACAGGACAGACCCATAGACCGGCGTAAATCA
This sequence comes from Sepiola atlantica, assembly GCA_963556195.1. Lineage (NCBI taxonomy): Eukaryota > Metazoa > Mollusca > Cephalopoda > Sepiida > Sepiolidae > Sepiola > Sepiola atlantica. The sequence goes on from OY744517.1 coordinate 158,174,261, forward strand.
AGCCCTGAAGGCCAAGACAATACCAGTCTATGGGGGTGCAGCATCCATCGGAACAGATACTACACTTTGATCTTAGCCAAAACCTACCAGAGTAGCTAGTGACAATGTACATGTCCAGGTTTAAAGTTGCCTTGGACAAACATTCAGATGGTATATGGATGTACATACATGTCTTTTTTACATGGCTTGTTATATTTTCCTGGTTTTTTTTTTTTTTGCCAATAAATTTGATTTGATATCGTGGCTGAGAACCGGGCTATTTCTAAGGTTGCCACTCGTATATTATGAAGATTTTTTGTATAAAAATCCTTAGAAACAAAGAAAGGAATTTAATACTTTTCATTTAATAAAATGTCACACTTTTTTGTGTTTAGCAAAATACTAGGTTGAGGAAATAGTTTGTGATGTCGAAGTTCTGCCGCATCCAGACGTTGCTTCATCTATGGTCTACTCCGATCAATGCAGCATTTTATGAAAGGTCGCTGATTTGAATCATTTGAAAGTTGAAAAAAAAAAACGATCAAGAATATTTCAATTCAGAGCCAAAGGATTCAGACTTTTATCGAATCCAAAAGCTTGCAGGTTGTTAGCAGAACGCTGTGTACAATGCTGCTTTTTATTTTGATGAATAGTTGTTGCATTAGAATAAATTCTGGCATAATCTATAGAATAATATGTTAACGCATGTTATGTTCCGACATACATTATCACCTTTCACACACATTTAAAAAAATGAGATCATCCGATCAGCAAAGAAAGTGATTGTTGATTAATCTGATGTCACTATGGTAAACACTTCCGACTTTACTCATTTTAAAATTAATTGTTCCAAAATCAAATTAAGCTGCCCCGTTGACTAAGAACACTACAATTTTAAATAAATACATTTCACAAAGTAACATTCGTTTATTGATTTGAAGAATGTTTAGCTGACAATTATTTGTACGGTAAGAAGACAGGAAATATCAATAAACATTCCCCGTCTTCTTTCCATACAAAAATAAATAAATTACTACAAATTTAAATAAAGAGACATTTTAATTTTATTTATTTAAAAGAATATTTAGCTGACAATTACAATTATTTTTATGGAAGAACAAGTAATGTTTTTTAATAGTATTGATTCTAACAGAAACTTATTATTTCAAACGAAATATCATTAACAGTAAATTATAGAGATTGATATAGAAAGCACAGTGGAATTTTCGTGGGGTCTGCTATTAAATGATTATAAGTGCATAAACTTTTCCCTTGAATCTAGTAACACAATGTTTACATGAAATTAAAATTTTGTTTTTAATATAATGATATATTTATTACATTTCCTTAACTGATGGTAAGAATAGCATATTTAATGCCAGTTTTCATCTCATAATGCCCCATCTTAAATTGTCTAAAATTGATTTGCAAGCATGAGAGGTTTTCGCAGATGATGCAAGCTGGAAATTTTGCAAAATTAGTGGAGGCCAGTTTGTGTAGTGTTACTGTCACAAGAATCTTATTCGCCCTTGTAAACAGCTGGCAAATACACTTTGTCTAGCACTCTTATGGTGATAACACAGCAGTAGAAAACAGTCACATCTGTCTCTCGTTGATGTCTGCTGTTGGTAACTGTAGATGCATCGCGTATATTGTCTGCTTCTCCTTTTCTTTCTTTAGTAACCGTTCTACTAGTTGACTGTGCGTCCTTGATGTTACATTAGCCGTTGGATGTAGCAGGATCAAGCATAGTTGCTATAGTGGCCAAATACATATCGACTGTGTGTAACAGTCTACATATTAAAGCTAGAAAAATAAAACAACTCACATATAGATTCACGAGTTTATTACTTCTTTTTACATTTCTCTGCAAAGAATCGTCAACTCCATTTTATGCTTATATGTCCCCCACCCTCTCTAGAATGTACTTCGGAAGGGGGGGGGGGGGTCACACAAAAGTGAGTCTATCCCAAACCATATCTTTAAAAAAAAAAAAAAAAAAAAAAAAAAGAAAAAAAAGACCAATATTTTCTTTTTTCTCTGGAGAGTTACTTCCCATTATCTGACATCCCGTCCTATGAAGCCACATTACCCCATAATCTTACATTTGTAATTCTGTTATAATTCAGGAGCATTCGCATTTAACCCTAAAAATAAAGGCTAACAAGTTTATTTCTCTTTCCAGAATAGCTCCATTATGTTGTGCGGAATGATATATGAACATACGACCGGTCTACCATAGTCTATCCACCAGTAAGATGGCACCCGCTACATTTTCAACTTCTTTATGAGGTATTTGGAATGCTTTCAAAAATAGTTATGCCTGCCTTCCCCTCTAACTCCATTAGGGTGTGAGGAAAATAGTATCAGAAGCTCGACCTCACTCCTCGTGCTTTTTCAATATTTTTAAATGCATTTCAAGGCTTAAAATTGAATTGTTTTATTCGTTTTTAGTATTTTGACATCCTTGAAACCTTTCTGATTTTACAGATATATCAGCACAAAAATGAAGAAACAAGCAAAATAAAGCAAAGCAAAAATGTTCGAAATCGACAAGATAAAAAAATACTTTTAAAATCAAGCAAAGTTTTAATGACACATGGTGTTAGCAGTATTAAATGCATTGATTGAATCATGAAACAAATCTTTTATATTTATTGTTCTTCGGTGTGTTTCGTTTTTGAATTAATCCTTTTTAAATAATTTCTTTCTTTTTGGGGCTTACTCAGGATGAACTTTAGAACAAACTAATATCTGCTTCCAACATAAAAAAATAGAAAAATAATAGGGAGAGAGAGGGATAGAAGGAGAAAGAGAGAGGAGAAAAGGAAGGAGAAAGAGAGAGGAGAAAAGGAAGGAGAAAGAGAGAGGAGAAAAGGAAGGAGAAAGAGAGAGGAGAAAAGGAAGGAGAAAGAGAGAGGAGAAAAGGAAGGAGAAAGAGAGAGGAGAAAGAGAGAGGAGAAAAGGAAGGAGAAAGAGAGAGGAGAAAAGGAAGGAGAAAGAGAGAGGAGAAAAGGAAGGAGAAAGAGAGAGGAGAAAAGGAAGGAGAAAGAGAGGAGAAAAGGAAGGAGAAAGAGAGGAGAAAAGGAAGGAGAAAGAGAGGAGAAAAGGAAGGAGAAAGAGAGGAGAAAAGGAAGGAGAAAGAGAGGAGAAAAGGAAGAAAGAGAGGGGGGGAAGGAGAAAGAGGGGGGGGGGGTAGAGATATAAGGAAAAGGAGACTCAGGAATCCAATTTTGCTTTGAAAGAAAAATAAAAATTTCAAGAAAATGTTCAGGTGTTTAAAAACTGCTTTATCAAAGAATGAATGCAACAAATATTTAAATAGAGAACGCTTTACTTTTCAAGATCATGTGAAGTCAGAGAGAGGAGCATTTTGAGATGGCAGTCAATTACGAGAGTCAGCAAGAGACAAAGCACTTCCGCCATGGGAAATCTGAAGAAAGAGGAATGAACACTACAAGGAATTACTCAAACTGGCCCATGATGTTCTGACATTGGATAAAATAATATTAGAAAGATTCTACATCGTTTGTAGGCATCACTTCTTCCATTCATCTCAGAGAATCAAGAAGACAACATAACAGGTGTGGAAATAATAGGAATTATCTAACCTATAAAGTTATCTTTTCAGATTTTCTAAGTCAGACCCAACTAGCCTTTAAATTGACAAACAAAATTTTCCGTCTGACAGGCTAATTTTGTTATTGTTGTACCATGTTATTGGCAATATAATAACATATTGTTACAATTTATTTTTAAAATTACAATAATATGAAACATTTTTAAGTAACCACCGAAAAATAAAATTCAGCAAGGGAAATAACTAATTTTTAATTGAAGAATATAATGAGAGTTGCCTGAAATTTTATTTCTTTTTCTATATAAGTTTAAAAATGAACGAACAAATAAAAATTAAAAACTAAAATGATTTCACTGTATCCTGGGCAACACCGGGTTGGTACAGATAGTCAAATATATAAAGTAACATTGTTCTCTTCATCGTTTCCTTATCAATAGCTTTCATCCTACTAAATTAATATTTAATTCTGGTTCGTCAGTTTTTCTTGTTAATAGTTGCAGCATGTTGTTAAGAATAAAATGTAATCTGATTTAATTCCTTCCAAAAAATACTTTGGGCCAGAATTATTTTCAAATGGCCACCATCTTAATAAAAAAATTTTTTTTTTAAAAGACGTAAATGTATTCGCCCATAAAGAGTTACTTCCCTTTGATTGGTACAAAATATTTTGAAGAAATAAAAGAAAACTGCATAATTAAAAAAAAAAAAAATTTGCAATACACTACCGAGCAATGCCAGGTAGGTACAACTAATAGTCAATAAGATAGCTTTATGCTAAAAATAGAGCTCAATTCTATATTTTTTAGAAGTTATATTATATAGCCAAGTGGAGTTGTGACGTCAAAGAGAATTTGAACATATAACCTTTTTTACTAGTCAGCAAAGAGGCCAGAAGGGCCACACTGAGCTTTCTCTATGCCCATCTACTTATAGTTGATTGTTTCCTTTCATGGCAAGCACACACTTTTTGGGCTATTTTTATACTGGAAACAATTTTTTAACAATATTTTATATTTTTAAATTGTTTTTATTTTGTAAATGTGATCTAATACATAAAATTATATTGACCAAATTTTTTAAGTTCGATCTAAATAGCATTTAAGCTGACAAATCAAACTTTACTTCTGATTATCCAAATTTCATTTGTTATTGCTGTACTATGTTATTAGAAACTAACAATTTATTTAAAAAAAAAAAAAAAAAAAATTATCTAGTTCGGCATTTTGCTAATATGGAGATATTCTTAAATGAACACCACAGAATAAGGGGAATAACTTCTTTTTTTTCCAGAGTTAGCATTCCTTATTTTCTTATTTAGCTTAGATACTTAACCTAACAAAAAAAAAAAGCCGTGGTTTTAGAATAAATATTTACAAAATAAATTTGAACATAATGGATCCCGAACCAGAGCGGGTCAATACAGCTAGTAATTTCTTAGAGAGAGCTGCTTCCTTTGGAAAGTCTATGATGCCATATTGGTTTTTATTGTTCCAAATTGTTCCGCTGGGTTTCTTGTGTTATCTTTTTCTACCATGGCCCAAGTTTCAAGACAGGCTTTATTCAATTCTAAGGTTGCTGGAAAAATGTTTGGATCATTCTACTGCTCCAGATCCCAAAAGTATCTGACCCCTGATGTAATCTTCTAGCTATATGACAGTCATATACATCCTAAGATGGAGAACTGCTGTCACATCTGGGAAGGTGCTGCTCAGAGGATTCTTTGTTACCTTGACAGAGTTTAAAATCAACCGCAATCTAGTGGGGGATAATCTCTTCTGTTCCTTAAAGCCGCTTTCTCAGAGAGCAGACATTGCTAGTCTTTCTCTATCACTATTTCCATAGAAGGTGCTCAACTGAGTTCAAATCTCTGGTTCTTTCTTATATAAGACATTCACAGCAAGAACTCGTCTAACACAAGGGAAGAAAACTTTCCTTTCTCCCTCAGGCAGAATTTCCATGAAAAAGTTTCTTTTTGAGGGCTTCCCACCTGTGTGGAACACATTATCACGTAACAGCTTCCCTGCAAACTACATCATGCTTGTCTTAAAATCCAATGTCAAAAAATACTTATAGCTGTCCTCATGAGTAATCAAATCTTTTCCATTCCATCTACCCTCATTAACCCTTATCTTTGAGTTGCTTTTGATAAATGCTGACTCATCATCAGAAAAAAAAAAAAATTTGCATGTACAAGTGGTGTGTTGAGATATAAAAGATAAACTGGTATTCCGGAAATGAGCTCAATAAAATAAGGGCATAAAAATTGCAGCTCTTTTGTATATTCCATCCTGCAGAAAGAGGGGGGGGGGGGGGGGGGCTCGGGCTCATTTCACTTGCGATGATTCGACCACATGGGTCACTGTCAGTGGTGCGACAGTCTACAACCACTTATTTTTAAGTAAAGAACCTTAAAACCAACAAACAAAGCTTAAGAGATTTTTAAACAAACAAATAGTAAAACTTTGATAAATTATGAAAACGAGTTGCATTTGCATTGGAGAACGCGATTCAAGAGAATCGGAGGAGATCAAAGTAAACTTAATTCTCTACGAAGCAAGAACAGAAGAAACAAAGAGAAGATGAAGAATGGATGGGAGAAGATGAAGAATAGTGGGTGGAAAAAGCAAAGGACAAAGAATAAAAAAAAGTTTCTTCAAAGCCAAATTGATCAAATGTCGGCAGAGTAAACAGAATTGTTGTAGATTATTTATTTCATATGAGATAAAAGTTTCTTTTCGGTCAATAGAGAACTAAAAGAAAAGCCAGTCAAAAGAAACAAAGTTATGTTTTGCTTCAAAACTGATCTTCAGACCCCATCAGTCATATTTTTATTGGAAAACATACAGCTGGACATTAGTGGGAATTTGGAGGAAGAAGTTGGATGGAGGGGGGGGGGGAATAATAATTATCATTACATTAATTTTATTAAGGAAGAAAAAGAAAAAAAATTGAGGCAGGTAGTATGATATCATGTGCACTCCTTGAGGGAAAACAACCTTCAAAAAGCAATCCCAGGGGAACGCAACCTTCAAAAAGCAATCCCAGGGGAACGCAAACTTCAAAAGGCAATCCCAGGGGAACGCAACCTTCAAAAAGCAATCCCAGGGGAACGCAAACTTCAAAAAGCAATCTCAGGGGAACGCAAACTTCAAAACGCAATCCCAGTGGGAAAGCAATCTTCCAAAAGCAATCCAAGTGGGAAAGCAATCTTCCAAAAGCAACCCCATAGGGAAAACAATCTTCCAAAAGCAATCCCAGAGAAAAGCAATTTTCCAAAAGCAATCCCAGAGAAAAGCAATCTTCCAAAATCAATCCCAGAGAAAAGCAATCTTGGAAAAGCAATCCCTGGGAAAAGCAATCCGAGGGAAAAGCAATCTGAGGGAAAAGCAATCTCTGGGGAAAACAATCTTCCAAAAGCAATCCCACGGGAAATTGATCTTCAAAAAGCATCATAACTGCTATCGCAATCACCATGAAAACAAAAATACTTCCGCATTCAACTTGACTGGAATAAAATTAGGTATCACTAGAATGAACTTCAGAAATCGAGGCAAGTTGGGTAAGAAGCCTGAAAGACTGTGGCACGGATGATATAGCCATAGCAAAGTACCAATTAGCAACGAATTTTGGTCCACAAGCAATTTTACACCGGGGTGGTGAGGTAAGGAGCCAGCAGTCTTTTGAATAGGGTGGACATATCGGTCTGTGGTGACAGTGGTGGCAGTTCAAAATGCCAGCATAAAAAGTTTAAAATCATTTCCAACGTGAAGAAATGAATGAAAGGGAAGAGAGAGAGAGAGAGAGAGAGAGAGAGAGAGAGAGAGAGAGAGAGAGAGACCAGCAAGGAAATGACAGTATTACAAGACTGGCTTCTTTTGATTGTAAATTAGGTATTTTGGTTCTAGCTAAATAGGGAATGAAAGGGTTAGAATAGCTGAGCTCCATATCCAAATATCTGTTTTATGCGTGCCCAGTAATGGCGGCTCCATCCGTCCTGTGTGTTATCAAATTCTTTCTCTGGTATGTTCTTCTGGGTCAGATTCATCGTTGTCGTATCACCATTTGAATCTAATTGTATTGTCACTTCTGAGTAATGACCCTCAGGCCAAGATTTTAATCTCCATTTCTGAACTATTTTTTTACTTGGAACCTGAAGAAAAAGATAAAATTAATTTAGACAAATCCAATATACAAAACAATAAATAAATAAAATAACACAAAATATTATAACAGAGATGTGAGTAACCAATAGCAAAAAATGCTGAAAGCGATATGAATCCCCCTCCTCAACATGTGTGGAGAAGGCAGCACAAAAAACAAATTTTTTTTTTCCTAAACAGCTCCAATAAGAAAGTCAAAATTAAGAGAAAGACACTGAATGCGCATGTGGAGGGGGTGGGTGGGGTCCAGGCCAAATTTTTTAACTCAGTGTTTCGCAATGTAGGGATGTGAGTAGCAAATGGCAAAAAATTGGAAATCAAGATAATTGGCAAAGTTATGAGCCTGTAATTCCTCTCCATCATGCCTATTCCAATTACTAAAAGGAACTACTTACAAATTTAGCCAGTTACTAAAAGGAACTACTTACAAATTTAGCCAGTTACTAAAAGGAACTACTTACAAATTTAGCCAGTTACTAAAAGGAACTACTTACAAATTTAGCCAGTTACTAAAAGGAACTACTTACAAATTTAGCCAGTTACTAAAAGGAACTACTTACAAATTTAACCAGTTACTAAAAGGAACTACTTACAAATTTAGCCAGTTACTAAAAGGAACTACTTACAAATTTAGCCAGTTACTAAAAGGAACTACTTACAAATTTAGCCAGTTACTAAAAGGAACTACTTACAAATTTAGCCAGTTACTAAAAGGAACTACTTACAAATTTAGCCAGTTACTAAAAGGAACTACTTACAAATTTAGCCAGTTACTAAAAGGAACTACTTACAAATTTAGCCAGTTACTAAAAGGAACTACTTACAAATTTAGCCAGTTACTAAAAGGAACTACTTACAAATTTAGCCAGTTACTAAAAGGAACTACTTACAAATTTAGCCAGTTACTAAAAGGAACTACTTACAAATTTAGCCAGTTACTAAAAGGAACTACTTACAAATTTAGCCAGTTACTAAAAGGAACTACTTACAAATTTAGCCAGTTACTAAAAGGAACTACTTACAAATTTAGCCAGTTACTAAAAGGAACTACTTACAAATTTAGCCAGTTACTAAAAGGAACTACTTACAAATTTAGCCAGTTACTAAAAGGCATTACTTACAAATTTAGCCAGTTACTAAAAGGAATTGTTGGTTTTACTGGCCTTTTGGTCAAGATCAAAGTGTAGTATCTGTTCTGATGGATACTGCACCCCATAGACTGGTATTGTCTTGGCCTTCGGGGCTTGATTTACGCTGGTCTATGGGTCTGTCCTCTGCAGTTCTAGGAGGTCCACCCTCCCAGGCTTCGCCTCCCCTCTTTGGAGAGGAGTAAGTTTATTGCCTGAGGCGCCCCTACCGGGGAATGCCGACGGGGCTGCCCAGGCAATTTTTAAACCCCACTTTCCCGACCCAACCTTGGGTCACATCTTACTTGTGGGAGTAAGATAAAAACTGGTCTTGTGCCTAACTCCTGGAGAGGAGTAAATCAATGCTTACAAATTTAGCCAGTTAATAAAGGAATTACTTACAAATTTAGCCAGTTACTAAAAGGAATTACTTACAAGTTCTAAAAATTGGCCAGTCACAAAACCAGAATACAAGCTGAAGTTTCCAGGAGGGTCTGTTTCACAAATAGCTTCGCTATTAGTAAAAGCGGACATCAACTGAAAAATAAAATTTTAAAAAGGGTGAGATTATGAGGAACATCACAAGTCGCGTGAACACGTAAAATCTGATTATATTTAACAGATGAACGATAATGTGAGAAAGGGTGAAAGTGATATACAGTAAGAGATTGGTCATTTGATGAGTTAATTGTGAATTACGGCTAAGCAGAACACTTAAAATACAAGTTTTTTTCAAATTTAAATACCAAAACTGAGGAATATTTTTGCATGCATTTTGTATGGTTCAAAAATATAGAGAAAAAGCCTTGGGAAACAAACGTTGATTGACTCAGATTTAGTATAATAATAGACATAAATTACCTCTCTTGTAGTTAGTGCTCGATAAAGATCCTCTACCGAGCAAATGAAGTCCTCTTTAACTTTTAGAGTTTTACACGAAATATCATTTGTATCATGAAGTGTGTCTCCTTGGATTCCATTAATAGCCCGGTTCATTTCTTGTTTTGCGAGATTCTGAAAAATGAAAAGTTTGAATCATTGTTGATAATTATCCTTCGAAAAATCAGTGAAAAACAAAGAAAAAACAGATTTATAGCAGAAGAGCTGAAATACTCTTAGGTCGCGTTTCTAAATTATTTTCTGATGTTTGAAGCCAATTTATGAAAATCTGTCGGTCATTAAGGCAGGTTTTGAAAATCAGCAGAGAATTAACTTTTGCGTGAACATTTATTATTTGTTAAAGAAGAGGTTGTTCCAAAAGATTGGGTCCTTAATACATTTGTGAACTGTTACAAGGGTAAAGGATGAGCTCTAGATTAAGGTAATTACAGAGACTTAAAGTTGATGGATCAGGTCCTGAAAGTGATCAAGAGAATTGAGCATTGAATTGAGCATCAAATAAGCATAGGTGAAATGCAGTCTGGTTTTATGCCTGGGAAAAGTCCCACTGATGTTATATTTATCCTGAGAAAAATGCAGAGAAGTAACTTGGTAAGAAGGATCTGTATTTTGCTCTTGTGGATTTGTAGAAAACTTTGGACAGAGCACCAAGAGATGTTGTCTGATAGACTTAGCATAAATTAGGGGCAAAAGAGTGGTTTGTTCACAAAGTACTCAAAGTCATGTTAGAAATAACAGCACATTTAGTGACATGCTTTGATGTTAAAGTTGACGGAGTCCATTTCTTTTCATTTGTGTCTTAGAAGCATTTTCCAGGGAGTTTTGTACGAGTTGTCTGGAAGAAATGAATACTAATGATTTAGTATTTGCTTCTGAGTTAAAGACTTGAAGGAATGCTATAGAAAGTAATGGTCTGAAAGTGAATGTTACCAAGACCAAAAGTGATAATCAGTGGTTGTAGTGTTGGAAAGCTATAAGAGAGATAAAAGATCCCCTGCTCAGTTTGTGGAAAGGAAGTCGGGTGCCACTCAAATTTTTGTGGTACTTGTAAGCATTGGGTACACAAGAAGTATAAGACAATGGAGACATATGTGAACTCAGATGTGAGGAATGTATATTGTAATGGCAAAGCTATTAAGGTTGTTCAGAAATTTTGTTACCTTGGTTATAACATTGGAGCACAAGGAGGAGCTGGTGCTAGTGTGATTGCAAGAGTTAAGAGTGGATGAAGTAAATTTAGGGAACTTCTGGTATAACTAACTAGTTGTGAGTTACCAATGTCGAACAAAGGAAGAGTCTATCAGGCATGTGTATGAAGATGCATGGAAGTGAAACCTGGCCAGTGAGGGTTAAGGACATGTGTTGGCACATATATATAAAGAAAAAGAGAGATGATGGAGATGAGGGTGGCAGAGGAGGAGGGAAAAGAGGGTTGGTTTGTCATCATATTCGGTTTAACATCTGTTTTACATGCTGGCATGCGTTGGATGACTAAGAAATCAACTTGAAAACTAACCTACTTCTGGCCAGGTCTATTTATCCCTCAGATCCATTTTTATCACTTCCTCTTATGTTTTCCTTGGCCATACCCTGTGAATGAACCTGCTACCTCAACTGTTCCACATCTACTAACCCAAGAACCCATCCATTCTTTCAACGTGACCATACCATCAGTTTATTATTCTGCACACATCTCCTTATATTGTCCAGATTTAATCTTCCTTTGAGGTCATCAGAACTAAACCTGTCTTTAAGACTCACATTATACATCCATTGTATCCGTCTCATTATTTCTCTCCATGCAATGCATGTCCATAACCCTTACTGGCCAGGTTTCACTTCCACATATCACACTGCGTACACATGCCTAATAGACTCTTCCCTTGATCAACAGTGATAAAGCTCTTCTAGCTAGTAATGGCAGAAGTACCCTGAACTTTCTCTATCCACTCCTAATTCTTGCAATCATGCTAACATTTGCTCCACCCTGTGCTCCAATGAATTTTCTTTCAAAAAAGATAATATTTAAAGAGACGATACATATAATAAGATTAGAGATTACAACCAAACAAGAAGTCAATTGTTAATAAGAGATTGAATACAAAAGAAATTCACCAGAACGAAGTATAGGATATTTCCTCACAGAAAAAACGAAATATACACAAAAAAATATCTAGATAATCAAGTTTTAAATCCATTCTTTTTTCTCCTCTTACCTGTCGAGACGAAGTTTTCTGTTCACCAACCCCTAGTTGGTTATCTTTAGTTGGCAAAATTATTCCTTGGCTATATTCTGAAATTAAATAAACAATTTATTTTTATAGTAGACATTTATCCCAGAAACATTATTTATATAGCAAGTTAAACAAAATTAAGACCCATTTCTCACAAATTAGTATACAAAACTTTCCACTTTTTCTGAATTCTACTTCAGTGTTGATTACTTTTATGGATTTAGAAACTACTTGTATCTATCCGACATTGACCAGGAGTCTTTACTTTCTTTTTAGTTTTCTTTAAATTTCTTATTTCTGAAAATGATGCAACCGAAATATATCTCTTACTAAATATTCGCTATCACTGAAATGGGTGGTAGGTGGAGTAGATGAAAATAAGACGGTGGAAATTCCCCCTCCTTTATTTATTGAGCAAAACTAACAAGTTAAAGCGAAGAAATCGATCTCAAATATTTTTTTTTAAAGCGCAGACCAAAAAAAATGGCTGAAATCATTGAGAAATCAGATTTGTGTATATGCCTTTTGTTATTAAAACTATTCCGGTTAAACGTGGCAGAAGATTCTCGTCTTTACTTTATATATATATGAAAAGAATATGTACTAAAATATATCATACATAGATGAATATCTCACATTGACTTTTAACTTTTATTTCTGTTTCATTTTTTTTTATAAACAATACCATTTTTTCTTTTGAAATTATATCTTTCCATTCTTTCTTAATTCTACTTCAACATCAATAATGTAGTATATAACAAAGTTTTTTTAGTGTTCATTACTTTTATTGATTTAGAAACTACTTGTATCTATCCAACATTGACCGGGAGTTTTTACTTTCGTATTTGTTTTCTTTTTACCAACTTTTTTTTTTATATATAGGATTTTGAAAGTTAAATTTAGTTATTATAGTATTGTTTGGTCAATAAATTAATTGAACCAAATTGTTGTAAAACCATAACTAATTTTGCTATGTTAATGTTTTAATCTCTATTCAAAAAATGATCGGATGTAAATAGTTTCAAAATCTTTTAATACGTTAGGACTTGCTAAGAATTTTAAAGTCAGTTTAAATTACTTTCTACAGAATAAATACTTCCAAATTTCAAAGGATCACAAAGTAATTTTCTTTTAACTATTAAGAAAGGATTAAAATGGCTGACTTGAAAAAACTGAAAGATCTTCTGATCGATTGAATTGTGTAACTATTTTTCTAAATAAGATTTTTAAAACTTTGATATATTTTTAACTGATTAATAGTACATAAAAAATGTGCGAGTCTCACGGATGCACTAAACACACAAGTGGTGAAAATTTTATTAATGTAGAGATGAACATTAATATTTCCAAAATGGATATAAAAAAAAAATGGAAACATCTATTTTGAATTTTGTTTTTATTGGAAATCACACTTAGTTTGATTTGAATATGATACATGTCTCACCTGTTACCATATTCACGTTTCAACTGCTTTACACTCTGGTCTTCTTCAGGTGGTTTTTGTCCTAGTTTGTAATCTTCTTGGGATTTAGAACTGAATTTTAAAAAAAAATCAACTGGGGCTGTTGTTGCTGCTGCAACAATGGCATTCACGCCGACACCACACCCAAAACCAGAGTTCCCCATGCACAGCAGTCCTAAATATGGTTGCACGAGATGATTAACCAATCGTAATTCCATCTTTGAAAACCAACCACTTGTGGACCTGTAAGCTCAGCCACGTCCTTCCTGATGATTGTCACTCACATCCTCAGCTGCCCACCACTTGCATCATCCAAGCAGAGCAGTAGGAAGAATTAAGTCACAAATTAATTACTCCTCTTGGTGACTGGGGTAAAGTGTTCTCATTTCATTTCAATTAATATATCTTAGATATCAAAGATATGGAACGTGAAAGGAGATCAATCAACTCCAATGGATAAAATAAAGGGTTCAATTCAGAATTCAGAGATAGTTCGTTACAGACAACAAATAACACCTGAAGAAGCCCGTAAAATAAACGGTTAAAACATTATGAAAATTAGAAAAACGAAGATGTAAAACAAAAAGCTGGAAACATGTTAATAGCAAAATCTCATTCAAAAAATGTCATCAAAAACTACAAAAACACTTAAGGTTTTTTTTATAATTACACTCCCATGAAATTAAAAAAAGGTGTGGGGGGGGGGGGGGTCGTTAGTTTTTTTTAATAGTTCAATTTTTAGAGATGGACACTCCAACAGTGATAAATTTTCAAAATTTTCTGCATTTTCATATTTTATTGAAATTTCTATTTACTAAATCATTCCATGATGGCTGTCAGTTATCATCTAACTTGTCTCTGAATTAGACTACTACAGTAACATGTATTATTTTGAAATTTGGATGCTTTGTGGAATTTAATTTCAATCACCATTTTGTGCACCCAAACCTCAAAATTGTGAGAGGTTTGTATTTGTAAAGTAGTATACTCCTAAAATAAGATTAACCCAATTTGTGCTTTGTTGTTTGTATTTGATATTTTATACTTTCAAATTTGTAACTTTGGAAAAAAACAAAACATATCTTGTTCTAATAAAGGATATGACATGAATTTGTTTTAGGTATCCCAATCGTTTCAAAATTGTATGCATTCATGGTAACAACATAGAATATGCTGTTACCATGAATGTGTACATTTGTAAACAAATAATATGTCCAAAGGTCCACGTAAAAGCAGACCAGATCTGTTCTCGATTGGAGAATAGAAGAAAGTACACGGCCCAATGTTTTTTTTATCCATGCTGAACTTGTTCTATGTTGTTACCATGTACTTAGATAGGTGACCATTTGGAAATGTTGGGTGTTGTATGTAAAATGTGGTCCTAGTGGCCTTACAAGCTAAGGACCAGTAGTAATATGAAAATACAACAAACATAACAGACAGTTCTGGGCTGTTCATTGTGATCTACGTCAACCAGACATTGTCCAACGATGACAGATTGAATTCAACATATAAAACTACTATGTTTTTATTCCCAAGAAAGATGAATACTGAGTTTGTATAGCATTTACTCATATCTGAAGCTTAATCAATGAAATTAGCTTAAAAAAACAAATGTTAATCTTTATTATTTGGATTGTTCGGACTATTGTTCTCATTTTGAGTGTTATTCTCACAACGTTTCGGCCAATATAACCTCCGACCTTCTTCAGGTGTATCTTGACAATAGCTCTTATTGGTGGAAAGAATGTTTTTGTTCTTTTTTTCGCACGCACCATCATCGTTAAAATTAAAATGTGTGATGTCTTTACGAAACGGAAAGAGCGCCGAGTCTTCTCCATTTCTGAATTAATTCACGTCTGATTTGGTATAATGTTTTTGAATTTTTGAGATGAATATTGATAATTCAAAAAGTTAAAAAAATATTTTACGGACGTGAATTAATACCGAAATGGAAAAGACTCAACGCTCTTTCCGTTTTATAAACACATTTTGAACTCTAATGACGATGGCACGTGCAAAAAAAACAAAAACATTCTTTCCGCCATTCACCAATAAGAGCCATTGTCACGATACACCTGAAGACGGTCGGAGGTTACATCGGCCAAAACGTTGTGAGAATAACA
Source organism: Sepiola atlantica (assembly GCA_963556195.1). Lineage (NCBI taxonomy): Eukaryota > Metazoa > Mollusca > Cephalopoda > Sepiida > Sepiolidae > Sepiola > Sepiola atlantica. The sequence goes on from OY744517.1 coordinate 158,189,829, forward strand.
CCCAATATGAGAACAGTAGTCCATACAATACATATTATCAATCCTCATCTCAAAAATTCAAAAACACGTTAAGTTGACTTTTAGATGCATCCTCTAGAGGGGGAGTCTAGAAGACTGTGCCACATTTGTACTGACAATCAGAAATAATTTGTGTGATAAATTAAACGATAAACTAAAAAAGTATTCAATCATAAAGAAAAGCGATAATTCATTTTTTTAAAATTTTCTTTTTGTTTCTGTTGGGGATAGGGTATCCTACCATATTCCAGACATTCATCCGCTATTTCAGAGATCCCCAACCTAAAGATCGTTTTAGGATTCTAACCGTCCCTTTAAGTGCAATTGTGTGGATCTCTCTTACACTTGGTTCACCGGGTGTATTCATCAGGTAGTTTTTGAAATTATTTTTCATGAGCCCAGTAGCTCCTATGATTACTGGAGTGAGTCTGTCTGCGTGTGTATCCAACTAAAAGTGAAAAACTACAAATATTTTAGTAGGTTTATTATTTTTGAGGACTCCATATCCAAGTTATTTTATGTGCTCTTAAAACGTAACTGAAATTGGATAAAACAGATGCAGAAAACTGAAATGAACTTTAAATCTGCTATTAATATGCCGGCAAGTGTTGACCTTCGTCTATTTACAGGCAAAAAAAACAAAAAAAAACTTAAGAGACAACTACTAATTGTAATTAGTAGAGAGAGAAAGGCTTAATAGCCTTTCTCATTCCCCAAAACTCTGAGCTAATCTTTTGTCAGGAACTAATGTCAACACGTTCACCTGAATGGCTTCACAATTAGTACAAATGACAAAATGGCTGACACATCCAATAGACAAAATGGCTAACAGAAGATTGTTCATAAGCTTTGTTTATTAAGCCAACAGAAATCAGTAGTTTGTAACGGAGCTAAAGCAAGCAACACATCTGTCAACTCTTGGCAGAAATAGTTAATCTATCAATAAAATCATCTCATCAGGTACAAGTGTAATTTGTCAAATTTAAAAAAAAAAAAAAAAAAAAAAAAAAAAAAAAGAATTGAGTAATTACTAATATATTTAGAAGAGTTAATTAAAAAGAAAATTCTAATTAATAAATTTAAGTTTAAAAAAACAATTTTAAGAAAAAACTAAGTACTTATGCAGTTTACGGACCAAGCTGAAAAAATAACATTATTTAGAAAGCCATTCTTAACATGTGTGCGGGACTTTATTAACTATTCTGTACTTTCACCTAACAAATTAATAAACAAAAGATACTGTGAAATTTGAATTTAATTTGAAAATCCTATCTAAAAAATAGCCCGGTCACTTTGTGTCTGTCACTGATAGCTTTCTTTGATTCTGGTCAGTCAGTTTTTCTTGTGGATCACTGCAGCTGCATGTTGTTAAAAATAATAAAATATAAGTTGATTTAATTCCCTTCAGAAAATACTTTGTCTAGGTTGGAATCATTTTCAAATGACTGACATCTTAAAAGGAGACATAACTGTATTCCATATTCCTTTTTGATTAGAACAACAACAAAAAATGCAAGTAAACATACTACCAGGCAAATAGGTACAGCTAGTTGAATAGTTTTTTATGGTTTAGGAAACATCGGATTTTTGCTTTAAAACATTAATTTAAGGCAGAAATGATTTTCTTTTCATCAGTTTAAAGGCTTAAAAATTACTATCGAATTTTGAAGTGTAATATCAAACAAGTCAGCCATTTTAATCTTTTGTTAATAGTTGGGGAAAAAAATTACTTTGTGACTATTGTAAATGTGAAAATAATTTGGAAGCATTTAAATTGTCGAATAGAAAATCATTTCTGACTTTAAAATTCTTAGCAAATCCTAATGTATTTAAAAATTAAAGGTTTTGGGAGACACTTACATTTAATAAGTTTTTAAATACAGATTAAAAACAGATAGTTTGATAAAAATGTGGTTCCATTAACAATTAAATGACCAAACGATATCGTAATAATTAAATTTAACTTTCAAAATCCTATTTAAAAAAAACAACAACAACATGATAAAAACAAAAGTCAACGCACAGAAGGAGATAGTCAAAGTAGATATCGACATGGACAGACGACCTGGGCATGCCAAGTTCAAACCCTGTCAGTTCCATAGCACTACTTTTACTATGGATGTTTGCAATCTTTATGTGTTCCCTCCCGTCAGTCCCTCATTCCAGTACCATGCTGATTCATACTAATTCACTTTTTTCTTTTACTTTCAAATTTGGTTTAAAAATTTTTTAATTTGGTTTCAGTTAAAAAAAAAATTTGAAAATTTTTAAATTGAAAAGAAATAAAAAATTGTTTCGCTTCTAACTCTACTTTAGACTCGGGTAACCACCCTCTCCCTGAATTACCATTGCGGACTGAAGCCACACTTGATAACCTGGTCATCACCCCATCCCAGGTCAGAGACATTATAAAAAGCCTTGACACCTCTAAAGCTTGTGGGCCTGATCTTATACCTGTAATAGCAATAAAGAAATGCTCTGCTGAACTGGCCCCTGTTCTCTCCAAACTCTACAACAAATGCCTAGCTGAATCTTGCTTCCCCGATAGCTGGAAAATTGCCTCTGTGGTACCAGTCTACAAGAATACTGGGAATAGAACCGACCCTCAGAACTACCGCCCAATCAGTCTACTGCCGATCTTTGCCAAAATCTTTGAGTCCTTAATCAATCTAGCGATAGTACGTCACTTAGTTAATGCTAAACTTCTATCCGACCGCCAGTATGGGTTTAGACAAGCTCGATCTACTGCAGACATCCTAACGGTCATCTCTGAACGCATGTATCATACTCTCGACAAGGCAGGTGAAGCTAGGGCAGTAGCGCTTGATATATCCAAGGCCTTTGACAAGGTATGGCATAAAGGGCTTCTCCTGAAAATACGCTCATACGGTATTACTGGGCAACTACTTAATATAATTAGATCCTTCCTAAACAAAAGAAAAATCCAGGTTGTCCTCGATGGCCGTTCATCTAAACAACATGACATAAATGCTGGTGTGCCCCAGGGATCTATTCTTGGACCTTTGTTGTTCCTGATCTATATAAACGATCTCCCTGATGACATAGTGTCTGAGATCGGTTTATTTGCTGACGACACCACGCTTTACTCTCGCCATGTTGGCAAAACGGACGCGATCATATCTGAGGCAATGGCTGCATCCTTAGAAAATGACCTCCAGGCTGTAGTGGATTGGGGCCATAAATGGTTGGTGACTTTTAATGCCGCAAAGACAAAGCTCCTTTCCTTCAACAACTACAAGAAGCCTCTCCAACCACCGATTGCCATGGCAAATAACACCCTACCTGAGAGTTCATCATTCAAACTCCTTGGCCTAACCTTCACAGGTAACATGAATTGGAACACATACATTGAAGACATTGCCAAGGCTGCCGCAAAGAAGGTTGGCTCCCTCTACCGTGCTAGTGGACTCCTTACACCTGACATTATCCTGTATCTCTACAAAGCCACCATTCGCCCATGCATGGAGTATTGTTGCCACATCTGGGCTGGTGCATCATCTACTAGTCTCTCCCTCCTTGACAAAGTCCAAAAAAGAGTAGTCAACCTAATAGGTCCCTCACTGTCAGCTAAGCTCCAGCCCCTGTCCCATCGCCGCAATGTAGCATCCTTGTGTTTGTTTTACAAATACTTCAATGGATTATGCTCCGATGAGTGTGCTGCTCTGGTACCCCCTCGACGTAAATTCACTAGACTAACTCGACATTCTACTAAATCTCACTCATTCACTGTGGAGGTCCCCAGATGCCGGAGAGCATTCTACTCAAATAGCTTCTTTCCTCGTGCTGCTGGCCTCTGGAACTCCCTCCCTGCCCCCTGTTTCCCCGACAGTACTGACATGCAGAAATTTAAAACTAATGTAAACAGACACCTCGCTGCTAAGATCCCAATTTAAGCTGAACCACCAATCCTTCCCCCCCTTTTCCTTTTTTCTCAGTAGCCCCTTACGTTTACAGTGGCGTCCTGCCTTGTTTGGGGTGAACCATGTAAAAAAAAAAAAAAAAAAAAAAAAAAAAAAAAAATGAAAGTAAAAAGATTCCCGGACAACACAGAGTAAGTACAGCTGGTTACCTATAAGTCAACCAAGATTATTTACATACTGAAATATCTGAATAAAAAGTTAAGTGTAGTAAAATATTAAGTTTGTACAGCAATTTGGTTCTGAAAAATGACATTTTATTAATGAACTATTATTTGTTGTTATTTATTGAATAAATGTTTATTTCCCATTAAAAAAAAAAAAAAAAATTTCAGTGAGATTTATAAAAACCTTAAATCTAAGGTGTTCCCATGCCAGCTTCACTTTTTAAAAGGTGATACTTAATAGCAAGTTTCTTTTGAGTTTTTATGACATGAGTAAAGATGTCAGAATCCCCCCCCCCCCCCCAAAAAAAAACTTTGACACAAAATTTAGTAAGAGAAATAAAAACATTAACGTTGATAAAATAAGATTATAAAATAAACAGCCAACACCAAACTGATGCGAATATTCAGGGATAAGAAATTATATTTTTCACAGAAATTTCACATCTCCATGTGGTTGGATTATTTTGAATTATTGTTTCATTAAAAAATATTTGGACTATTTAAAAAAAAAATTTGTTTGCTTTATATTCAATAACCTGGAAATGTCTTCTCAACCATCAAATCTTTCCTCTGATAGGTCTATAAAAGTAGTTGTTGATGCCAGCATGCCTCAAGGATCTATTCACAACTGTCTATGGCAGCACATCGAAGAGCATTGGTGATCAAGACCATGCTGATTCTCTCTTTTACGACCTGGTGAAAGTGATGCAATGGGGAAAAAGTGGCTTGTTACTCTTAGCGTCGCTAAAATCAAGCTTCTCTTCTTTCACCACCAATGCTCAGACCTTTGTTTTGCCTCAGTTGAAATGAATGTCCCTCTCTTATGATCTGCAACACATGGTAATAATTTTATTTCTTAGATAATATCATGGCCTCTTGTTTGATCAATTGCATTTCTTTTAAACCTTCCTTGAGTGCAATTCAATCAATTATAGTACAACATATAATAGATTTTAAAATTATGATAAACTAGCTGTCCTGACCCGGCGTTGCCCCGTACTGCATTTACTTGTAATTTGTTTTGGTTGGCTTTGCTTTTTATAAACTATGCCGCTTTTTTTCTGTTCTAAAATAGTTATTTTTGTACTAATCAATCAAACCTCTGTATGGAATAATGTGAAGTTACATCTTTTTGATATTAATATATAACTAGTGTACCTATGTCAAAAGTAACAACATCATTTTTTCATTGCTTTCTGTAGAATCAAATTGACACTTATCAACATGAAGAGCTCCAAATATTTGATAGAAAAAATCTTGCTTGGATGAAGCAATATTTATATAATCAATTATTCACTCATGGACTAGTAGCGAATCAAAACACAGAAAATGGACTTGACCATCTAAACAAAATGGAACATCCCAGCCTTCTTATAAACCAACTCGCGAATCTCTTGTTTTAGTTTATTTGGTTTGAGCTCAACTGGTCAGACAGTCGAGCACTGACTATTAAATTTAATACTTTTCAATTAACAACTTTTATAATTAAAGTCACTTGGAAGAAACAGTCTTCTTTTCAAGCAATACTAAAACTCCAAGTTAGCTGCTGCTGATTGGTATGCTGTTGCTTGGCAAACAGATAGATACACATAACATTTTACCACTACAAATTATATGAAAATATTTAAATAGAGAATTTACTCTAAGAAAATATTTTGTACACATTGTGGAACAGAACCTAACCCTCATTTCCTCTGCCAATTTAGGTTTTCAACTTATCAATTTTTATGATTCACTTAGAAAACTCTTATGTTTACATTACAAACAGTAATAATACTCAGTCAGTGGCTGCAAGAGTTTATTTTGTTTTATTAATATATACTGAATTACTTCTCTTAGTATTATATGGAAAAATAGCAATTTATAAATATAGATATTGAAAAAGATGCAAATTATATTAGAAATAGACTAGCAAAAACATGCTCACACAGTCGCATATTTTTGCTAGGTTAGGAAGATGATATCATGGTGAACATATGGAGGAGGTAATGACAGAGACGATGATATTATGACTAATGAACACTACCCCCCCCCCTCCAAAAGGAAGAGTTAATGCATGGGAGGATGATATGTCAACAGAATAGATAGTACCCCCCCCCCTCCAACAAAAGGAGAAGGTAGTCCCTGGGAAGATGGTCTCATGACAACAGACCAGATACATTACTCCAAAAGAGGATGTAATATCTGGGAAGATTAGCCCCCACCCCCTTAAAAAAGGGTGGAGGGGTAATTCCTGGGAGGACGGCCTTATGATGACAGAAATGATACTACACTACCCACACTCATTACAAGATGATACAATAATAGATTAAATCAAGTTTTTTCTCTCATTAATTTAAAAAATGCCTCGTCATATTTTTTTAATTCTCATGGCCTTTTGGCTAAAATCAAAGTGTACAAAATGTAATTTTTTAATATTTTCTGCAAATAAATATTTCAAAGTGTAGTATCTGTTCTGAGCATCTCAGCAACATCAGACGTTTTACTATCGACAGAAATATTGCGTATATATAAGAAAATATGAAAATGCAAATTACAAATGTATATTACGGAATATTAATTTATTAGAAACTGTTTAAAAGATAAATATGCAAATTAGAAAAATCTAAAGCTGTTTATGGGGGTTTGCAGATTACTATATAGACTGTATTTTAAACAGTTACGTTGTATCATAGAATTAAATAAGCGTAACATGTTTTGATGTTAATATAGTTAGGATAGGTGGAAAAAAACTTTGAATTTATTCATTTAAATATAGAAAAAGACAATTGGTGAATGCGAAGGAAGAGGAGAAGAATTTAAGCCATTTTACCTTTATCTTCTACATTCTGTTTACATTTGTTTTTAACAAAACATTGACATTTTTTTTTTGAATAAAAGTCCAAACAAAGTCAAACCCACTCACATTTTTCAAAGAAATGCATTTCAGTTTCTTCGTGAACAAGCCAGTCATTTTAATCTTTTTTAAAAAAAAGATCAAAACAAAATTGAATAAATTACTTCTGACTCTTCAAAATTTGAAAAGCACTTGTCCTACCTATACTAATTGGGGGTGGGCAGTAGACTTGGATTCTTTGGATTTCAATTAAGTACACCTATTAGGATGACCATTATATGAATAGCATCTAATTTATGAGAATGCAGCAGAATTTCAGATCATGAACCCCAACACAAAAAATACTGATATTGAAATTTTAAAAATAAATAAATAAAATTTCTACAGATCACAATTAAACATTAAAGTCTAAGATAAAAAAACTTTTTTTTTTAAATTACTTGTTAAATTTCTATGAGGATTCAGTTCATAGTAATTTAATTATGCACATGAACCCCGTTTTTAACATTTGATCTCACCAAAGTTCAATTTATTCATCTACAATGATGTTAAAAACTGTTCACAATTGACGAGAAATAAAATGAACAAAAAAAACAAATGATGGCTTAAATTAGCTTTTTTCTATTAAAAAAAAAAGTGCCTTTCCACCAATTAGCATCAAAATCTATAAATCCATCATTTCTAAATTCGGTGAATATAGATGTAAAATATGATGCAAGAAGAAGAAAAAAAGAACCAATGATGAAATACCTTCTTTTAAAGATTTGATATATTCCCCAAGTTGTTTTTGTATTATATTAGTTCCCTTGCAACGCATAAACTCTTTGACTTTGTAAGCTGTGTTACTCGGGTCTTCTACACTCACGTTTACCTGAAAGAAATCCAAAAAGGCATTCATAAAAATAAGTGTTCAAAATCTTACCCATTTAAACAATTATAAATATAGACATTATTTACTTTATCATTTCAGTAAAAACTTTAATTACGAGACCACCTGTTGGCTCAATATCTGTTAAAGATGATCAGCTTTCCAGAAAAAAATTCTTTTGCTTTCACTTTTTCACCAATTAAATTTTTTTAATTTTTTTATATTTTTTTTTAAAAACAAAATGGGAAGGGGGAAAGCGAGAAAGATAGAGAGATGGATTGAGAGAAGTAGAAGTTATAATATAAAGATGTTACACACTTTTTAACCTCTTCTATTTTTTTTTTATGGCCCTGCTAATCCAAAATGATAGAAAATTAATGTATTAAGTGAGTAAAAATTAAAAAATGTATTTGCCAGCTTCACAGCTAACGTTAAATTTTACAAGATTCATTTGAAACATGAAGGAGTTTTTCATTTTTTCGCTTTTTAAAACGTTAGCCACCCCATAACTGTATTTTCTAGTTTAGAGGTATCACATCCGGATATGTTATTGATGTTAGGAAAATCATGATTTATATATTTATTGGTAAGTAACATTCTTTTTAAACATTTCAACAGTTAATTCTTGAAATAATGGATTGATAGTTACAAATTTACCAACTTCTTATTGAAATAGTGGCATAATTCAACGAGACGAGGATTAATAACTCATCATCATCACACAAGAGAATCAATGGTTTCCTTAGAAAGAAGACACTAAATAAAAAAACGAAATCGAATAGGGGTCAAAATTTAGTACAGCGATTAGGGTGAGTATTTTTTGTAGCTCTTATGATGAGCAATTTATACTTGATTAAAAGCAGTTGAAAATATTTTATTTAAATTGTGTTTATTTCTTTTTTCTCTTACTCTCTTAAATAACCAATATGTCAAGATAAATCTCTTCTTCAGATGAAAACTGAGAAGTGGGTAATTTTTGTTTGTTTTACTTATATTCACCCCCAAACAAGGCACATTACCATTGAGATGTAAGGGGCTACTGAGAATTAGGGGCCAGATTTATAGGGGCATCCTATGTGGGGAGTTGTGCAGCGAGATGTTTTTTCACATTACATTTAAATTTCTGTATTTGGTGCAGTCAGGTAGCAGGGAGGGAATTCCAAAGGCAGGCAGTTTGAGGAAAGGAGCTATTAAAGTAGAAAGATTTCCGGCATCTGGGAACCTCTACAGTGAAGGGGTGGGAGTTTTGCAGCAAGATGATTTAACAAGTTAACTGAAAAAATGACAAGACCTGAAGAATGGAATGCAAACCATGTACTCCCACAACTCTAATAAGGATTGGCTTAAAAATTACATGATGGCTCCTAAGTTTGACACAAGGCCCCTGAAGAAGAGCAAAACGAACATTACTTTATGATAAAACTAACCAAGATGAGGAAATTAGTTTGAAAAGTTTGTTTTTCTATTTCTTTGTGTGATTTTATTATTGGATAATTCTTTTCTGAAATAATTAGTCAACAGATAAAGACGTTAACAACCAGTTCTACACAATTTTTTTATGAAAATCTCTCCAGACAAGACACAAAGCCACTTGATGTAAGAAGCTAAAAAAAAAAAATGCTAGCCAATCAACCCAGAAAACAGCAATTCTTCCCTCTTTGTCAGAAACATCGCTCATGGAATGTGAAGACTAAAAGACAAAATAAGGGAAAAAAGGTCCACTTTCTACTCACCTCAACTTCTACCCAGTTTTAGCTGATGAAACAAGAATAATCTACCAACCACTCAGGGTGAATACCACACCAGATTAGACCGGAGAAATATTGTGAAAATAACAACCAAGATGAGAATAGTAGTCCAAATAATCTGAATTCGTCAGAAGCTTATAAATATTTTCCCCCATTGTTTTATGTCATTTGAAAAATCACTTACTTAAATTACAATTTATTTTTTCTTCAGCTGACAGATATAAAATTCTAAAATCTCCCACAAAAGGAGGCCAATTTTAATCGTAGGATAGAAATTTACCAGAAGGAACACCTCCTCCTCCTCCTCCTCCCCCCATATCAGCCATGTTGGTAAAGTGAATGGATTGAAGAAAAGTACTTACATCGAGATCTTCTTCATCATTTTCCTCACTCAGATTCGGTACATCCAGTTTACCTTTATATTTTGTTGGCTCATGTTTTAATTTACCTGAAATAAAAAATAAATTAAAATTACTTATGATATATGAAGTGAAAACCACGGATGTTAAGCAACAGTTTTGTGTTTCATTTTTATGAGAAAGGTTTATGAAAAGTGGGGAGAATAGCTGTAATCTTTTCATATACACAAAAGAAACAAGCATGTTAACAGTCAGGGAACAAAAGTAACAGGTTTTCAAAAAAATCAAACTGGAGGAACGAGAAAAGAGGGATGGGGGTAAACCTATATCCAGGATCCATGTCCTGGTGTGCCCATGAAAACTGAAAAAATACTCCCAGTTATTCTTTGAGGTAGTGAGTATTCATCGACTTTTTTTTTTTTAAACTCAGTTCACCCCCAACAAGGCAATTTGCCACTGTAGACATAAGGGTTACTTAGAATTAGGGTGAAAGTTTCGGGGGCCATCCTAAATTGGGAGCTGTGCTGCGAGATGTTTGTTCACATTAATTTTAAATTTCTGCATGTCGGTACAGTCGGAGAAATAGAGGAAGTTCCAAAGGCCAGCAGCTCTAGGAAAGAAACTATTGGAGTAGAATGCTCTCCGGTATCTGGGGACCTCCATAGTGAATGGATGGGATTTAGCTGATTGTCGGGTTGGTCGAGTGTATTTACGTTGAGAGTGCACCAGAGCAGCAAGTTCAGAACACATTTCATTGGGGCTTACAGCTTGTCTGGCTGCTGTTTCCGACTGGTAGGAGCCCTAACAGCGGCTGCTCTATCAGCAGTTGTATAATATCGTGGGTAACTGACTTGTTTGCTTGGCTGCGGTGCGTATGTTATGTGGAGAAGGCTTTGTTTTTAATTTACAATTTATAACTGGATCGCAACACGTTGAAAATAAAATCCACCAAAAAGTAAAGGACTCGAAAGATTGTTTTCACCAAAAATGAACCATATAAAAAAATATTCTTAAATATAACTTATGTTAAAATAAAAACATCATTGAAACTGAAAATAGAAACGAATATTTAATAAGATGTCCTTTTGTAAAGCAATATGTAACTGAGTTAACTTTACGACTTTGATCGCATACACATGATCAGTATATTAGAGAGTTATTGTTTTTCTATTGTGTGAAAATGAAATTAACATTTTAATCTCATTGTTAGAGCCTGAAATGGCGCAAATTTTCATATATATATATATATATATATATATATATATATATCGAGAGAGAGAGAGAGATAATACTTTAAAGATATAAATAATATCTTTAACCAGTAGACTATCAAGATAAAAACAAAGCTCAATATAGTGTATAGAGCAATAATATTACTTGAATAACATAATAAAATTAGAAATTAATCAGATTTTATTAAAGTTCAAAAACAAGGAGTGATATTGCGTCCTTAACTCATGAGTTTTCAAAGAAAATCTTCTCCTCAGAGGACCATTACCACAGGTAATAAAATTAAGCTTTGAAAATATATATAAATATACACAAAAGTATATAAAACTTCAAATATATTGACCAAAAACACTTTTTTGTTAAACTTATACAGTTCATCCAATTCATAAAGTTTAAAACAATTTCAAGAAAGATGTCAAAGAAGTCGATTAAAAAACAATCCAGGTGGTGAATGGTAGTCCAAAACGAAAAAGTTATCCAGGTGGGAAATTTGCTTGCTATCGATGCAGTAGATGACAGTGAAGAGTGTATTCAGGATCATTACAAATTAATAATAAAATTATATATATATATATATATATATATTTAATAAAATTATATATATATATATATTTAATAAAATTATATATATATATATATTTAATAAAATTATATATATATATATTTAATAAAATTATATATATATTTAATAAAATTATATATATATATATATTTAATAAAATTATATATATATATATATTTAATAAAATTATATATATATATATATTTAATAAAATTATATATATATATATTTAATAAAATTATATATATATATTTAATAAAATTATATATATATATATTTAATAAAATTATATATTATATATTTAATAAAATTATATATATATATATTTAATAAAATTATAGATATATATATATTTAATAAAATTATAGATATATATATATTTAATAAAATTATAGATATATATATATTTAATAAAATTATAGATATATATATATTTAATAAAATTATATATATATATATATATATATATATATATATATATTTAATAAAATATGAGATTAAAAGTATACTTTTAGAGAATTGAGCCTATAGTGAAATGATTAAAGCTCAATATACATGATAGAGCAGTTATGTAGATTAATGAAGGAAGAGAGATAAAGATGTGCGAATGACAAATCTATTTCATCTTTGGTTGTTCAATGCAAGGTGTACTCAATAAAAACGTGTTTATTTTTTCTTTCCTTAAGCCAGACTTTTCAAAGATTAAAATATTATCAGAGGAATTACATAGATGCATAAGTTGGCAGGGAAATAGCCAAAATTCAAAAAATTTAAAGAAATAATATGGTGCAGTCTCCACGAAATCTCAGCAGTGAACTCTCTTGTCTTTCCATCTTTAAATCTTTCTTTACTGGACACTTTGTCACCGGACATTTTTCTAACTGGGCATACTCTATATTCTGACAACCTTTTTACACACACAATTTACTTTCCATTACTTTATACTATTTCTTTAAATTTGTCTCAGAAACGATCGTACACAAAACTGTTCTTTATGTTGAACTTTTGGAATCTAATTATTGATAATATGAACTTTGACAACTATTTCTTGTTTTTATTAGTTTGGCATACTAATAAGTATTAAATTAATGTTTAGTAATTACTGGTTAAAGTTTGTAATTTGCTGGTTTGAATATGAATTAATTAATTAAACCCCAATAGATAAGTAATTCTAATTGAGTAAATAGATGATTTAGAAAACTGTACAATTTGGGATAAGAAAGATACATTTCTCAAGTTATTAGCTTGGCTTAATAATAAGTATTAAATTGATAGGTTTAATAATTACTGGTTAAACTTTCTAATTAACTGGTTTGAGTATAAATTAATTTTTAAACACCAGTTAACTACAGTAGATAGAAAATTCTAATTGAATAAATAGGTTTTAGAAAATTGTACAATTTGAACTAAGAAGGATAAATTTATTTTACTTTTTTTTATTATATCATCTTTGTTAGTTCAGACGTATTATTGCAAGTAAAATAAGTTTGTGAACTATTACAATTTGTCCTTCACTGTAAACTGTATGTAAATATTTAATACACAATGATATAGTTGTGTTTGCAAACGTTAATTTTAACTATGTCTAGATGATAGGAGTGCATGTATATCTAGGCTGGGCTTGCTTGTTACTGTGTCAAGTATTATGTGTTTGCGTATACATTCTGTTTGTGCATGTGTATGTATAAGTGGTAAGAAATGTTTGTGTGAATATCCGGATGTATCACGACTCATGTCATATGTGTGTAGATATATTTTGGTTGTGTATATGTATCAGTGACACCTACAATTTTCCAATTCGTAAATGTGTGCGGGAAGAGGCGACTTAAATTATGATATTATTTGACACTCAAAAGTCTTCAACCCCACCCCTAGATCAGTAGTCATAACCTTGGAAAGAATGTTGTTATTTCGCTAGTCTTAATTTCTATATTTGAAATTTCTTTTCACAATTTAGTTATTGTCACAGTAGCCAGCCCTGACATGATGTGTGTCTAGTACAGAAACACAAATTTATCAGTGTAGGCTGATTTAATGTTATTTATTTATATATATATATATTTATATATATATATATATATATATATAAAGTTAATCCAACAAAAGATAGAAGAATCAACTAATATCTTTTAATGGTGAAACATCCGGAGAGAAGAATTATCTTTGAAAACTCATGAGTTAAGGACTTTAAGATACTTTGCCTGAACTTTGAATTCTAATAAAATTTGATTCGCACCTTATTTTATTATTTCATTTTATATTATGCTATATATATATATATATATATATATATATATATATATATAAATAAATATATATATATATAAATAAATATATATATATATATATAAAAAAAAGGAGAATATTTTGAAAAACCTGGATAACGCATTTTTTATGTTTTTTAAAAGAAATTATTTATTTATTCTAAAAACTTGAGCACTTTTGGTGATATACCCCTTTGTCAAAAGTATAAGCATTTTTTTTTTCTCTTTATCCTTCTTGATTGAGACATTTATCGCAGTCGTTGAAATTCGTCATGATGTTATCGACGATTAATGTTGATATGCCAGTGTGTGTAGCATGCGATTATGTGAATAGGGTAGAATGAAAAGTCTACACTTAATCAAGAAGGATTAAACGAAAAAAAGAGAAGAAAAAAAATTCTTATACTTTTGACAAAGGTGTATATCACCGAAAGTGCTCAAGTTTTAGAATAAATAAATAATTCATTTTAAAAAACATAAAAAATGCGTTGTCCAAGGTTTTTCAAAGTATTCTTCTTATTATTGCCATTTCATCAACGCTCCAAGTGTGGACTTTTCATTATATATATATATATATATATATATATATATAAAATTATAAGAGGTGATTCCAAACCAGACATGCATCGGATATGAGCAGATTGAAAGCAAGATAAGACGGATACAAAAGTAAAATTAGTTTTTCGTTTTTTTTTTCTCCCCTTTTATTATGATTTTTTTAAATTACAAATCTTACTTGCCCTCAATGTAACAATCGGGTCCATATAATATATTACGGGAAATATTCCTTCTTTAAATGATGGTGAATGTAGATTCTTAACTCCGTTTTTAAAACGTGCAAAAGATGGTCGTTGGAATTAATTCTGCAGTGAATAAATTTTTAATTTAATATTGATAGGCTTTGTTTCATTTGCTTTTCTTTGTTTTTAGTATGATTATTATCTTTTTATTTTTATTTTATAATTTAAAAAAATTTTATTTAGTTATTTATTATTTTATTAATTAAATTATGTGTGCAGACTTTTTTTTAAACATTAATATATATTCAACTAATATAGATCCGGCAAGAAGTTAATGAATTAAGTTTAAAATCACAGCACTGGATAGTACGTAACAAATCTTAGGAGGAAACATCTAAAAAAAACAACAAAAAAAAAACTCTTTAGAAACAAATGAATCCAATCCGGTCTAAACAAAACAGACATCTCAACTGTTGATTTCATAGAACAAAGACTTTAGGGGAAAAATAAAAATCCATATATTAAAAGTCCCGATTCACCTACCTTGCCACGAGGGCAAAGTTAGACACAAAAGACACTATGGATTGACACAAAAATAAAAACAGCTCCAATTTAGAAGAATTTCTTCTCATTCTTATCAAGAACAGAACAGATCCTACACTTTGATCCTAGCATGAAGATGTCAAAAGTCTTTCAAAAAGTGGATTGATGATTTCTGCCACTGACAGAAACCACACAGATGAGCTAACTACCAAAAAATCTTGTTATGTGAAGAGTTTTCTTCTTTAGGGCTATTTTACTTACCAACCCCTTTTGGCAAAAACACATTTAACTCGGGGTCTCTTTGGGACTGTACCAACGCACCACATTAGTTAACTATCTCTTTAGCTTAATATACAACTTACAAAGAATTTGCAATTCCTGTGAGAAAGTTCGATTTTATGAAAACTGTCCAACAACTCACCTGACCAATCAGCCTTGATATCCCATTCATAAAAGAAAATCAGTTTAGCTTTTCTGTTGTTTGCAGTAGCTTCACCTTCAAGTTTCGTCACTTCTGTAATTTCACAGAAATCTGAAACAAAAAAACAATGCAAACCGAAAAGTATTTGAATATTTTTCTAATGGGTCATGAAAATAAATGTGAAAGTTGGCCTCATTTTTCGCACTAACGGTGAGGTCAAAACACCTTATTTCAAATTTTTAGGAGCCTACCTGTTTTATATAATGCTTATGTATATGTGATCTCAGTAGTAAACTTAACTAATTTGCATATTACTGTGCAAAAAGATACTTTATTAATTAACTATACTTTTTTTGGTACTGTTTTAGATATTGACCCTAATTTCCGTGACTGCCCGGCAGCAGCAAGCCGACAGCTAACGGAAGCGTCCGAGACCTGCCGAAATCGAAAACGAGGCTGGCGTCCGACGCTTGGCACTTGTTGACAATGAATTTTGAAGTGTTGTGTAGTTCAATTGCCTCTCCGGAGCAGTGCATTAACTTTTGCCAGCAGAAAGCTCTGCTGGCAAAAGATATGCGATGTATGCGATGCGGCGGCGGCCGACTTTGCCGGCTAGTACCGCGAAAGACAGTTACTGAAAAATATGCCTGGAGATGCCCCACCCAGGAATGCCGGGCTTGGATTTCGTTGCGATCGGGGACGTTTTTTTCGCGGTCCTCCTCTTCTGCCTGTATTTCGCTAAGCCCCCCTCCAAAAACGAAAAACAAGCCCTTACCCCTCCAGCTAAAATAATGGAAAAAAACAAAAAAACAATGCGTAATTGCAAATAAAAATAAAAAAAATGGTTTAAAAAAGTTATTATTTTCGCGTTCTACAGTTTATAAAAACAGTTCATTTCAGTTACAAAACAAATGTTTAAAAAAAAAAACAATGCGTAATTGCAAAAAAAAAAAAAATGGTTTAAAAAAATTATTATTTTCGCGTTCTAAAGTTTATAAAAACAGTTTATTTCAGTTACAAAAAAAATGGTTTAAAATGTTAGCGTTTATAAAAAATTTTCTTACATAAAATGGTTAACTATTAATTTAAAAAAAGTTTATTCATTTCAGCTATGGGTTTGTTCATTTATTTCATTTTTTGTATAAAAATATATGCATTTCTTTTTCTTTACGTATATTCATCGTCTTACATTGTTGTCGTCTGCCGACTCGGCAGGTCTCGGACGCTTCCGTTAGCTGTCGGCTCGCTGCTGCCAGACAGTCACGGAAATTAGGGTCAATATCTAAAACAGTACCCTTTTTTTATTGTTTTGATTTTAATATAACAATAGTTCTGTTTAGGAATAGTTTTATATGACGGATCCCCTGCAAGTTTAATTGCTGCATTATTAACTTGTAGCTTTTTGGTTCACACAAATTGATGCAGATGATTTTTTTTTGTATGGTAGTAGTTTTACTTAGAGTAGCAAGCACATATTTATCAGCAGTAGCCCCCCCCCCCCCAACTCTTCCTCACTTTGACAGGAGGAGTGGCAACATGGTAGTGTCAGAGTTACCTGGCTAACTAGGCTCTGGTGAAAATCCAGGAGGAGTTGGTATCAGGATCCGTCGTCTTCTGGTCATCTGCTTATGCATATGGTAAGCAAAGATGTGTCAGGCGCAGAACCACAAATCAATGGAGTGAGAGTGGCAATGTTGCTTCTGTGCCATTCCTTTGTGTGTTCTGAGCTAAACTTTCCTTGACTTCGCATGCAACCACTGAGCCTTGCTGTTGGAGGTAAACACCTGCAGGTTAACAAATAGCTACGAAGGAGGACTTCACGCAGACCAGACAATCCTGAGGCACTATCCTTGTGAGCTCTATGCAGAAGTTAGACTTGCCTAAAAACAACAAACAAAGCAACAATGTCTTTTTTGGGGGGGTATTTATCCAGTAAAACATATCACGATAATTATTTCTGAAAACTTTCTTTTTAGATATAAGAATATAAATTTACACAAAAATCTTTGAGGAATATATAGCAAAGTTGTAACTGATACTAGCTGTAGCTGTCGTAATACCTTCTTTAATACCTATGGATTACTGATCGCGTGACACAAAAGGAAGGAAGATACAAGCGTGTTATATATATATATATATATTAGTGTGCGTAGAATGGAAAAATGACTAAAATTTATCTAAAACTGACCTAGTTGTTTTTGGTCATTTGTTATTTAACTGCAGATTACAATTTCTTCCATTGTAATATTTACTGAATTCAACTTCATAATTTCTTATTAGCCATTTTCTTTAAAGTTTTGCATCATTGCTTTTCTTTAAGCTTTGACAAAATTATAATATATTTCGAAAAGCAAAGAATAGGAAATTATTATTACCGGTACTATATTTGTTAAAATGTGTTTTAAATAATCAATATGCTAATGAGCTATAATATTCACTCTGTGAACCAGGATTTTGATATATATATATATATATAAAAAAATATGAAACTAAAAGTATACTTTTAGTAGATAGAACCTATAATGAAATGGTTTAAGCTCAATATACGAGATAGAGCAATTATAAAGATAAATGAAAGAAGAGGGATAAACATGTATGAATGACAAATCTATTTCAACTTCAATGGTTCAATGCAAGGTGTACTCGATAAAAAACATGTTTATTATTCTTTCCTTAAGCCAAGACTTTTCAAAGATTAAAATCTTATCATCAGAGGAATTACATAGATGGATAAGTTTGCAGTGGAAAAGCCAAAATTCAAAAAAATATTAAGTAATGGAGAGTGAGAGTGTGCGTGTAAAAAAATATGGGGTCTGTCCAGTTGGTAATTGTCCGTTGATAAGGTGTCCGGTGAAGGGAGATTTAAAGATGGAAAAAAGGGTTTTGTGAAAATGTTCAAAAATGAAGTAAATCCAATAGAAAGATGTTTAGTTCAATCGTAGGTGGAACGCACTTATTCGGAAGTAAATTGAACAATCGAAGTTGAAATAGATTTGTCATTCGTACATGTGTATCCCTCTTTCATTTATCTTATATATATATATATATATATATATATATATATAAGATTTATTTTAGCTAGGTATGTTACACAATGTTTTGAACACTAGTTATATTATTTATCTACCCGCGTAACACCAGGTATCCCTGCTAGTTATATATCCAATGCAACTGAAAAATGACAGACATTTTTTATGGGTTTGTTTTCTGTTGATAGCGAGGGTAAACTCGTGAGAATAAAGCAAAGGTTTACTTACATTCATCATCTTGAATGACTAAACCGCATAAGAGTTCTGTAATTTTATTTTTGGACCAAGTTGTAGCATTTTTCTCTACCCTGTAAACAAAAACAATACAAGTAAATAGTAGATAATACCAGAGGAGGCTAAAGTATAAAGAAAGAAAAAAGGAATAGAATTTCCAAAAGTTTTTAGTTTCTTTCAACTTGTATCTATCATGGTGCTATTAAAAAGAAAGAACAAATTGAGAATTTTATCATTTTAACACTATTTTCAAATGATGTGGATTAATTAATTAAGCAATCATAACATTGTGCCTGTTCCAATAACCACTTTTTTTTCTTTGCCTTAGTCCCGCAATGAATTTTTGTCTCCACTTGGCACGATCACAGGCTCGATCTGGGTGAAGGCCGGTTTTACGGAGATCATTGTGTAGGATAAGTGTCCATCTCATCATTGGCCTTCCTCTCGGTCGCTTACCAGTGACTCCAAATTTAAAAACGAGTTTTGTTATGGTGTCGTTGTCAGAACTCAGCACATGTCTGAACTATTTAAACCGGCATTTCCTCATCTTGCCCACAATTGATGCGATGCCGTAGCACCTTCGGATGTCGTCATTACAGATGTGGTCGAGCAGTGTAACTCTAGAGATCCTGCTGAGCATTTTAGTTTCCATGACGACGTGATTCGATAAGAACTATAGCACAACAGACACCATCCACGTCGCATGTTTCAATAACACCAAGGGAGATAATTCAGTATATAACAGCAAAAACACTCAATTTAAAGCATTACATAAAAAATGAGATTTGCGTAATGTAAAGTAGCAATAAACGACCATTGCAATAAAGCTTATTTTGATGAATATGATGATGTAAATAGGTCAGTGTTCAAAAGGGAAATACAATTTATTGTAACATAAAAAGTTTTTGTCTATTTTCTTAAAATAATCCAAAATTTTTCTCAGCCATTTCTGATAGAATAGGTTTTCTATGCCATCATTGCATAATTACCAGATAATTTGTAAGAAATAAATACCTGTATTATTTGGATTATTTAGAATACTATTTTCATCTTAGTTATTTTCACGTTTTGGCCGATGTAACCTCAGATTTTTTTTCAGGTGCAACTTTTTAGAACTTGGGAACCTGGACAGAATTTCAAACTGAACTTTCTTAATTTACCCCAAACAAGACATATTGCTACTGAGACATTTAGAAGCCAGATTTATAGGGGGCATCCTAAGTGGGACGTTGTGTCGCAAGATGTTCATTCACATTACATTTAAATTTCTGCATGTTGATACAGTTGGAGAAACGGGGAGCAGGGAAAGAATTCCAAAAGCAAGCAGTTCGAGGAAAGAAGCTATTAGAGTAGTTGGTGCTTATAGATCTAAAAGCACAGGTGAAAATCGCAGTTCCAAATAAATTAACAGGAAAACTTTTTGATATACTTATGTATCGGGCAAAAATAGGTATCTACACCAAAAATTAGGAAAAATTATTGAGTAGAATTTTAATTAAAATGCTGATCCGTCATTGATAAGAGCAGAAATACTCGTAAAGCAGGAGGAGATAAGTCAGTCTGTCATTTAACCAAGTAATAATGAATGGCGGATTGGCAAAATACGATAAAATTGATTTTGATTTTAAATTAAAATTCTACTTGATAATTTTTCCTAATTTTTGCCTTATACATAAGTATATCAGAGAGTTTTTATTTGGAAATGCAATTTTCCCTCGTGCTTTTAGATGTAGAAGCACTGAGTAGTTTAATTTACGAGGCTAAATTGGAAAGCTGTAATACAAGGAGAAATTGAAAATTTTGGTATGGCTGACCAGAAAGTAAAAGTTATCGAGAAAAAGATTGGAGAGTAACATGTATCAAACAAGCAGCATATATGTTGAACGACAATGGCCAACTAAGTAAACCTAGTATAATATTGAATACAATATGGGAACTAATACTTATAAATAGTAATACTTATAAACATCGATAAGATCGTTCGGTTTGTTTTACAGCATATCAACCATTTATGGGTTATTTAATGCCGAATAAAGTTGTCAAATATAATTCTACAGGTTGGATAATTATTTATATTCCTAGAATACATTGTTCTTTGCATACATTGCTCTTGGAAAACATTACTCTTAGAAGAAAATTTCACATAGGGTGCCATCATTACTCAGGAACAGGAAAACGGAACACTCTAAGGAAGTATCCCACCAGTGACACAACACTCAGAATACGTTGCTCTTAGAAAACATTACTCCTTAGCATCTTCTTAATCTTTGTTCTTAACACAATTGACCCTCAGCCACCGCCCTCTAGTATCTATTTGTGAAGCAAATAAAAAGGAAAAATAAGGGTTTGATTTTTTGAAGAATCAGATTGAATAATACGGTTGGAGATGAAGTTATATAAACTAGAGCATGACGTGACCAGCCGATTGATCAGATAAGGTCTCTTCGATATCCTGTCTAGGCGAAGCAAGGGCCGAAGTGGAAGAATGGCTCAGCCACCAGGCTCCCGTTTTAAGACATCACGGGTCGCCACCCACAGCCTACATGTGGCCACATTTTCGTTTTTTTCTACCCCTCTGCATGGGGTTGCAGTCGGAGAATTTGTGGTCCTCGCTAACAGAGCAAACATTGGTAAGAAAATTGCAATATGAGTAAGAGAGTAAAACGAAAATAATAGTAATTGCATCGCAATAAGTTGTAATACTACACATATAGACATGTGGGTTTAAGGCTCCCAAAATTCATGCTAAAATTGTCCACATGATACGTGATGTAATAGTTAAGAGCGTTGATTAACAATCAGTTCTAAATGACAGTGTTCCGGACGTTGAAGGATAATAACTAAGAATGAGATAAATTAACACTTCTACTCAGTCATGGTTGATGGAATGAGAACAATCTACCCCCTTGGATTAAATAATAAGTTCAATTCGAAATTGCGTAGATACCCAAGTTTAAAAAGATAAACCTAAAGAAAGTTGGAGATTACATCAGTCAAAACATGAATCTAACAAATGAGAATGATAGTCCAAAGTATCGATCTCCATTTCAAAAATTAAAAAAAATAGGTTTTAAATTTCTCAATATTTTATTTTCCAGATGATTGAAAAAATAAAAATTCATTGTACTATAAAAAAATTGGAATATCTCCCCTATTTCGCCCAAATTTTGGATATAATTAATCTAAAATGGTATTCATGAACTAAAATAAAAATTCTAATTTACTTTGTAAAGTTTTCAGAATGTAACTTTAATTCAATGTTTTAATCGCTGATTGCTATACACACTTGCTGACATAAAAAGTTAAGTTTTAACAAAATTTAAAAGTTGAGAGCGAGGCTAATGGCACATAACTCACGTTCAGAATTTTCTAGTTAAGGACAGAAAACAATTTTTTTTAATTAAAAAAAAAAAAAAAAGGTCAGACATTTTACCATTTTTGGGGGTTAAAATTTTGCTTTTTAAAATTTCTCTCTTTCTAAAAACGAAAAAAAGAAAATTATGAACTTGAGTTATCGCCCTTAGCCTCTTTTTAGACTTGTTTATAAAGATGGTGATTACTGTTTCGCCAGCCATGTTTTCATTTCTGCATTATTCAAGATTACTACAAATTCCAAACAAATCAGTTTTTATGTTTCGGAATTCTTGAGATGAACAAACATTGATAATTTGTATTATTCAAACTACTATGCTCATCTTGGTTGTTATTTTCACGTTTCGACCGATCTTTTTCAGGGGCATTTTTTTTAGCAGGAACCTGTGGTGTAACAGATAAAGGCGTTGAGTAACAATCAGTTCTAAGTGATAATCGTCACTAGAGGTGATAACTAAGAACAAAATAAAAGTTACTTAACATTTCTACTCAGTCATGACTGACGGAATGAGAACAATCTACCTCCAAGTATTAATAGATTCTCATTTGGAAAAGATGCACCTGAAGAAGTTCGAAGATTACATTGACCAAAATTTTGTGAAAATAACAATCAAGATGAGAATAATAGTAGTCTAAATCAGTTTTCAATTATTTAATTTTTACTAAAATTTATCTAAATTAAAATTAGTGTGTTTATACAGATCAACCCCCCACCCCACCCCCATCGCTGTAAATATCGGTTTGATAAAATCCGATAACGAGTTACAACAGCTGAAAGGGGCAGCAACAAAATTAAAACCGGATTTCTGAAATGGGAAACGAAAACAACACTTTTTTACATTGGATGTTATATTTAAATTGTTGCATTGTATTTGATTTTGTAAATTGTTGCTTTTTATTTTTTACAACTTGATCATTTACAATTTTTTTAAAACAGCAATTACAAAAATAAAACAAGGTTATGTTGAAGCAGTTAGCTCCCCAAATGGCTGCCAAATTTTATCAGTTTTGTTGGACTTTGCAATCGGAGACAGGGGAAATTAATCCACCGTATTATGATTGATAGGTTGCTGTAAAGCAAATCAGCCATTCTGGGTTATTTAATGCCGACTACATTTATTTTTGTAAAAAGGTTTTTGTATTTGAGGTTCTTAATATTTTGAAATATTTAATAGATTCTATTTTGTATATAAATCATTTGTTAATTTGTTGTCTGATTTTCGCATTTTTTGTTTTTGCTTATTTTCAAAAATACTAATTTGTTTTGACTATTGTGACTGTTGTATTTTTGCGGAATTTGAATTGAACCAAACCGACTTTTGCCGAACTAAACCTAAAATGTAGGTTAGGGTAAAAAAAACAAAAACAATTTGGTTTAAATTCTGTAGAAGTATCCTTTTCTTTTTCATTTTTTTTTTTTTGCAAATATCCCAAATTATGATTAAAGATTAGCATTTTTAAGCAACTTAAAAAAAAAAAACTCTTAATCCTACTAATACTCTAAGTCCGGGTGGCAACTATTTTCTCGATTTGTTTGGAGGGTCTTTTAGAGGTGTTGCCACCTGGATCAAGGAGGGTATGTTTTGTAAGACACGAATAATAAAATCAAACCGTGTTTATTATACATGAAATAAATCACAAACATCATAATAATGGCGTATTCAATATAGAATATTGCTGACGGATAATTTGCACGGTGGACTAATCTGCAAAAATCAGAAAACACATTAATATGGTGAATTTGCCATTTTACTGCTTGCAAAATAATACAAAACTAATCAAATTTGGCAGCCATTGAGGAGATAACCGCTTCAATATAGGTTGGGGTGGGATATGTGTCAGTGGGACGTAATGGGTCAACTCGCAAGTTTCTTATATTTTCTCCCAACTCAAAGTATTAATGGTTTATCCAATTTTAACTTTAAGTGCATCATTCTTAGCAATGTCTAAAACTGTAAAGCACTCTTCCTTGAGTTATCAGCTTTGCCAAGTGCTACTGGTTGACATGCTGAATTTTTTATGATAAAGTTGTCTCATCTCCTAAAAGAACTTTGACTTGAAAGGCACCAACAAAAAGTAAGATAGTAGACTCTACTTAAGTGTTATACAATTTGACTTAAGACATTACTGACAGAGTTAGAAAAAATCAATTACTTTCTAAGGTGGGGAATAATGGGTCACCTCAGATTTTTAGTGGTGGCGACACTGATTCGGCTTCTTGTTGGCAAAAATAGTCAGTAGTTTGAATAGGCTTGCACTCATGAGCTGACGTTTATGACATTTGTGTGCTATATTCAGAGGATATGGAATGATAGGAAGGATTGTCTAGATGAAAATACATGCTGCTTGAGAGAGCTTGTGTTTATGACATTTGTGTGATATTCTATATATTTTTTTTACAAAAAATATAAATTTTTATCGGTAAACGACGATCGTCGACATATCAACACCATATTGGGTGCCGGATTTTAAATTAAAAACGCTTTAAAATATATTAACACAAAAAAAATTATCCGGGTAGGTAGAGGAGTAACTTATCTTGCCTTTCGTAACATTTATTTGTTGTATATTTGTTTTATTCACCCTTTTTGTTAGCTCGTGTTAAAATTGCGGCACATGTTCGTCTTTAACCACTGTCCGTTTTTCACAACTTTTTACTGACCATTTTTCTTTTCTTTTTTCGGTGTACATTTATCTATCAGGCTGCTAGAGAATTCCGGCGTTTTTGGATTTTTTTTTCAAATATTTTACATTTTAGGAGTGGGGATCAGTTTCCAATGTTAATTCAACGTAGACTGATCCCCCTCTTTTTGACCATCTCAATTTAAAAAAAAATCTTTTTCGGTGTACGATTACCTGTCATGTCAATAGAGAATTCCGGGGGTTTTGGAAATAAATTTTTAAAAATTGTGATTTTAAGACGGGGGATCAGTTTTTAATGTAAATTCAACGTGGACTGACCCCCCTCTTTTTAACCATCTCAAATTTTAAAAATTATTCTTCTGCTTACAATTACCTATCATGTCGCGAGAGAATTCCGGCGTTTTTGGAAATAAATTAAAAAAAAAAAAATGAGATTTTAAGACGTAAAAAGTTGTGAAAAACGAACTATGGTAAAAGACGAACAAGACTGATCCCCCGTCTTAAAATCTCAATTTTTTGAAATTTCTTTCCAAAAACGCCGAAATTCTCTCGTGACATGATAGGTAATTGTAAGCAGAAGAATAATTTTTAAAATTTGAGATGGTTAAAAAGAGGGGGATCAGTCCACGTTGAATTTACATTGAAAACTGATCCCCCGTCTTAAAATCAATTTTTTTTAAAATTTCTTTCCAAAACCCCCGGAATTCTCTATTGACATGACAGGTAATCGTACACCGAAAAAGATTTTTTTTTAAATTGAGATGGTCAAAAAGAGGGGGATCAGTCTACGTTGAATTAACATTGGAAACTGATCCCCCCTCCTAAAATGCAAAATATTTGAAAAAAAATATCCAAAAACGCCGGAATTCTCTAGCAGCCTGATAGATAAATGTACACCGAAAAAAGAAAAGAAAAATGGTCAGTAAAAAGTTGTGAAAAACGGACAGTGGTTAAAGACGAACATGTGCCAAAATTGCCCCTTTAAAAAATTTTTTTTAAAAAAAGGCTAATTTTTAACTCCAACCTTTAGGTCGAGAGTTATATCCCCTGTCCAATATCCAACATGGCGTTGATATATCACCGGTTGTTGCTTACCGGTAAAATTTGATTTTCTTTTGTAAAAAAAAAAGAAAAGAAAAGAAAAAATACTACTTGATCAATTTACGTTATTTTTTGTATACGATATATGCTTTCGTCACGGGTACGTACACCATAAAGAAAGTTCTTAATTTGTTTTGTTCGTGTCCCAATTCTAAACTTACACTGTAGTAACTATAAATAAAGCTCTCCAAATAGATATTGCTGTTATGTTACATGTTGGAACTGCTTACCACCTTTTGTTTTGACAAAAATGTTTTGTTTTTTTATTGGAGAGACACAATGGGGATCCATTATGCATCACCACCTAAAGAATTTTACCAATTTTCATACCGTTGGTTAGAACTCATATGTTTGCACAATGTAATAAGATTTCAGAAAACAACCCCATGTTTTGCACAATTATTCGGAGAAAAAAAACAAAGAAAAACACTTGCTTTTCATAAATATTAATATAAAATTTCGGTAAATTTTTACTATCTTACCCGGCGCAGTTTACCCACTAAAAAAGTTAAAATTCTACTTTTTTTGTGCAAATACAGTTAAACAGTCTAAAATAAATATCCGCAAAAAAGGAATTTAAATATATATATATATATTTAAGATTTTAGAGTGGGGGATCACTTATCTTTATAAATTTAACGTAAAATGAGCACCCATTCCCTAGCCACTTAGCGTAAAACGAGACTTGAGTTTTTAATTTTGATGGGGGGGGGGGGGGTAATAAAAACACGTAAAAATGTAGCCAATTTCGTTGTTTTTTTGGGGGGGTACTTTTATAAAAACGTAGATTTAGTTTTTTGTGGGGGGATTTTTTTTTTTTTTACTTAATAAAAATACGTAGAAATTTAGCCAATTTATTATTGGGGGGGGTACGTATTTAATAAACCCTACCCCCCCCCCAAAAAAAAAAAACGGAATTGGCTAAATTTTTACGTGTTTTTATTTAAAAAAAAACAAAAAAAAACGCTCTCTCCACAAAATTGAAAACTCAAGTCAAAATGGTATTCCCCTTTTCCTCCAAAATTGACCCATGATATCACAAACCATCATAAACAAAAATAAAATAAGAAGCAACGATGTAAATACATCAGTAAAAAAAAATTTAAAAAATCCAATGTAAATAAATCAGTATTTTTTTTGTTTTCTGTTTCAGGAACCCCGGTTGCATTTTACGTGATTGCCTTTCGGCTATTTTATTAACTCATTACCGGATTTTACCGAGCTAATATCGCCCGCCGTGGGGGCTGAGAGCTGCATAAGAATCAACATTAGAGACAATAAAGTCGGTGCTTCTACAAAATTTGAATCAAACTAAACCGATTTTTGCTGAACTAAAAAATATAGTTCGGTTCAAATTCTGTAGAAGTACCATAAAGTTTTTCAAGCGTAAAGGCACCACTGTTATTTCCCTTGGGTCTCACGATCTTTTTCTTTTAGCCACGGTAAATTATCTGCAATAAAACAAATATAGAACTGAAGAAATATATATATATATATATATATATATATATATATACCACAAATATGAATGATATCAGGTTCAATCTCCACGGAAAGTTATTTAATATCAAAAAGATATGCATGTTCTAAAAAAGGACTTGAAGATATAAATGAGTCCAGATTTAAGGCCCGAAGGTCAAAATAAATTTATATAATATTTTCGCTACTGAATTAATCTTTCTGAATAATTTTTAATTCATTACTAAATCTTAAATTGCAATGTGATTTTTTAAAACTACAAATCGAATAATCGTATAATGCCGGCTTTTTAACAAGAATGAGACGCTTAAAAACGAACATGAACCCAGATTTTCACGGATAATTATTTTTTGAATGATTTTATGAATTCAATAATCGTCAGAATATAAATTTTCGGGGTTTTCTTTGGAATTTTAACAATTGAAGAAAGCAATTTTTTCTAAATTTAAAAAGCACATTTTTTTTTCAGAGGTTTTCATCTTCCGATTTACAGTAAAAGAGCATTGAATTTTTTTCATATTTTTAATGTTATATTACGAGGATTTAATAAGGGCACTGAAGGCTATTTTAATCGATCCTAAAAAATAGGGAGTTTGGAGAAAGAATGAGCTCCTTTTTATTTAAATATCTTCTTTAAGAAAGGAGGGTGGTAGCATGAAACATGGATTGGATACCTACCAGTGCCAATTATTCACATTGGTACCATCAGGTCGAACCTCTACAATCCACCGAGGATCCCGTTGGTCCCACTTAGCCATTTCTTGGCTTTTTAATAAAACTGAAAACAAACGCAAGAGTTTCAGAAAAAAGAATAATAAAGAAGAAAAAAAGAGAGAAGGTGATGATATTAGACGTCCTCGTGTAGTATACAAGAAAAGAAAATTGTCGGTTCTAGAATATACACCGGAACCGGAAGTGACGTTTTACGCGCCGGAAGTTACCTTCTTCAACGGTGACCTGACCTCACGGTTGGCATAACAACTACAATACGAAAGCGTCCTGATCCTTCGAGAAAACTCCCGACATTCGGAACTTTCCAGAAAAAAAACACTGTTAAAAGTTTTAAATGGTGATTATAGGACACTCTCAAGACTACATAGACAACACGACAAAATAAATAGTTTACAAATTAAACCAAATAAATAAAGGGTATTTATAACGACAACTAACAGAATGAAAAATAGGTGAAAAAACAAATAGGCCACAAATAAATGTTACCAAAGGCAAAATAAGTTACTCTTCTACCTACATGGATAAGTTTTTGTGTTTTAACTTATTTTAAAGCGTTTTTCTTAATTCGAGAAGTCATGTTAGAATTGAAAACAAAAAAATGCCGATTTGATCACGTGACATTTGGACACTAATTTTAAATCGAATTAAAAAACGCTTTAAAACATTTATTTGTTGCTTATTTGTTTTTTCACCCATTTTTTTCGTTTTGTTAGCTGTCGTTATAAATGCCCTAAATAAAAATTAAAGTGAGAAAATAAAAAACGGTGCTTGTACAGAAACGGGTACATATGAAAATCGCAGTTCCAATTAAATTAACCGGAAAACTCTTCCATGTACTTATGTATCAAGCAAAAATAGGCTTGTACACCAAAAATTAGTAAAAACTATCAAGTAGAATGTAATAAAACATTAAAATCCGTTATATCGTTTAATCGAATTCGGCCATTGATTCGAACGAAATTCAAGGGGAAATAACTCAGTCTGTCATATTAACAAGTAATAAATCAATTGCATTCACCAAAATACGATGAAACTGATTTTTATTTTTAATTAAAATTTTACTCGATCATTTTTCCTACTTTTTGGTGAGGATACTTATTTAAATCTGCTGTGTAAGTATATAATACTGTTTTTTTTGTGTGTGGTATTGATAATTTAATACGGACGTTTCTCTGTGCAAGCACCCAAAAAGCTTCTGTTTTATTTTGTTGTTGTTGTTTTGAACAAAAGGTAGGTATGCGCAAAAACAGCCGTGGCTTATATCACGACCAGCGTAATAACCCAGAGCCGGAGATGAAAGTGTAGTATCTGTTCCGATGGATGCTACACTCCGTAGACTGGTACCGTCTTAAGTTTCGGGTCTTAATTCCGCCGGTCTGCGGTATTGTCCTGTGCAGTTCTAGGAGGTGCACCCTCCCAGGCTTTGCCTTCTCACCCTTTGAGAAGGGGTTAGTTTATTGCTAATCACCTGAAGTGCCCCTACCAGGGAATGCCAATGGGGCTGCCCAGGCATTTTTTGTAGGTCAGAGTGCCCTTCTAGGGCGCTGGCTTTTCAATCACACTTTTTGACCTTGTGTCACATCTTACCACTGTGGGAGGTAGATAAATACACCAAGGCCTGTCAACTGACTCGAGTTTTTCTGGTGATGTCATTGATGGTGGGAGTAAGAACCACTATCTATGAGGACCGGAACTACTTGAAACGCTTAATGTGTATGCATCCATCTGTAATCAGACTCAGGTCTATAGGATTATTCATTCACTTAGAAATCATTGTTAACTTGTTCCTGCTATTGTGACTTTATTCCCCTGCCAGGAACAAGGCTATCCTCCTAAGGATTATTCATTCACTTGAGAATCACTTATTTTTTTCGGAAATGAGAGCAACTCAATTGAAAATTATTATAACGCAGTAGTTTTTATGTGCCATGTGATTGGATGAAAATCAACCAATCACAGGCCACCTTTCCCCACCACTGCCGAACTGACGGCAGTGTTTGTTTTTTTAAGTAACGTCCTCTTTTTCCAGCAGCTGTCAACAGAGACACTTCGTGCTTCCCTTTCTGCCGATAAGACACAAACCTCTGTGTCTATACTTACCATGCTTGATCCAACAAGCATGTGTGTATATTGTGTGTATTTTGTGCGCTTGAGCAAAGAAAAGCTCTCTTATTTAAAGGTATAATTATACCTTTTCATCAAAGATCACACCAAACCAGGAGACCCTGTTAAGAAGATGAAAAAGTTAAATCTGCAAATACTACCTTATTTTGTAACCAATATTCTTCTTTTCTTTCTCTTTCTTCCTTATTCTTTAGTTATATAAAATCTCTATATTAACTAAACCGTTGTTGTTATCTTTCTTGTCTTGTCACGTTTTTAAGTCTTTTTCTTTCCAGATCAAAGGTTTTATCCCTCGTTTGAACAGGAAAAATCCCAACAACTCTTATCAAATTATTCAAAAACGAAACAAATTTCTCTTGAGAAGTGATCATAGATCATTGGAATTTAGATTCAATCCAAGAAGAGAATTACCCAAAGTTACGACATCGAGACTATTGAGGTGGGCAATAAAGTTAATGGCATTTAACTTTGATATAGAATATGTCAAAGGAAATTCAATTCCACACGTAGATGCAATATCAAGGTTGTGATTTTATAAGGAGTCAAAAGATAAAACAGAAGAAGAATTTGAAGATACATTCTTACATTGGGATGAGACTAATGTTTTATCTTTAGATAGAATGGCTATGGAAATTAGACATGATCCAGTACTAAGTAGGATAACATCGAGAATAAGAAAAATATATGGGGAAATTGTTCCAAGGCAGAGAGACCTTACAAAGAAATAAGGCATAAATTAATGATAGAAAATGGAGTGATTTGTAATGGAAATCTGTTAATTGCCCCAGAAACACAAAGAAATTTGGTGATAAAAAGTGTACATGATGATATACACTGGAGTAGCGGCCACACGAAAAAGTATAAAACTAGAAGCATGGTGGCCGGGATATTCACGAGATATCGAAGAATATATAAAAAGATGCAAAAAATTAAGAAATTTTACACGGAATACTTGACATTCATGGCCCAGAGAAGTAGATCCATGGAGTCGTGTGCATATGGATCATGCATACATTTCTGGAGTGGGACTCTTATTAATATTAGTAGACTCTTTTTCAGCCTGGCCTGAAGTAGTCCGTGTGTCGGACAAAAAATGTTCTACCATAAACCAGATTCTAAGGGTCATATTCTCTAGAATAGGTATCCCAAAAACCCTGGTATCTGACAATGTTTCAGAGTTTTGTGATGAAAGTTTCAATTTATGGTTGGAAAAAATAGGATGTAAATCGTATAAGACACAGCCATATCACCCTCAATCGAATGTGTTGGTGGAAAGAATGGTGCAGACCATAAAAACTGGACTAAAAGCATGTTCTCAGCAAAAAGAAAAAATAAGTTTTTCTACCAAGGCTGATTTTAAGCTATTGAACAATACCACACGCGGGAAGATCAGAAAGCCCATCAGCTTTAATGGGAAGACAAATTAGAGCTCTGTTAACTATGTCATATTCTACAAATGAAAAAATCTGGTACAGAAAGAACGGAATTTATTGTGCAAAAGGCCACAATACAGCTATAATAAATAGAGAAAACAGAAACCGTGTGTTGGCCCATGCAGACCAAATAAGTTCCCAGGGTGAATAAGAAAAGCAAAATGACTCCTTCCGTTATTGAGTTATTAGAACAACCTGTACAGAATGAAACGTCAGAAGATGAAACAATGCAAGATCAAGCAGGTCAAAATAAGGATTCGGATCAAAGTATGAAATGGGATGACCTTGGTTACAGTTTACTGTGAGATAAGTCGAGATCTAGAGAAAGAAATAGGAGAGAGAGCAAAGTAACATCGAAAATGAACCGATTATTAGAAGAAGTGCAAGATGCACTAGAAGTATAAAACCTATACGTTTCAGGGAAATGTGGTGGTACTGGCTAATTGATATGTATAATTAGCATAAGTAGAAAAAGATTACTATATAAGTCTCTCCTTAAGTATAGTTAGGGGTGAAAGTACACTCGCAACTGACGAGATAAATTTCACAACAGTTTCTTTACTCATTATTTACGATCTAGTTTTTGGATAAACCATTACTTCTGTTACTTTCGTATTTATGAAGACCTCATTTTTTTCTAGCGATTATTTCAGCATATTTACACATTTCAAGTGTGTTCTTAAGATTACAGTTTAACCCAGAAATGTATGGAAGACAATAATTGCAATAATATTTCGTTTTATTATTTTTAACTTTATATAAAAGAATGGTTTTGCAATAGTTTATAAAAATTGAAAAATTATATACCTTGATTAATTAAATGTTTTATAACCTTAAAAGGTTATAAAACATAAAATTAATTTAAGTACTCCTATTTTGTTGTAATAAGAAAGGAAATGCTTATTTAATTAGAATATTTTTTAATGTACACAATTAAGATTTATTTATTTTTATCTAAAAAAGATTCATATTTAACTTATTAGTTTTTAATTCAGTAATACTCTGAAATTATTGATGACGTCTGTTTATCAATGTTTTTCTTTGGAATTTGAAATAAAACTTTTGTATAATTTTGTTCAAAACATTTTTTTTTTTCGGAACGGACTGCCAACTGCGTCAATGTTATCACTTTTTTGTTTACATGATGATTAAAAAATTTTGCAATTACATTACTCAATTTATTCTTAAATGTGCCGTAACAATGAATTAAATTAATTGTTTTTAAATAAAGCTAAAAGCGTATTTTAAGTGTGAAAAATTCAATTAAATTACTACACTGACAATTTTATTATTCATTGAAAAAAAAAAAGCTAAAACAATTATTTATTAACATCTAAACAGAATTCAAATTTGAAAGAAAATTATTATTTATTAATGAAAAAATTACAAACTTACATTTCATTTTTCCAAATGATTCACAGTGAATTGTGAAACTGACAGGGTCGTTAATTCTCTGAAAATAAAATTTGAATGACGGCAGGTGGTGGGGTACAAATACTGTCTGTTTATTGAAGTACTGTATATCGATACTTCTTCAAGTTAATCGTTAGAAATTATCCCATTTTTTAAATTAATTTTTTCGGAATGACCCATTTTCTTAATTTTTTCAATTTTTTTTTATTTTCAAGATTATAAAAAAAGATTCTTACGCTGATGATTACACGTTCATGCGCAAAAAGGAAATATAATATCGCATTGTAAGATTTCCCATAAACTGTCATCATTAAAATCACATAAATATTTTTTGCAATCATATTATTCTTTTGGTGAAAATATTGAATAAACAATTCTTTATTCAATGATAATATCGTTGATTTGAAAAATTAATTTTTCTTTGAGTTATATTTTATTAACACGGAATTTAGGGGCTTTTTTCGTAATATATAAGAATATTTAAAAAAAATAATTTTATTGTTAATATCTACAGTGCTTTACTTTCATTAAAAAAATTAATGCGTTTTTTTTAGTACTTTGAGATATAACTTTAGTAAAGGTATTTTTTGTTTACACAAAATAATACATTTTCACTTAGATTTAAAAAATAATAATAGGTTCATTATATTCTGTGATCGTTAATTGCCAGGAATGTTAAGAGTTACTCAGTTCATAGGTAAATTTGTTGTCTGCTTCTCGAGTGTTCTGATTGGTTAAGCGCTTCAGCATCTTCCGGATGTTTACATAAAGAACCAGAAGATGCCAAACAAAAAGTCGGTTTTGTCTGGTTCAAAAGCTGTACCAGCACCATTATTTAAAGTGAAATATGTTTCAGCATTTCTCCTAAATAACTTTTGGTTATCCTGAACTTTTCAGTTTTCAGAAAAAAATATTTTTCAAAATTGCTCATAACAAAGTAGAGCTTTATAAATAAAAATCATATAAACATTAAAACAGTCTGCACTAATTAATTTGTGTTTACAAATTAATTAGTGTAGGCTGAATGCACTATTATCTCATGCATTAAAACATGATCATTCTTTTAACTTTAAACAAGCTAGATTCATTAAATTCATTTTAAATAAATCTCGACGAAGACATCTTGAATGAGCACTCATTATAAACTCTGACACAATTAAACAATTTAACTGCTTCTACAATTTATCTCCTTTAATCAGAAAACTTATGCTAACCGAACAGAACTTGAATTTAGATCCAGGCTAGCTTTCTTTATACCACATTCCTAACAAAACGTTGTACATTACACTGATGTGAAACTAATTTAAAAAAAAACAAAAAACATTCATTCCATTTCATAAAGGCATCATGCATTTTGAATTCTAATGGCTATGGTTCGTTCGAAAAAAAGAGCATAAACATTCTTTTCATGTCATAATCTCACCAATTTTTAAAAATTATAACGATTGTTTCATTTAAAAAAACAAACACATTCTTTTCATGTCACAAACCTACCAAATATTGCCTGGGCAGCCATGTCGGCATTCCCCAGTAGGGGCGCTTCAGGCGATTAGCAATAGCTAGCCCTTCACCCTTCTCAGACCGGCGGAATCAGGACCCGAAGGCCAAGATGGTACCGGTCTACAGAGTGTAGCATATATTGGAACAGATACTACACTCCGATCTTAGCCAAAAGGCCAAGGAGCAATAACAAATTATTTATTTGTGACTAGACATTTTTAAATGAATGAAAAAAAAAATCGATTTAATCGGAATTTATAAGTCTAGTATCGGTTCTGTTGTCATAAGATCGTCCTCCCCGGAATTACCTTCTCTGTTTTTAAGGGTGTGTTGGAATCCTCCCATGTATTGCAACACATTTCCTAAGATACAACAATCGTCTACACCTTATCCAAGTTACGGTCCACGCTGCTACAGCTATTTCTCAATACTATAGACTATGAGAAAGCTGCAGCAGTTTTGGGGAATGGTAAACTTTTAGAATGGTACATTTCTGCCCAATTGTACTCAAATTATGAAACTAAATTAACACTACCCCATACAGTTAAATTGTCACATGTTGATTCAGCTAAGGAAATTGCATGGCAGTCAATGACTCTTTTATCCGCATTGAGGCGGTCATACAGCAGAAGATCGACGACCATTGTAAACCAATTTCTTTCTTAGTCAAGAAGCTCTTGCCAACTGAAACAAGGTACAGCATCTT
This sequence comes from Sepiola atlantica, assembly GCA_963556195.1. Lineage (NCBI taxonomy): Eukaryota > Metazoa > Mollusca > Cephalopoda > Sepiida > Sepiolidae > Sepiola > Sepiola atlantica. Next base: position 158,225,289 of record OY744517.1, read on the forward strand.
TGGATGTGAACTTCCCAGCCAGCCACTACTTTGAACATTTGTTGGAAGGGAAGACCTTCTACATAAACACTGAACACAAACTAATTTCTGGTTGAGTATCCCACTTTGTGGTCCGGCTGTCATCATTACAGACGTTGACAATTTAAGTCAGACCTATTCTGAAACTGCTAGGAAGCAATGTAGCATAACATGGGGGAATTTCTTCGATCTTCACGGATTATCATCATTTTCTCCGTGAACAGAAACAGCTATTCGTTTCTTTGACATATAAATAAGAAAATGCTCAGTGGACAGTGATGTCTTTCTATAGTCGTGCCAATAGCTGTAATCACTGGGGTGTTTTAACAGCAGAAACAGTTGGTCACTTTCCTCTTCTCTGTGATGATAGCAGCAGTCATAATTTTCTCTTCCCTGGTAGCTGTAATCTCTATATATTAAACCAATGTAAATGTCTGTGTGCCCTATAAAAAAAAAGGTTAGAGAATCTACATAAAATCTAAAAGTGTATTTTTATGCAAAAATAATGGAAGTATTCCCAAATCTCTAAGTGCACCGCTACGGGGGCTATGGAGCAGATTTTGTCGGGGGAGGGGGGGTGATTTTTAGCCGTAACTTGGAAAGAAAACACTGTAATTTCAATGTATTCCTTTCGGAAATGACTCAGCATTTTCTTTATTTAATGTTTCTTAAGCTTCTTTTCGGACTATAAAGGGGGAGAGGGACAAGAAACTCGGAAAGTGTTGCTTTAGTAGTGCTCTGGAGGCATCATTAATTTTATTTGAGTGGTTTCAGTAGTGCTCTAAACGCGAACAATAAATGTAAGATTACAGTTTTACATTTGGTAAGTGGTATATAGTAATCCAAAAGTGCTCAACATTCTAGATAGATCAGGTGTATTTAAATGCAGCGTTGCCCTGGAGAAAAAACTTCTCTGTCTTCTGTTAACTCGGTGTTGCCTGGGAGCCATAATAATAATAATACAGTATTATATTTGGTAAGTTGGATAAGTTAATCCAAAGTGCTTAATATCATAGATAGAGTAGATGTGTTTACTTGGTGTTAAAAACAATGTAGGATTGCTCTATCTAGGATATGGCAATCCTACATAGAGCAGGTGTTTTTAAATGCCGCGTTTCCAGAAAAAATTTTTTTCACTGTGTTAGGATAACTAAAGAAAAACGCAATTATGTCCCTTGGACCATTTCAGAGTTATCGCCCCTTGTCGAGTGGCTTGCCGAGTGAAAAAGTAAACATTGACACGGATCAGACTGTCTCATATTTCATCTCGCGTTACAACGGCTAAATAACTCATTTCATTCTAATTACACTTTTAATAAATCTGTTAAACCTTTCTGTTGAAAAGTCATCCATTTTGTTTTACGAGTTATTAATTATTATAACCTAAATTACATGGTTTACAACAGTGGCGACGAAGGATTAGATAAACTTACAATTTTTTCAAAAGAAAAACAAACAAACAAAAAAATGGATAGTACAATTCAGCGATTACTGGAAAAACAGTTACGGTTAATGGAATTATTTTCAGAGAGATTTTCCACACCTACATCGTCGATTTCAGAAACAAATCTTCAGACGTCTACAGATTCCATTTCACAAACAATAACGGGATTTTGTTATGACCCAATGGCAAATTCAACGTTCGAAACATGGTTTGCGCGGTTCGAGGACATTTTTCTGAGTGGATTTCAAAGATCAAGCTGACGACTGGAAGGTGAGACTTTATGTGAGACGGTATGTAAATTACATATTGCCAAAACATTCTCGTGACTACGATTTTCAGAGCACAGTACAAATTCTCACTCAGATTTTCGGTGAGCATATTTCATTATTCAATATGCGTTTTAATTGTCTTAACATAACGAAATCTTCCTCGACCGATTTTTCAACCTATGCAGGCCTTGTAAACAAAGAATGTGAACGTTTTAAAATCTCTTCCATCACAGATGCTCAGTTCAAATGTTTGATTTTTGTATGTGGTTTGAAATCAGAAGGGGAAGCAGACATTCGCACACGGATTTTGTCAAAAATAGAACAAAATCCAGACATAACATTGCAACAAGTTGCCATGGAGTGCCAGTGTCTAGTGAATCTAAAACATGATTCAACTATGGTACAACAAGCATCCATGGTAAACACAGTTCAAAAACAACATCGGCCCACCTCACCGACTTCAATATCAGTCCAGCCCCCAACAGCTTGTTGGAATTGTGGCAACTGGCATTTTGTGCGATACTGCACCTTCAAGACACACCGCTGTCGCAGCTGCAATCGACTCGGACATAAAGAGGGATTTTGCACCCCTCCAGGACAAAAACCAACCCATAATAGGCAAAACTCACATGCACACAACAGGTAACGACATCAACACAGTTCAAAAACAAACAGTTTTTCAAAAACAAACAGTCTGATAGCAACTTTTCTCTCAAACCAAACATCCAAACGAAGATATGTTGCAGTACAATTGAATGGCCATCCTATTCAATTGCAGATCGATACAGCATCAGATATAACTATTATATTACAAAAACTATGGGAAGCCATAGGCCAGCCTTCATTGACACCAACAAGTCAGGTAGCACAGAGTGCTTCTGGAGATTGTGTTCACATCACGGGTCAATTACTCGCTACCGTCAAAATGAAAGAAAAAACGGTGTCAGATCCCGTATACATAGCAAATTCATGCCATAATTTGCTGGGACTTGATTTTATCGAGTTACTAGGTCTTCTCGACATTCCACTCAACCAAATATGTGAGGTGGTGTCCACATCGTCACCTCAGAGCAGTAAAGACGACCTCAGCAAGAAGAAATAGCAACGGCGGCAGCGGAACAATCGACCAACCACCAACCTTTCGTTTGGACCAACCTTTGGCTCCACTTCAACAGGAACTCCCACAATAATATCAACACCAATGATTACCACAGTGACTCCTAAAATCACCACAACATCAGGACCTACTTCAACAACATCAGTTCGATGTGAGTCTACTAAGGGTATGACTGATAAAACCCTCATACCTGATGACTACATTAATGGAACACCAAACACACCAAACTCTCCAGTAAGTGATGGCAGACCTGATGGACCTGGATGGATTGTACCAGCGCCGACTACATCTACTGACCCCAAACCTAGCATCACCGTTAAACTGACTGATGACCCTCAAGGGGTAGAGCTGCTCAAGGTTGATGTGACTGGTAATGCTGAGAAAATCACAATTCTTGTACAACGTCCAGGATCAGAAGATTTTGTAGAAATTCCTGATGGCACTAAAATCACTGGTCCATTCATCTCAACCACATTTGACAAAGTTATGGCAATCAAGGTGATTTTGGAAGAAAAGGCAGTTGATCAGAATCCAGACTACAAAGTATGGCTGGATATTGAAGCATGTTTCCATTTGCCAACATCTCCAATAACATCATCTACAAAGAAAATTACCACAGCAAGACCTCGACCAACCACCTCCTACATGAAGCAAGCACCAATTCACCATCGAGTCAATTACCCACCAGAGGTGTACCAGCCAGGACCCCAACTCAATTGGTATGGACCGCCACAGCCTCAACAACAGGCTCCCTACTTTTCTACACAGCATCTCCCGCCTGGTGGTCCAGCAGCAGCAGCAAGGTTCGGGTCCTCGCAATACAACAGTCCTAAGCAGAAATTGCGCACAATGTTGCGTGCTCATCAGCCATCAACCCAGGGTTACATTCAGCATAACACACGTTCGGTCGCTACCGAACCATCCTCAATCCAACGGACACGCCGAAAGATTTGTAGACACATTCAAAAGGGCACTACTAAAAGCAAGAGGGGAGGGAACAACAGAGGAGATACTAGATGCTTTCCTCCTTTCCATATGGAATAACACCAAATGGAGCTGTGAAGAATGGTCTATCACCAGCAGAGGCACTCATGGGACGAAAACTCTATACCACAGTGGACGCTTTACGTCCCCAGCCACAAAGGCAACAACCAAGCCCTAATAAAACAAAAGCATTTTCAGTTGGCACACCAGTGTTTGCTCGGAATTACAGACCTGGCCGGCCAAACTGGGTACCAGGCATCATCCGCAAAATAAATGGACAATTTCTGTATGATGTTCAAGTCGGAAATCAATTCTGGGCACGGCACAAAAACCAGTTGCGTCTCAGATACTCTGTAGGCAACTTAGTAGACAACAGAACAACCATTCCATTTGATTTTTTAATGGACACATTTGAACTGCCATCTCCACCACCTCTCATGCAGACAAATTCAGATGAGAATTATCAAAGACCTCCCAGGACTTGGCAAAAGCGCAGTCGCACTAGAGTCAAGCACCTCCAAGTTGACCCCAGGTGCGCTCGATATAGTTAAAGACTAAAACGGGGAGATGTTAGGATAACTAAAGAAAAACGTAATTATGTCCCTTGGACCATTTCAGAGTTATCGAGTGGCTTGCCGAGTGAAAAAGTAAACATTGACACGGATCAGACTGTCTCATATTTCATCTCGCGTTACAGCGGCTAAATAACTCATTTCATTCTAATTACACTTTTAATAAATCTGTTAAACCTTTCTGTTGAAAAGTCATCCATTTTGTTTTACGAGTTATTAATTATTATAACCTAAATTACATGGTTTACAACCCACTGTATTTTGTTAATTTAAAAAATTATTTTTATGGAAATCGCTCCAGACAAGGCATGAAGCCACTTAATGTAAGAGCTAACGAGAACAAGATATGATTATCGCAAAGATAGGAGATGCCTATTGGCATTAGCCTTGAAAAGACCAAGGTTATAGGTAAGAGGAAAACAGTTAGCAGGAAGAGAGTTCCACAAGCCTGCAGTTCTTGGAAAGAAACTACTGGAATAGGAAGCTGTATTACAATGAGGTATCAAAACAGAGAATTGATGGAGATCACTAGACCAACGAATCAAACGACTTGAAACAAAAGCAGGAAATAGATCACACAATTCTGAAGAACACATGCCATAATAGTATTTATAGAAAATATTGAGACTAGCAACATCACGTCTGTGAGAGAGAGGGTGCAAGGAAGAAAAAAAAGGTGGGGACAATCAAATTTCAGATACGTTTGTATACTATTGTATCCCAGAAAAAGTACTCTGTGTTGCTCAGGAGTCAGTGTTTAATATCCTAGATAGAGCAGGTGTGTGAAATAATACAGTATTACATTTTCAATGTGGTATATACTTGATGGAGAAAGGGAAGACAAGAAACTCAGCGTTGCACGGGAATACACTAAAATACATATAGGCTTCATTATATTGTTAAGGGGGAGTGGGAGATAAGAAACTTAGCCTTAAATTAAAACAAATATAGATTTCAATGTATATTTTTAGGAAGGGAGAGGGGAACAGGTGTTGCCTGGGAGTAATAACTTTAAAACTGAAAGCTACAACAAAAACAAAAAGTGAGTAAGGACCATTGCATATTGTTCATCCAACACTCCCTTAAAAGTTACAATGAATCAGTCAAATTGGCTGGAAAACTCACTCTTAGTTTCCCTGGGACTTCATACTGCAGTGAAGGACGATGTCAAATGTTCAGGTGTTGAGATAGTGCATAGCATCATACTTAGACAACCTAGACAGTTCTTCCGAAACTCCCCACAAAAACTTTTGAACTTCACCTCTTTTGTAGATCGGCTTACAGCTAAGATGGCAAATATGGCATACAACATGCAGAAATGTAAATGCAATGTGAACAAACATCTTGCTGCCCAACTCCGCATCCACATTAGCCCTTATAAATCTGGCTCTTATCACAGTAGCCCTTTATGCATCAGTGGCAATAAGCCTTGTAAATAAAAGTAAAGCAAAAATGACCTTTCAACACAGGCCTAAAACCCTACGTATATGCCCAAACTTATGCAGACTTACATACACACGTTGAAGAGAAATAACATGAAAATGATACAATGGATGTGTAATGTGAGTCTTAAAGATTTAATCTGGACAGTATAGGGAGATGTGTGCAGAACAGTAGACTACAAAGGTATGGCCATGTTGAAAGAATGAATAAGAGTTATTGGGTTAGTAGATGTAGAACAGTTGAGGTAGCAGGTTCAGTTTACAGTGGAAGGCCAAGGAAAATATAGGAGGAAGTGATAAAAATGGAGCTGAGGAAAGAGGGATAAATAAAGACCTTCCAGAGATAAATTACTTCAGAAGTTAATTTCTTAAAGCCATCCAACGCCTGTCAACATGTAAAACGGACGTTGAACTACTACTACTACTACTACTAATAATAATACTGCTGCTGATGATGATGATATTGGTGTATCCCATATCATCATCACCACCACGGTGGTCATGTGGGGTGCTTTTTGGGACACTACATGGTTAAATGTGGACACTCTGGTGACTTCCCCATCTCCAGTTGCACTAGATTTTTTTATGCTACCAAGTAACCACTTACCGAGGCAAAAAGCCACTCGAGAATAAAGGTTCGAAGTAGTCCTGTGGTAATGTGTTCCACTGTCCTACCACTGTACTGCAGCATGCACAGAAATCTTATTATGTGACTGCATCCAAACTTGAAGGTGCACTTCATTGGGAGAAGGAAAGAGCCATCAAAGCTTTGACAGACATGTTAAAAGAAGGTCTCGCTTGGGTGGATGATCAGGCTGAACAGGAAAGGCAATATTGGTTCCCGACGCTCTGCCCAGATGCACAGTCACCATAGCACGATGATACCAACAGCAGCATCTTTCTTTTTTTTCTTCTTTTTTTTTTTCTTTTTTTCTTTTCCTTTTTGTTTCATTTTTTTCCTTTTTTATTTTAACATTCTACTCTTCTTTTTTCTTTAAAATTGTGGCGAGGAAAATGGCTTCGATATTAAATGTGTCCATGTAAAACAGCTATAATCGTCGATTAATTCAAATTTGGAAAATTCTTTCTTTTGTTCTTTTCTACAATGATACATTCTCCAACCATGTAATGTAATAATGCGTCTTTTTTCAAAGACACTCCAAACAGAGATGGCATTTTCACATCTGATGAAGGCCACAAAAATGTCAGCTGAAACAAAAAACAAGAAATTACTTTACTTCATTGCATAAAAATCATCCGAGAATCTTTCACACTTTCTGGATACACAATCCTTCCATATTGTTCGCTGCTTTGCTAACTTTTCCACGGTTAGCAAAGGAAGCTCCACATCGCTGCAGATTTGATCAGTCCAGCGCTTTGGAGGCCTACCACAGGGTCTTTTAGCAAGAAATTCTGCCTTGAATGCTCGGTGTTCATTGCTTTCAGGATGACCAAACTAGTTCATTCTTTTACTGATAACGCTGATGTCATTTCGAATTTTAAGAGAGTAGAAAGTGGGTAGAAGAGAGTAGAACTTAGGTTTACTTTCGGCAGCCTCGTAATCTCGCTTCCCTTATTTTGTCCTTTACTCCTCATATTTCATGAGCGATGTTTCTGACAAAGGGGGAAGAATTGCTATTTTCTGGGTTGGAATCTATCCATATAACACTTATCGTTGGCTGGGTTTTGACCTTGAAGTGGTATTTTTTTTTTAGCTCCTTACATCAAGTGGCTTCATGCTTTGTCTGGAGCGATTTCCATTTAAAAAAAAAATAGGAAGTTTTGAGAAAAATCTCTGTTCAGTGAAATTTCGTTTGGTCTTAGGTATGTAAAACCACGTGCGTCCATTTTTACAATTGCTGTCAACCCCAACATTGTGTGTGTCATAATTTTCTTCTCATCTTCATCATCGTTCTAGCTGTGTCATTCATCCACTGACGAATCGTTGAGGGCACAGCACTGGTTTACAAGTTTAGAAAAATAAATAATGCAACTCAGAAGAAAAACACATACTCAGATACATTGTGTATAAGTCAGTTGAAAGTGTGTGTGACACCGTCGTGGACTGTCGAGGCCTCCATTGTCAGTACTCGAAATCGTCAGCTCATCTCGGGTCTGCCCGATCTGCTCTCACCCGAAGTTGACTCCAAACTCAATGTTTTCTCTCGGGGTCGCCAACTCGTCAACTGTCCCATAAACTAACGTACTGTCTCAGTCAATGACAAGCCCTCAACTCTGAACAATAGAAACTAACCACTCCCGCGCCACTCCTTATCGATTACCCATTCTATTTCCCGATCGTCTTTGTGTAAGTTGGTGAATCATTTACCCCATTGATTTTCCACCCATCCTACCTCGGAGGGCTCCCCCCTTCCGGGAATCATTTTCCATACCCCCCTCCCTGTAGTCCATAGGTATAAAAAGGAAAAAAAAGAAAAGTTTTCTTTGCAGTTGTGGTAGAATGAGAAGTTCTTGCTGCAAATGTTTTACGGAGAGGAACCAGAGATTGGAGCGCAGTTGAGCACCTTCCATGGAAATAATAATTGAGTAGAGAAAGACTAGCAACTTTACTTGTGTGAGAAAAGGGCTGTAGGAAAGAGATTCTATATGTGTAAAGGAGTCTCTTTGTGTGGGGGTTGCTTTTGTAATTGTTATGGTGCCGTACCTACCTACGGAGAACATGGACTCGTCCACCTTATAAATACGGGAAGCACGTGACACTTGTTCTCTTCTTCCCAGGCAAACCGGCAATGGCGGTTGAGAGCAACATCTCCTTGTAATATCTTTCTTTCTATTATATAATATATACCTTTGTTCATTTAAACCATGTGTTCCTGTGTCATTCATTCAGCTTTACCCAGGTCCACAACAGTAATAACACTCAATTACTAGTCTAATTTGCTTTCTCGTCCACTTCTTCCACTGCTTGTTTGTCTTTGCTTTGTGCTGATTATATTGATTCAGTTGCATTTCGTCTGTTGTATTCTGTTACCTAAAATAAGAAGAGCCAACATTCATAGGATGCTGACCGGGTTCCCCATGTTGGCTATCATATCAAAGGAGCACCTACCTGTCATCTTTCTTCTGAGCCTCATGGCTTTTATATTTGTTTGGTGTCATATTTTCATGGTTTTGTTGGTGTATGTGGCAAGAGTAGTCCCAGGCTTATTTTACCTGTGATTCTGTCACAGGGATAGTGTTTATCTATCCTATATGTAGAAATAACATTGCACTATCACACACGTTGTATGCGTTAGCTGTTTACAATAAAGATGCGGATCAGTATTTGTTTCAATGGGCTATAACTAGGAAACCAAGTGTTTATCGCAACTGTTTTCATTATTTACACATATAGAACATAATATCGAAGTTATGCCATCGATTTTCCGAACACTTTGTATTTTAGCAAATGGAAGTGTTCAATTGGTTTTACTGTAAAATGATCACCCTCAGGTTGATATTTTCTGAGGACTTTACCGTCCCTCTAAAAATTGATTAATGACAAAATTCTCAGATTCTAAAACAAAAATTCTTTACTAAGAAAATATAGTTTTACCTGCCATGTTTTAAATCATTACTTATTTGTCTATCCAATTACTTACATCTGAATTCATTTTCAATCTCAAATTTTTCTTTCCATCATTTTTATTTAAGGAACCAAATCATCATAGTATTTAATTTAACGTCTGTTTTACATGCTGGCACATCTAGGTGGTCAGTCCACGTCATAATCCACTTCACCACACCTCTCTTTTGTAGGTTCGGGAATGTAATAAAAGCTAAATTTTATAAAATAAAAAATAAAGTTATTTAATTTAAAAGGGCGTCAAGGGAGATAAATTACATGTAAATTACCTCCCTTGACGCTTTTGGAATTTGTTTCATTTGAGTTGTTCCCCTTCACTGTAATAAACTAATTAAAGATGAGTTACACCGCCTAATAAAACTGGTATTGTCCGGGCCTTTGGGTCTGGATTTACGCCGGTCTATTGGGAGTTGTCGGTCCTGTGCAGTTCTAGGAGGTGCACCCTCCCAGGCTTTGCCTCCCCTCTTTGGGGAGGAGTAAGTTTATTGCTTGCTGTCTGAGGTACCTCTACCGGGGAATGCCGACGGGGCTGCCCAGGCAATTTTTAAACAGCCAGAGTGTTCAAATTCTCGAGCGCTGGTTCTTTCCCACTTTCCCGACCTTGTGTCACATCTTACCTTGTGGGAGGAAGATAAATAGAAAAAAAAAAAGAAAAAAGAAGATGAGTTACTCTTTTGAAGTTAGTTTTATGACTTAACATTTTCAACTTAATTTCTTTAATCTGCTAGAATCCAAAGGACATCTCTCTCTACATATTTTAAAAGCTGCATAGAATTTTAGTCACGGAAGAGAAATACATTCATCCAATATTATTTTTAATATTTGTAATGTACTAGCAGGATTTGCAAGTGTATTATATATATATATAAAAAACCTAGAAGAATACCCGTGAGTAAAACTAATTCCTTGAACAGAACAATACTCTGAGCGACATCCATACTCTTGATGTCAAACTCATCAAGAACATTAATGCCAGCAAAGTAACTGGTCCTGACAACATTCCAATCATAGTGCTTAAAAAGCTGCAACCGGAACTAGCTCCTATTCTTACAAAGCTGTTCAATCGTTTTTTTTTTTTTAACATAGTTTACCCCAAACAAGGCAAGTTGACACTGTAGACGAAAGGGGCTACTAAGAACTAGGGTGAAAGTTTTGGAGGTCATCCTAAATTAGGAACTGTGCAGTGAGATGCTTGTTTACATTAGTTTTAAATTTCTGCATGTCAGTACTGTCGGGGAAACAGGGAGCAGGGATGGAGTTCCAAAGGCCAGCAGCACTAGGAAAGAAGCTATTGGAGTAGAAAGCTCTCCTGCATCTGGGGACCTCTGCGGTGAATGGATGGGGTTTAGCTGATTGTTGTGTTGGTCGAGTGTATTTACGTCGAGGAGACACCAGAGCAGCAAGTTTATCAGAGCACATTCCGTTGAAGTACTTGTAAAACAAGCACAAGGATGCAACATTGCGGCTATAAGACAGGGGCTGAAGCTTAAAGTTTAAAGATGAAATGCTTCCCAGCACCTTGGGAAACTTTGTCAGTCTGTCAGTATTTAAAAATACTGGAAATCAGTCCTCTACATCTCAGTACAGACGAATCAGTCTCCTGTGCATCATGAGTAAGTTGCTTGACTCTGTGATAAATCAAGAAGTTGTCAATCACCTCAGCAAAAATAGCCTACTCAGTGACAAACAATATGGATTTCGTCCTGCAAGATCAACAGCTGATGTGCTGACTTTAATATCACACAGGATCAGTGAATCTATTGAAGGGGCGTAATTTCTAGAACAATAGCTCTTGACATATAAAAGGCCTTTGATAGGGTTTGGCATAAAGGTCTACTTCACAAGCTTGCTAGCTATGGAATATCTGGAAATATCCTCTCATTCATCAAATTTTTTCTTTCTGATAGGTTTATAAAAGTTGTTGATGATGATTAGACGTCTGAAGCATATAGTAGCAATGCCGGTATGCATCAAAGATCTATTCTGGGCCTCACCCTCTTCCTGATCTTCATCAATGATCTTCCAAATCACATTCTAAGATCATTCATCGAGATTTATGCAGATGACACAACCATTTATGGCAACACTTAGTATAGCATTAATAAGAAAGATATTTCTGATTCTCTCTCTTCCGACCTAGAGCATGCGGTGCAATGGGCGAAAAGATGACTGGTTACTTTTAATACGTCTAAAACCAAGCTTCTCTCCTTTCACCACCAATGCTCTGATCCTCACTTTGCCCCAATTGACATGAATGGCTCTCTCCTTGAGGAAGCCTTTTGCTTTGATAAGGTTCTAGGACTGACTTTCACTTTAGACCTGAAATGGAAGACTTACATCAAATCTGTTTCTAAGGTCACTAGAAAAATGGTTTGATCATTCTACCCCTCCAAAAAGTATCTCACTCCTGACACAATTCTTTTACCTGTATTAGAGTCAAATACGTCCTAAGATATGGAGGTACTGTTGCCACATCTGGGGAGGTGCTGCTCAGAGCACACTTTCCTGCCTTAACAGAGTACAAAACCGACTTCAAAATCTATTAGGTGATCTCCCCTTCTCCAGCCTCTATCTCACAGAAAAGACGTTGCTAGTCTTTCTTTACTCTATTGTTATTTTCATGGTAGGTGCTTCACTGAGCTCCAATTTATAATTCCAGTGTAAAACATTCTCAACAAAGAATCGCCCAGCTACAACTACTGTAAATAATTTTCCGTTCTTTCTAAAACTAACTTCCACGAGCAAAGTTTCTTTTCTAGAACTGCTCATCGGTTGAACACAATACCACAGGGCTGCTTCCCGTCTGACTACAACATTGTCGTTTTCAAGTTCAATGTAAAAGAATTCTTGTTCAGCTGTCCTCTTAGATAATCAATTTCTGACCAATTTCAACCATTGTTACAAATCCCCTCGATGTTTCACCATCTACCTGACAAAATCAATAACCTTATTCTCAAGTGGCCTTTGAGCCTTGATAAGCGGTGATTCGTTAGTAAAAAAAAAAAATAACAGTTTTGCACCACTTTTATGCCCCCCCCCTTACGAAGATTTAAATCAAGATATAATACTACTAAACCATATGTCTAGAATCCTTATTCCAATTTTGATCAAAATCAATTACATGCTTTTGATTCTCGAAAATTTAAGGGGTCTTAAGAAGAAATTCAAATTCAGGGAATCTTGCTTAATTGATGCCTAATGACTATGGATCAAATTTAATGCAAATCTGAAATATTTGAATTTTAAAATGGGAGGTTGTTCCCTCTAAAAACTCTTTAAAATACTCGAGAAAAACTGAAATTGGAGGAATATTTATAAATTTATGTTCAGTTCCTACTGTTAAAATTTCACAAAAATTGGAGATATCTGAATGTTCACAAAGAGTTTTCTCCCCCTTTGCATAAAACTAAATTAAACTAAATATAGATTACATTATCCACCCATACGCCTAACACATCTATTTCAAAATTTATAATAATCAGTTAATTAGTTTAGAAGTGAATCCTATACATACAAATAGACATATATACATACCTAATTTTATCTAAATAGAGATAATACCAGTAAAGAATTAGAATATTTGATATTCTAATTCTACGTTTTTGTAGCAACCACGTTTGTGTTTCTTTCCAAACAGGCGGTCACCATGTCGTGTGTTGTGTTTTTTTGAATACACACACGAGGTCGGAATAAAAAGATGAAAAAAGGGGAATAATTAAGAAGCAGTTGGGTGTACATTTATTCTCACAAAGACAGTTTGTCAAAGACAAACGTAAGAGGGATATATCAACATTGATACATAAACTGGTGAAAACTGCAGACGTAGTTACTAACGGAAATTAGTATTGTCAAAGTAAACAGAGAGAGATATGTTGGGCGATATCTGGTAATGTGGACATATTTTGTTAAATATATATGTGGATGTATAGCCGCGACCAGTAAAGGAAGGCCATGCAAAGATGGCGAGCTGTCTGGAAGTTTGAGAACCTGGGGCACAGTGTCCTTCGAGATACACCTGAACACCAGTTTGATTCTGGCAATCAGATCGTTCTTGGTGTTGCAGGTAGGATGATTGGGGTTTCAATCAGACGAGTTGGGGGGACCAGATGTTGAGGCTGGTGAAGTTTTGGAAGTTCTCAGCCACTTTTGAGTCTTCCAGAAGTGTGAGATGAAGATGAATCCTGCTGCCATGCGTATGGCCTTCCTATAGCCACTCTATCCTCCAGGGCTTGACAACAGTGGACAGCAGCTCAATATAGCCATCTGAATTGATTCTGAATCTTTTTTCGAAGATGTGAGGCGGCATGATGTGAACTTCACTGGAAACACACCCAAGGACCATCACAGTTTGAAGGAATTTAGTTTTAATGACACATGTCACTTTGTGCGGACTGTAGGCTAGCCACCTGTTGTTCTGCATGTTGCGCAGCTGATTCTAAAAAGAACCAGAGGATTCTCGGCTCAACTAGGTATTTCTCTTGAGCCTTGGTGGTAGGTAGTTCGCCCTTGTGACTCTTGTATGAGGAGTAGCCAAGATCTTCGTTCAGCGCTTTCTTCATAGTTGTTACTCTAATGTCCATCTCACTCACCAAAGTTCGCAGAGAAAAAGAAATAGATTTATCTACTAGCATACATATCTCCACCTCTCTACTTCCCCATATAATATGTGACAATTACACTGTTTTGCGTTTGACTGGTCACCGCCTCTCTGTCGTTCTGAAATATCTACTGATATAAAAACGTTACACCTACACACCTGTGAACATGGAAATCCCCATATATAATTCGGTTTCTGACCTCAACTAACAGCCATTTCCGATGTTGCTGTTTGGCGCAAGATTAGGCAATACTGTAACAATAAAATGAAAGTCTATTTGATGTATTAATTTGTTTACATTTTGTCAAACGGACAACAGCCAAATGATCTTGTTATTAATAAACGTGTGACAGAATCGCTGCTCTCCTTCTTTTTTTACATTCAAGAAAACCCTGAAATTCTCGAAACAGAGTAAATGTACCGAAGAAGACTGTGAAACTTTTCAGTACATGTAATTTTAAATTCCACTTTCTCACAGAGAACAAAGTTTAGCTGGCATGGTTATTGTATTTAAGAACGAACTAGAGAATTGTGGTCGTGTCAAAATATTACATAGACAGTGGGAGACAGACTTAGGATTCTCATTGTGTTGACACGACTGTCACAATATCAAGAAGGGAAGAGATAGAAACAGTGAAGGAGAGAGATACAACGATAGATATACCCTCTTCCTCTAAAACAGAAACAGCAAGAGGCTTGGAGGAGTTGAGAGAGAGAGAGAGAGACTAAGGCTTGCAACCGCCTTTGTCTGCCATGTTTAAATACTGGAATGAAACTTAATAACAAAGAGAGACCTTCAAAGGTTTTCATATGAGGTAGACGTATGAGTATGAAGAGAAGACCCAGTTTTTTATAAAGAATAAAAAGATGATTTTTTTATAGTGTCTTTAATTCTTTTTGTTAAGATATATGTAAAATAGAATAGATTGAATGGCCTTGTGTCTGACTAGGCTTCTCCGAATGTCAAATGTTTTAGAAGTCAAAATTTGACCCAGTTGAGTTGAGGAATGAACAGCCGATTATACAAGGAGTTACACATCAGGAGACAACATCCCGAATCATTTTAGGCATGAGTGTTCCTTTTCATAAAATTTAAAAAATGAAGGCACGTGAGAAGTGAGAGGAAGAATTGAGTGTAATCCACAAAAGCCCATCGACCTATGACGTTAACTTCCTTCTAACCACATTTAGCCAGCTTCAAATCGACAACATCCAGTGATAAACCCGTTACAGATATATAAAAGAACTTTACGTAAGATTGCAAAAACAGATAATAAAGAAAGACGTGTGTATTTGTTTCCTTGTAGCCGACGGTGATGAATGTTAATTACTTACCTGAAGCTAAAAGGCCACACATTGATTGCAATGTTCAATTTGGAACACATCTGCATGCAACCTGCTCCAGTTTATCAAATATATGGGAAAAATCGATGGCATAACTTTGGGATTATGTTCTATACGTGTAAAAGGAGCCTCTTCGTGTGGGGGTTGCTTTTGTAGGGCTAATTTCCTTTGTGTTGCATTTCTTCATCTGTGTTGGCTTTCGTTTGTGTTGATCATATTTATATACATGTGTTTGGTCTGTTGTATTCTGTTTCCTGAAATAAAAAAGGCCAACATTTGGAGGATGTTGACCGAGTCCCCTATGTTGGCTGTCAAATGACATTTCTTAATTGATATTTAACACTTATTGTTAAAATTTCATGAAAATTAGAAATATTTGAATTTTTAAGAAGTAAAGGTGTGTTAAAATTTGGGTCTTAAGCCCTCCCCTAGTGTATCTTAAAATTATCCAAAGAAATTGACATTTGGAGAACTTTGTTAAATTGTTGTCTGATAGCCATGGTTTAAATTTCATCCATCATCATCATCATATTTGGTTTAATGTCTGTTTTACATGCTGGTATGCATTGGGAGGCTTTAACAAATTGACTGCGAAACTAACCTATCTCTGGCCAGGTCTTTATCCCTCAGGTCCGTTTTTATCACTTCTTCCCATGTTTACCTTGGCCTTTCCCTGCTAATTTAAATGTTCTACATCTCCTGCCCCAAGAACTCTCATCCTTTCTTTCAATGTGGCCGTGACATCGAAGTCTATTCTGCACACATCTCCCTATACTGTCCAGATTAAATCTTCCTCTGAGGTCATCAAACCTAAGCCTATCTTTAAGACTCACATTACACATTCATCCTATTATTTTCATATCATTTCTCTCCATGCAACGCATGTCCTCAACCCTCTCTGACCAGATTTAATTTCTATATATCATCACTGTGCATACACATGCCTGATAGACTCTTCCCTTGGTCGACCGTGGTAATGCTTTGCTAGGCAGAAGTTCCAAGAACTTACTCCATCCACTCCTAACATTTGCAATCACACGAGCACCTGCTCCACTATACTCCAATGGTATCACCAAGGTAACAAAACTTCTTAACAACCTCAATAGCTTTGCCATCCAAACTGAAAATGGAAAAGAGGGGGGGGGAGCCATAAATAGACGAATACATCAATGATTTGTTGTCACTTTTTTTCACACACTACTGGAATTCTTTTAAAAAATAAATGCTTATTTTTATAGAATTATAAAAATTAAGAATTTTTTTGTTTACATTTGTTCATTCTAAATAAGGCATACTACCAAACTTAAGGGACTACTGTGATAGAGCCCAGATTTATAGGGTGCAACCTGGGTGGGGAATTGGTCAGAAAGATGTTTGTTCACACTACATTTAAATGTCTGCATCTTGATACGGTCAGGGAAACAGGGAGAAGAAAGGGAATTCCGAAGGAAAGCCATCCGAGACAAAGAATTTATTAGAGTAGAAAATCTTCCAGCATCTAAGGACCTTAGCAGTGAAGGGGTGGGATTTTGCTGCTAGTCGAGTAGGTTAGAGGTATTTTCATTTAGGGGCTACAAGTGCAGTAAGTTCATTGGAGCACATTTTGTGGAAGTACTTGTGAAACAAACATAGGGTGTAACACTGGCGATGCGACAGGGGTCGGAGCTTGGCAGACAGTGTGGGACCTACTAGGTTAGAGACTCTTTTTTTTTTAACCACATCGAGTCTAGATGTGGCAACAATATTCCATGCATGGGCAAATGGTGGCTTTATAGAGATATAGGATACTGGCAGATGCTCGCTAGAGGGAGCCTACTTTCTTTGCAACAGACTTTATATTAAAAGTAATATTAATAAAAAAAGGTTTGTTTTTAATTTTATGTAAAGAGAATTTTTTTTTATGTTATAGTTTATTTTGTTAACAATTGTAATGGGCCCACACATTGATGACCTAGTCGCCACTGATACATATATATATATATATTTCTTATCTTTCCGTTTTTGCTGGAGATGGGGCATCCTACCGGATGCCAGACATTCACCGGCTATTTCAGACACTCCAGCCTAGAGATCTTTTTAAGATTCTAACTGTCCCTTTAAGTGCAATTGTTTGTATTTCTCTTGCACTCGGTTCACCGGGTATACTCGCCAGATAGCTTTTGAAATTCTTTTTCATTAGTCCTGTTGCTCCTATAATTACTGGGATGATGGAGATTTTCCTAAGATTCCAGTTTCTTTTCATGTCGTACATAAGACCTTGGTATTTCGTAATCTTTTCCCTTTCAGCTCTGTTTAATCCTGCATCATTAGGGACACTGACTTCAACTAGGGTTGCTACTTTCTCCCTTTTGTCCCATATTACGATGTCAGGTTTAACAGCTCCGTTTTCTAGATATGTAGCTGTAGGGGTTGCATAGTCATAGTGAATGGTGTATAAATTATTTCCAACTGTTCTTTCTGGTATATGCTCCCAGGACTTGCTGCTACACTGGATATTCAACTTTTTACAAATAGTCCAGTGAAGATATTTACACACTCCGTTGTGTCGCATTGTATAATAGCCATCCCCCAGGAGAACCTTACAACTGGATGTCAGGTGGCTCACACTCTCTACTTCTGTGTGGTAGAACCTGCACTTGTTATTGTTGCTGAGACCACTCATTTTTTTTAAAGGCGTTGGTCATCAAGCCTTGATCTTGAGCAGCCATTATATCTCTCTCCTGATCATAATGGAGAGATCCTATGTTCAGCCAGTCTACAGAGCCTTCCTTATCTATATATTCCTGGGATAATTCACCTAGGAAATACTTAGCACATTGTTGGTTGGCCCATTCTTCCAGTTTTCTGGAATGGAAGGTCTTGATGTATTTCTGGCGGCTTTTGCGGACTATTTCTGTGGCAGAATTCTTGTCTGTTTCTGCCTCATTTGTAAGACAGTCCTGTCCAAAATGTTTTGCCAGTTTTGTGATAGAGGTTGTTCTGCTTGCTCTGGTTTCTTGATGTTGGCATACCATCATAAGGTTTGGGTTCTGGGAGCTCATCAGATATTTGCCGGTGCTCACAATAGTGGCTCGATGTTGATGGTCAATTTCTGAGAGACCCATACCCCCTGTTCCTCTTGGCAGATACAGCCTTGGTAGACACTGTGTTTCTCTAAAAATGATGAATTTTTTCACCACTGACAAATAAAAAATAGCTTTATGGAAAACATAAAAGCATGTAAATTCATCATCATCATCATCATCCGTTATTTTATATTTAAGGTGCTACAAGAGTCCTGGACACCGGGGTGGCCAACGTCTCACGCCTGCTTTCTATGCGGTCCAATCCAAAGTTTTGATACTAGTCATGTTGAAAGCAGTCAAGTCACTTCATACACACTCAAGCTAGGTGTTCTTTGGTAAAACCACCTGAGACGCCGAGTGTGTAAGGCATCCAAAATCTCACCAATACCAAGATATTGATATGATAGAGCACGGTTGAAGGGATTCTTTCCTCTAGTTTGCTGCGACACATCCACCTGATTATGGCACGGTCATTACACTGGAAAGTAAACTATACGTGTTATTATAATTTGAAGTCTAGCATTTTGATTGCTCCTCTGTTCTTTATAAAAAAATCGATTTCTTGGTAAAAACTGAACAAATATGAAACCTTTATGAAAAACTGGACATTTTAGAAATGTTCATTTCTTCGTCTTCACATACAAGTGAGTTTGCATGAAATCGTTCTACTGAATGAGAAAGAGAGACATTACTTTTTTCTTAATATCAACCTACACACATCCATCTTGTAATTACTGTTAAGAACACTTCCATTCAGCCAACAAACTTTCATTTCAAAACGAAATTCTTTTTTTTATGTACTAACGAGTCATCACTTATCAAGGCCCAAAGGCCACTCGAAGATAAGGGTTACGAGTTTGTCAAGTGGATGGTGAGACAACACTGTGAGGATTGCTGACAATGATTGAGCAGAATTTGATTATTTAAGAGAATGGTTCAACAAGAATTTGTTGAAATTGGACTTGAAAATGATTATGCTGTAGTCAGCTGTGGTATTGTATTCCACAGACGGGTAGTTCTGGGAAAGAAACTTTGCTTACTCATCAAAGTCCCGTTTCGTTTTCGGTACACAGAGGAAGAAAAGAAACAAGATAGCTCCCCTCAAATCCATCACTGGGGCAATCATCACAGTTAAGAGGCAACAGATGAAGTGATGGGTGGAACATTATTCCGACCTCTACTCCAGGCAGAATATCTTAACGACTGCAGACCTTGATACCATCGAGCGCCTGCTGGTGATGAAAGACCTCGACACCCATTGAACCGACCCTAGAGGAGCTTAGCAGGGCCATTGACAGTTTTGCCCCAGGGAAGGCCACTGGCAGTGATGTGATCCCTCCTGACTTGTTCAAGCATTGCAAGACTACCCTGCTGCTTCTACTGCATAAAGTCTATTATCAGTGCTTGGAAGAAATAGCTGTACTTCAGGACATGAGAAATGCTGAGGTCATCACCCTCTTCAAAAACAAGGATAGCAAAGTGACTGCAACAACTACAGAGGCATCTTACTACTCAGTATTGTGGGCAAAGTCTTTGCTCAGGTCATTTTGGTTAACCTGCAGAAATTAGCCGAACGTGTCTACCCAGAGTCGCAGTGTGGTTTCTGAGCTGAAATATCAACAGTAGACATGGTCTTCATCTGCAAGTTTCAGAAATGAAGAGAATGTTGGTTTGATCTCGTCAGTAGAGCAGAACACTTCAGAATGCACACAATGTGCAGAGCTTGGTTGAGTCCTTCCACAGGGAGATGCAGTGGTTCAATAGCAGCATCGCCCAGCCCTTCATGATCTGCAGTGGGGTCCCACAGGGAGATGTATTCTTACTCCCATTCTCTTAGGAATCTTCTTTGCTCTTTTTCATCAAGTCAAGGGAGGAGATTTACCTGCATATAAGATCAGATAGTGAACTGTTCAATTTCGCCTGCCTCAGAGCCAGAACCAAAGTGTGAGAACCCCTTGTCAGAGACATGATTTTTGTCGATGATGCGGCCGTGACAACTCATTCCAAGTGTCAACTTCAGTCACTGATGAACTGTTTCTGAGGCTTGCAGAGACTTCAGGCTGACCATCAGCCTGGAATAAAACTAACGTTCTAGAACAACGTACCGAAATAATGTGTGTGGACCAATCCCAAGCTATCTGTCGAGATCAAGATGGCGGTGTGCAATGCCTATGTCATCAGCACACTGCTAAATTGCAGTGAGGCTTGGACTGTGCATGCTAGGCATAAAAGGCATCAAGACATCTTCTACATGAGAAGCATCCGCCCCATCCTGAAAATAACATGGAAGGACAGGTTTCCCAACACGGAGCTACTGTCTTGAGCAGATTTGCTCAGCATGTTCACACTGCGCTGATTACGTTACACTCAACATATGGTCGCATCTCCAAAGATGTATGGAGAGCTGGCCGCTGGAAGACGATACACTGGGTGGCCACAGCTCTGGTACTTCGATGTCGTGAAGCATGATATAGAGGCTATGGAAATCAACACAGCCATAGGAGAGCCTGGTAGCCAACAGGTCCAAATGAAGAGGAACCCTGACCAAATACCAAGTCAGGGAGCTGACACAAGTTGCCACGGAAGGGCGGACACGCAAAAAGCAGATGACAGCTCCAGAGGACCAGGGACAGAACACACATGTGACCTCTTCAACAAAGACTGTCACTCCCACATCAGTCTCTACGTCCACAGACATCGATGCTCCAACGAAACAGATAATTGGGATGCTACTCATAGTTAATTCTGACTGACGGACGCCTACGAATATATATATATGTAAGATAGATAGATAGATGGAGAGAAAGAGAGAGATTGGAAACATGAAATGTAGAAAAAAAACATTGACAAATGGTTTCTCTATTTGTCATGTTCAGATTAAAAAGATAAATGTGTGTTTGCATGCAGGGAAAGAAATTAAAACGAAAATCAGGGAACAATTCAACTTGAGAGAATAGACACATTAATTAAGGGCGGGTTATTGTTTTACACTTTTTTTATTTCAAGTAAAAAACATCAAAATATTTTTGTTTTTCATTCATATTTTTTTTTTTAATAGAAAAAAAAAAAAGAAAAAACCTATTTCCACATAATATTGCAGGGTCTTTGTTTTTTTAATTTTTTTTTGTTTGATTTTTTTTTCACAAGACATAAAGAGTCAAATGATATGGTAAAAATTTTAAAAGGACAAAGAAAAAAAAAAAAAAAAAAAAATCAGCTTAAAATCAACTTTAATCCCAGATTATGAGATTTAAGCAGTTTTAGATAATTTGTTTTTTTTTTGGTTCCTTTTTATTGAAAATTTATCTTATGTTCAGAATATTAAGTAGTTCTTTACAAAAACACGGCTATGAAAAACAGGGCCTTATTATTATTTTTAAAATAGTACAATTTTGAAGGTGGATACTGCGATAGCCATAAACTCTCAGAATCACGGTGCATTTCAATAACAAGAATTTAAAAGATAATGTTTTACTTAATACTGGTGTCAGTCATATTGCTTGTCTGTACATTACACTACAGCAGCATAAAACACTATAATAGTGAACCTATTTTGCACGTTCGCCTTGAACATATATCTTGCTTTTCCGAGAACATTTTTGGAGTATTTCTAATTTTGGAAAATTATGAAGTTTCGGAAATTAGAAAAATAAAAACAAATTTTAAACAATTTATTTAAAAAATAAACCAGAAAATGGTCATAAAAGTAAATGAGTAAAGTTATTTATTTTTTTATGATCATTTTCTTATTTTCAAAATTACATAATTTCCAAAATTAGATTATAAAAATAAAATCAATGGATCGATCATAGTCAAGGGTGACCCGAAGACTCTCATTGATCGGCTACTACCCCCCCTCACACTCCGAGATGTATGGAAGGGCACTACTCCTTGTTTACTCTTGATCCTCACCTAAAAATACTGAGTATTTAGCATCAAGTACCATCTTTTGAGTCTTTGGTACGACTTGACTAAGGATTGAACCCTGGTCTCTGAGCTTATTAGTGAAGACTAACTATTATGCCAATAGTCTTGAAAATTAAGTTTACAAAGCATCTGAATGTCAAAATAGTTAGAGTTTTGTGTCACTGTAGTCTAATATAGAAGCAAACAACATGGTGGATACTTATATAGTAAGTAGTTTTGAAATTCAATTAAAAAAATTTTTTTTTTTAAAGATCGAAATGCATCAAAATTCTAAGAGTTTATGACTATTGGAATACCCATTTCTAAAAATTGAACAATTAAAAAAAATAATAAGGCGCTTTTTTTTCATGGCGGGTTATCGTAAAGAATTACTGAATATTATTATTATCTTGAGTGTCACTCTGTTGTATTATTTTCTTCAAAAGACAGCAATCTCAACAAAGGTGCATGAATGAAAATAAAAATAAAAAAGTTACACAAAACATGGGTTATAGGAAGAACAGGAAACAAAAACAAACGAAGAAAACAAAAATAGATTTGTAAAAGACAAAAAGGAGAAAAGAACCAACAAAGAAAAATAAAAACAAACATTCATGGTTAAGCCGAAAAAAATCTACAAAATGAGTAAATCAAGTGGTTCGGAAATGAGATATGGAAACAGAGGTAGGAATAGAGCTGTCCTTACAATGCTGCCATCGAGACGAATGATGGATAGAGATTTTGTTACAATTTTGTCTATGGAGAAGGAGCAGATTTTGGGGAGACCTAAAACGAAGGGCCCGGGGTGGGAAAACACCTTAAAGTTAGTCTATGAGGATATGATTCTGGCATGCCCAACACGGTTGGGGATTAACATTTTTTATTTTATTATTTCAATTTATAAGAAAAGTTTAATTATTAAACCATATAAGTGAAGCAATTTTAAAAATGTAACGAAGAAAGTGATTATGATGCAGTCGTTACTGGCACGGACTGTGGACTCAGCGTGCTGGGTTTGAGTTCCGTCACAGCTATTGCATCACTTTTACTAATACCCGTGGGAAAGGTATGAATCCATCTGTGCTCCCATCTATGGATTAAATAGTTGGGTAGACTAGATTCTTGGATCTTGTTAAAACAACGTCTAGAAGAAGGAAAATTCCAAAATAATACCAGTTGTAGAAGACTTACTACTAATAGCCTTTTTAAAAATCTGAATGTCCGAGGATAGAATTGCTACGTGGTTGTGCAGCTGTTCATGGAAAGTGCATTGGACATCTAATATGTTTTTCTCTTCTCTGAACAATGCGTTTTCTATTTCCAACAATTATGTATTTTCTTGTAAATTAATTGTGTTAAATTTTCTTTTTTGTATTTTTTATTTTGTGGGGCACCATGTAGTTTAAAAGAGAATTATCTTGCTTAGTTGATTGGTTATAAAATCAGGGATTGACGTTTGTATGGCACGCTGTAGATAAAACTAAATGCATAGTAAAAGCTAACAGAAGAGAATTGAAAATTATGCGGAAAATGTTTACAGAGTAATATTATTTTCAAATAAGGAATCTATTTAGATATTAAATTTAAATAAAACATTTATTTATTTGCTTTCAAAAAAGTTATTAAACGTTTTAAAATCTTTTTTTATTTCATAAAATAGATGTTTTCCTGCGTCTCTCCAAAGTCGTTGACGAAGCGATTTTGACACCATCTTCCACAAGAATCGGGAAGACTGGAGAGGGTGTGTGTGTAAAGAAACTAAGGATACCATGGATAAAGGAAGTTACGTAAAACTGTATAATCTCCATAAGATCTAAGGATCATCGGTGCTTATTTATATGCAAAATATGGCAGTTCGAAATAAAATAACAGGAAAACTTATGAATATACTTACTTATCAATGAAAAATATTAATGTACACCAAAGATTACAGAAAATGAGCGAGTAGAATTTTAATAAAAAATAAAATTAATTTACTATCCATAGTCCACAAACTCTCTTCTAATATGAAGACGCCATGCGGTCTTGCGGGTTGGAGTTCGTTGACTCCAAATAGTAAATTACGTTTATTTTTTATTAAAAGTCCTACTCGTTTATTTTCTGTAATTTTTGGTGTACACTAATATTTTTCATTGTTATTTTATCTTTAACTGCCATCATTCACATGTATCTCTTTATAAATAAGCACCAGATTATCATTTAACCAAGACACAATCTCATCCAAAGGAACACAATTGAATGAAGGTCAATGACTCCAGAAGTCTTCACTGCCACTGGGTTAAAACATAAATCTGTCTCCAAGAGAAGAATCAGGAAGATTGGAGAGAGGTAGGGAGTAAGTAAAGAAGGAAGAATACCATGGATAAAGGAAATTACCTAAAACTGTATAATCCCCAATATCTAAGGATTAAAAAAATAAATTTAAAAAAACAAAAAAACAACTTATGTCAACATATGAAAGTCTGAAAGCTAATAACAATAACTTCCCCAATGCACTTTGCGTTTTATAGCATACTCTTTCCAGAGAGCTTCACCATATGATTGAGAACAGAATTTCTGCCGAAAGGGCGGTTGTTCTGTTGTGTCAACACGTGTGGGTTAGCAGCTTATACTGAAGTCCTTGCTAAAGGCATCTTCAGGGCTATACTTCTTTTTTGTAGAGAGATCTTCCTGTTCTCCCACATTCAGCACCTGGTATTCCCAAATAGTCACCTATCTAGTACTGACAAAAGTCAATGTCACTTAACTTCGGTGATCTAACGAGAACCGGTATGTCAACGTAATTATGCTGTATATGAAAATGGTTAAAAATAGGCTAAACACTAAATGGTACTATTTTAGAGTTTTGAATGCAGATTAAGTTCTTCGCTATGTGTTGCCTTATGGTCCAAATTCACCGGGGAGGCGGTAATTGACTTTATGGCTACCGTTGCAAAATATCGAATCAGCTATGCCGAGTTCAAATCCAATCAGATCTTTTGTGCTTCGTTACTTACTAATACTGTTGGGAAAGGTATGAACCCACAATTTTCCAACCCCCCAGTTACGAGTCAAATAGCAACTTGTATTCGACTAATCATTTACAATGAACCGATTAATACAAGTGTTGTGTTTCGACATTAAATAATTTGGTTTGGTTTCTGTTTTACAGCATATCAACCCATTTTGGTTATTTAATACCGAAAGCAAATTCTTATCATAAATGAATCGTTAGATACGAGTTAACATTTTACTCGTAGTTGGGATGAAATTGTGGATTCATGCCTTTCTTAAGGGTATTAGTGTGCAATGGTACACAAGAGAATCGGAGTATGATTTGAACCTGGCACAGCTGATTCCATAGTCTGCGACCAGTTATCCATTGTGCCAGTAACGCACCCCATCAACATTAAATAATCACTACTAAAAGGGTCGACGTACCATAAAATAGACAAGCCAAAAATAAATTCACAAAAGAAAAAAAAAACGATTGCTTCACGTTTATGGTTCGATAACGTCTTCGTAATGCATTTAACTTTTCATAAAGACCCCACAAAAGAAAAGTAGATTTTAAGTAAATTTTAGGGTCATTTTTAAGTCATATGAAATGGGTGATTAAAACATACTCGAACGTCAATAATAAATACTTCATCTGAACTGTGGTTTAAATGCAAGTCACATAATATTCTGAGGGTGTACAGTATAAACGGATTGTATTGGAATGACAGACTTTAATTATGTCTGTTTGGAATTATTTTAGTTCACACCAACAGAGTTTGGATGCCAGGAAATCATTAATTTGATAACACAATTGGTAACTTCTGGTTCCTAGGATACAATTACACATACGAGTGGTGAGTGAAGAGTACCGAGATACCTCACACAGACATCTGTGAGGTAAATTAAAAAATATTACTCATATTCTGCCACTATTTATATGCTTAGGTACCAAATTTGTAGGTTCTAACTGTTTCTGATTTATTTTTAAAGATTGTTGACATGAAGGAACTGATGTATTTCTAGAAGATGGAGAAAATTGAATTTGGCAACCCAGCATTTAGCAGTGGCATATAAAGGGCAATCTTAAGCTCTGCAGCATATCATTATGGATTTGATTTCAGATGGAGACATAGCAGAACTTTCAGATGAAGATAACCGGTACTCTAATTCTCATAATGCATCAATTCCTTTATTTCAACAACCTGAAAAAAAAAGTGCTAGAATCCAAAAACTTGGTACTTAAGCATATACATAATGGCAGAATACGAAGGCAAATTTTTTATTTATTTGTTCATCTCATAAGGTCTGTAGAAGGTATCTCAATACTTTTCATTCGGCCCTCGTAGAGGCAGCAAATTATTATCAAGAGCAGTAAGTTACTCTGACTGATTAATGCATTAGAATACGGAAACCCGAGAGGCCAATCACATTATCATCGTTAGCCCAACTGACATGGAGGGACAACCGGCCCTCCAGTATTTTGCCCGTTGCCCGTTACCCCAATCTGCCCCTTGTTACAGGGTGAAAAAAAAAAAAAAAAAAGAACCAGAATTTCTTAAAGAAAGTAAAAAAGAAAAAAAAAAATGATAAAAAATATATATTTAAAAACCATACTTATGAAGGCAGTAGTCAGTAATCATTGTAGACTATTATTATGTCCAGATATGAGAGTATTCGTGAAAGAAATTTTAAATTTTTTTTTCTCTCTATCTCGTTCACATTTTTAATCCAAGATGAAGGTGGAGGAGGAAGTTGGGGGGGGGGGGGGAGGAGAAAAATAGCAACAATGAAAAAAAAAATATATAAGTTCACAATAAAATTCTCATTCCTCGTATGCACTGATTATATGGCTAAATAAACCGAAATTTACCAATACCAGTTAGAAAAATAAGTGTCAACCATTCTTTATTATACAGCTTTTCTTTCATTTGCGGCCGATGGAAAATTATCTAGAAATGCATTTACTAGTGATTTTCAAGCTTTTAATAAGATAAAAAAAGTTAGTGAATAAATTAGTTATAATAAGTTAGTAAGTAATAAAATACCATCTCTTCTTTTTTTTTTTGTATAACATTGAAAATATTGTAGCCAAATATGAGGGATTCAAAAGGAGGGGGATGTACTTAAGTAAAAAATAAAAAAATTACTACCTCCGTCCCATAATCAGTGATCCGATTTACATTCATTGAAAGAGTAGATGTGACCACTTATTGTTAGACAGGCAGGAAGATTAAAAAAAAAGGTTCTAATAAATGTTGAGGGGTACAGAATTTTAAAACCGTTTGTAAAACTGGGTTAATTTGAGAAAATTACTTTTATGTGAAATCAATATTTAATAAACTATTAATAATTGTAGTATTGCCATAATATGCAGATACACAATAGCTAAACAATATAGCAACACTAATAATAGATGGACTCAACCTGCAAATTAATAACAGATTCAAACTCAACACACAATTCTTAATTTAACCCACCCACACATAAGTGACACACACACACAACATTTGTGCTCAAATTCAGATAAATCATTTTCTATCAGTTTCACACCTACGGTGATATTCTGACAATATCGTCAATAGTTACATACTGCGTCTTCATTTAAAAAATGTTAATTTGAAATGACGTATCCAATAATAAAAGTATAAAACAAACTGATAACAATTCTTAAATCTTTTCTTCAAAGGAAAATTATATCAAGATATTAGTCATTTAAATGATGTAAGAGATAAAAAAAATTAACAGTTTACATCAGAATAGACGCAGTGTGATAAAGCTCAACACAAACATTCTTCAAGCAATCTAAAACTTCTTATATAAACCTTTTTAAATATTCCGTGTTAGGCATTTTCGCCTGATCAAGTTTCAAAGAAATAACATGATAATATTTCTCAATTTTTTCTGATGTTAATTCTTTGAAAAGTTGTCAAGTATAAATAGCTATTACTAAAAAAAAAAAAGTTATAGTTATTGCAATATATACATTAAGCCAGTTGTGTGAATCTATACTGAGGAGTCTTTAAAAGACGAAACAAGCTTGTCTATCGATAAATAAATAATATTTAATTATTATTGTAAGCCCCTTTAATAAAGGTGATGCACTTTGATTAGAACAGAATAATAATATCGCTCTGACACTAACCTAGTCTCCTTGGTTGAACATTTTAGATGTAATTACTGGTATGAGTTTGTATTATAACCGTATTTACACATCTCAATCGTACCATTGACCTGCTAGCTAAGGGGTTAACAACGTTTGGTTACAAGATCCAGGGTTGTAAGTTAGACCAGATATTTGAATCTATGAGTCTTCAAAAGACGAAACAAGCTTGTCTACAAATGAATAATATTTAATTATTATATATATATAGTTTAACTAATGATATATCTGCATATTGTGGCAATTAAAAAAATTTGTACCATTAAATAACGTTTCAGTGGTATTATTTACCCATAGAAGTAGCACTAATTATTCATAGTTTTTCACCTTGGCCTAATTATAATTAATAGAAGTAATAGTGATATAGATGTATTATAATTTTGAACAACCTATGATACACGTAGCATGCCAAAGGTGCCTCATGCCAAATTTGGTATAATTCTGACCAGTAGCTTTGGAGCCTGTAAGTAATAAACACGCATACAAGAAATGTTCAAATTGCAATATGGAGTGTATCTTAAGATTATTTTTTGCCTGACACTCATCAAAGAAGCGTCAGAAATTATATATATATATATATATATATATATATATAGTACTAGAATAACTTGTGTTTTTAATGGATCATTATCAATGGTTTCACGAATTGAGAAGTATACAAGAGCAAATCTGAAGCTTTAAGCCAGTTTTAAAAGCCAATACTCACAGCTATCAGTAAATCCAATGACTTTTATATGTTCCACTTGCTTTTTATTTACGACCGTTTCTTCTTAGATAAAGTGTACAAACAAAGAAATTGTGTATTATACATTTATCTTATGTGAGATTCGTCAGAATAAAATTGGCACAAAAACATATAGTTAAAAAGAAACTTGTGAAAAAGCGGTAAAGTAATCGTTGGATTTATAAATATATTGCTCTGGGAATCCTCAATATCTACAACAAAATATCTTGTATATATTTTGGCAAACCATATGGAGAACCTATTTAGCTAAACTGTATGAGAGATTATCGTGCTAAAAATTTATTATATAATCAAACTGATCTGATTAAATCCTTAGTTTTCATAAAAGAATTAGGAAGAAGACAATTTTTTCTGTCGACACAACCAACTTTGTCAACTGGAAATATATATCACTTCTAAGATTTTTAAATGATAAGCTAACTGGACTCAATTCAAGAAGTTACATTTTTCGTCTATATAGAAATGAGCACAAACAGGATCGCCACTCAAATGCTGTCCAACTTCTTTTTAATCCAAAATCTGCTGCAGAGAATTAAAAAGGCAGCATCGATGTACACATGATGGAATGCGCTGTTTAATTAGGTCAATTAATCAACGCGCCATGCATCCGATAAAACGCGATACACACTGGCATGTGAAACAATAGATTCAGCTTGAAGCATTGTGGGAGATGACTTCCTGTGTAAATAATAACGTCAGACCATTAAGGGAATTTGATTGGTCGAGGCTAAACAAAGTGGGCTTTGATTATTTCTGACAAATAATATTTGAGCGTGATTTCTGCTACTCTGGCAATGTTTTATCCTAAATAAGAAATATCGTTTTTATCCGCTATAAGAAATGTTATTTTTAGAACAGTTAGAAGATGCAGTTGCTATTTTAGAAACCTTGTCTCCTTAGAAAACCTTCTTTTATTTAGTATTCATCAGAAGAGCGAGTCAGAATTTAAATAGCGATACGTCATATTTAATTCAAGATTTTAATGCCTTATGCGCTCAGTGTCTCGGCTATGTACAGCATGCCACCTTTTGCATCAACTCCATAATTTGCCTGGATATCCATGTACTGGGGCATGTGGTATACCAAGGGAGCATGGTAGACCGAAGAAGACCTGGCTCGAGTGCATAAGAAGTGATATAATTGCATGCAACCCGACTGATGACAACCATTTTGATCGGACTGCATGGAGAGGAGAGATGAGACATTGCCTGGTGTTGGCCACCTAGAATCCAGGACACTCACAGCACTTTAAAGAAAGATTCTGAAGCACTCATCTGTGAACTGCAGTTAGCGCAAAGAGGATTGTCGAGTAAATGTGGTCCAACATTTCAATCCGAAATCTACCATTGATAATTAAAATGGCAGCGCCAATGTAGATATGATGAAAGATGCTGTCTAAATTCATTCAATTAATAGTTGTTACGCACATCCTAACTAGCCAGATTCAGATGGGGTTATGTCGTACAGATAGAAATAAAATCCTGCTTTCTTTCGAGATCTTTTTATAGGCACCAAGAATTTCATTGAGTTTATATATATATTTTTTTAATGCCGATTGTCACAGTGAAATACCGGTTCTCATTAGATTACCAAAGTAAAGCAACTTTGAGCCTGGTCAGTACCAAATGGGTAACCATTTGAGAATATCAGGCACTGTATGTGTATGTGGGAGGCTGCAGAGTAAGAGAAAGCAATTCAGTGATCCTGATCATGGCTTCTGTACTGCGAGAGATAGTGTCTTGGAAAAAACACCTAGTAGAAGAGTGTTGAGAAGGGTCTCACCACTGTACCTCCCCAAGAAAACCATAAAAAACTGGTTGTTCCAAACAACTTGAATTGAACTGTCATTTAAATTCTAATGAAACTTCTCCAATGAATATCAATAAACAGAAGAACTTCTAAGGAGACATTGTTGTCTAAAATTTCAGATTGAAGTTTAATTATTCCGTCACGTGCAGCAGAATCTCAGTGTAATATTTACAGTAACGCGTCAATTTCTCATATTTTCTACTACATTGACGTGAAGCACACCAATTATTGCCTGGATTGTACTTTGAATAACGGAATTAGTATGTTAAGTCTGTAACTTTAACCTGATTCTGTTGAATTCTTGTGAATACTGTTTGCTTAATTTCTTATTGGGCTACAGAATTAGTTGGATGGAACATGGAGAAATTTCACCCAAACTTTCATTTAATTTATAATGGAATTCTTAACAGATATGTTTGTTAAAATTAACGCTGATGAACTATCAAAAACAATTTTATATTACTAAATTAAATAGTTCCAACTGTACTTATTAATTATAAAACTTTATTAAATAGAAAAATAAAATATTCTAATTAATAAACATTATTTATTAGTTTTGATCGATGTGGCCTTCATCAGGATATATTACGATAAAGTGGTGTGAGCCAATTTATGAATTGATTCACATCACTCATCATAATATACCCAGACGTATGATTACCTCACAACTTTGATTATGCAAGTCGATAAAGAAACAAAAAACACTCAAGACGACTTCAGTGTATTCACGAATCTCTTATTTGTAACATACAATTTTATAACTTTTACCTCAAAATTTAGTACTTATGTTATACACAAAAAAAGCTTTTAAGAAACTGGTACATTATTTTTTATTCTACATAAGTAAATATATATATATATATATCATGTAAGTAGGTTAATTTGTATCCATCATATGCCATATTTTATATAAATAATTTAGTTTATATCCATCAAGTGCCACAGACAATTTTGACACTTTATATTTTCTATTTTTAAAAGAAAAAATATTAACATAAAAAACGTAATTAATGAAATGGGATTTTTTTTTGTAAGTGAGAATGGATAAATTTAATAAGTATTTTACATGGGATGCAAACTTTAAAGATGCCTTAGGAAAAGACCAATGTTTATTCAGAATAAATTGTTTTTCTGTCAATAAGGGCAAATATGAAAAAAAAAAAAAAAAAAAAGGAATAAAAACAGCTGATGTTTTTTTTTAAGTTGTCAAGTGAAAATAGCTATGAAGAAATAACTTTTTCTCTAAAATTTTGTTAATCAAAATGAAAATAGATATATTTTATTGTAAAATAAATATATATTGTTTAATTATTACGATATATCTGTATATTGCAGCAATTTTAAAATTGCGTACCATTAAAAACTCCTCAGTTGTAGTAGTAGTATTATTTATTATACACTAGTAGTATTAATATTATTGATTTTCCATAATTTTTTTCTTTGTCAATTTTTATTGTTATTAGTAGTAGTAATATTAGATGCATTTTTTAATTTTGAAAAGTCAAGGGTGCTTCATGCCAAATTTGGTACAATTCTAACAGTAGTTTTAGAACCAGTCAGTGACAAAAAAAACAAAACAAGAAATGATCAATTATAACAGATTCTATCTTAATGAAAACAACTGACTTTTTTTGTTCGAAGCGAGAACAAGTCAGTTGTTTTTATTCTTTCATAAGCCCCCTTCATATTATTACTTATTGACAAACTTCATTTTATTATGAACTAGCAGGTACCTCCGGTGTTGGTCGGGAATGAATAAAGCGTCAGTGTTCTGCTACTCCCAGCCCTAATCCCCAATATTACCATTATTTTTTAATTTCTATAATTAGGAAAGATAACTTAAAAATAATTTATAGAGTTATTTCCCTTGATTTCTTGAATGTAAAAGATTTTTTTTGACCCCAAAGTCACTAATTTGGTCCCGTGTGATCACAAATGAATATTACAGTATTTTTTTTTTTTGTATTTTTACCATAACCTGCTTGAGGTCATGCTAAATCAGACAGAAAAGACAACTTTCCTTTATATAATAGATAAACATTGGTCCTTTGTCAAAGCGTCATTTTTTTTTTAATTTAAAGAGCACTCAAATCTACAGAGCACAAAGAACAATCATAGTGAAAAATCTTGTTCAAGGTCTCTTTTTCTTGGGTTGAATATTTCGCATAATGGGATCGCTTTGAAACACGTGCATTGTTTTCTCTGGTAACGAGTATCGGCAACTTGGAATCGGTCCATAAAATGTGTGAGACTATCACCGTCTTCTTTTAGCATTTTCTGGACATGTGCGATACATCTCCGTTTTCTACCAGATCTTGCCAGTTTCAATATTGTCACATCCCGTATGTTTGTAGAAATATGGTTTTAGATAATAAGGGGTTAGTGGGTTTAACGTGGAGCCTCAAGACTTGAACGCGAGGTCACACGAAAATTAGAGTAGACGTCTCCTTTCACCATCTTCAAACACCGACAAGTGAAGAAGGGCAAATCAAGCTCTCTAGAGATAAATATATAAAAAAAAAAAAGAGCATTTTAATCCACGCCTACTGTTTCGGAACCTGATTAAATTAAGAGTTCAAAAATGTCAGTTCTCTTGTGTTATGTGTTCGACCCCCCCCCCCCCCCCCCAAACATAAATGACCACATGTGAACCTGCAAATGGCAAAATGGGGCCAGCTGGCCGAGGAAGCAACACAAGTGCTAAATATCATTCCGTTTTTGTTTTTTGTCTTTTTTTTAAATAAAAATCCATAATACATGGGACTGGTTTTGGTTCTTTGATACAACAGGGGCACATGAGAAAATTAATGTTTTCATTGGGTTTAGGAGCACATATGAACCGTAATACTTGACTTTTCCTTTTAAACTTTAATTCAAGACAGAAATTACCTTTCACTAGAATCTTTTTCAAGATGCTGACATGTATAACATTTTATCGCTAGAGGTATTGCTGTGTTTCTAATCTTATGAAAAATAATGTATAATAATTATATTTATATTTGAAAAAAATATTTACAATTTTTTTTAGTTAGAAATAGGAAAATAATTGAACTTAAAAAAAGTTTTTTTGCACTGTCTGTTAAATTAATGTTTTTAGTTATAACTGTAAACAATACATGTGTTCAAATCATATTAAATTTGTTAATTTTTATTAACTGATCTAAATTAAACATTATTTCATTGTATGTTATTGTTTTATTTATTTGAATATCTATTTGAATTAAAAGAAATTGAAAGTTCTTTTTTTAACTTATTAAACTTAAATTATTTTAAAACTTCAAATTATTATTTAAATTTTTCAATTTTTTCACAACGTTGCAAGAAATATGCCACGTCGCTTGTTTTTGGAATTCTTTTGAACAGGCGCAAAATTTAATGCTAAACTACTATTACAAATGAACAAATAGCACAGAATTTTATAATATATTTCAAAGTTTAAAGGCTTCAAAAAATACTATCAAATTTTGAATCATCATGATTTTAAATAATTGCAAGTAACTTTTTAATAGCTTATATTTAATATCATGACCCATAAAATTATATTCATAATTAATTTGTATTACTCGGACTACTATTCTCATTGTGGTTGTTATTTTCTACAACGTTTAAGTCGATGTAACCTCTGACCTGATTCAGGTGCATTGAAATTTTGTACAGGTTTCCCAGTTCGGTATAAATATTTCCAATTTTGAAAAGATACACCTGAAGAAGATCAGAGTTTACATCGTCCGAATAATCCAAATAATATGAATACTAATCCTTATCCTAAATAATACTGATACTAAGTCTTATTATGAGTGATACCCTCCGATGGAATACACCAGATGGCAAAAGTCAGTTGGAAGCCTCATCACACCTACATTGATAAATTTGTAAAAGATTCTGGATGACATTTGGAGAATCTGCCGATGCTATGTCTGACAGAAATGCTTGAAGGGAACGAGGCAAGAGAATCCAAGAATAATTGAATCCTTATCCTCAAGTGAGTTTAGCCTTGATAAGTGGTGACTCATAAATATAAGAAAAAAAAAAGAAAAATTAAATTGAAAAATAGAAAGGAATTTCTGTCTTTAATTAAAGTTAATAAGGCAAAAATGCAAGTATTATGGTTCATTTGCACAACTGAACTAAAGGAAAACATGCATTTTCTGATGGGCTGAAGTCGTATGAAAATAATTTTGATTTTTCTAGTTGCTAATTTTAATGGTTGACAGTAGTCGGCTGCAAACACTGACCAAAAAACAAACGGATAAGAACGCGTGTAGGGAGTGAGGGGGGAAATGATTTGGTTAGAACTAATTGAACTGGCAGTGAACAATCATGGTAGGTTTGGAAGAGGAGAGGGGAGGGGAATGTTGCATAATTAAAACAAACTAATCGGAGGCAATTTTGTTTCGATAAACCTGCTTTTTTCTATCCGTTGAGATAGAGTTTTGCTTTTTTTCTTCTCATAAGTTCAGTAAGAGGTTAAAAAATCATGGTCCTTTAAAAAAAAAAAAAAAATGCCTTTTTTATCTAGCGAAGATTTTTCTATTTCAAGTGAAGGTAATTTTGGTGCACTTAAAAAGGCAATTGCTGTATTAGACGCATACACTGCGTGTTGATGCATAAAAGCAAACGCCTTTATGTCTTAAAAATCGTTAGGTTTGGGAACAGAGGCAGGTTAAAAAAATTTAATAAGTTTTCTTTGTGGTAACTCATGCTTCACATAGTAAAAAATAATTTTGCAGGTAGTATGATGAAAAAGAAAAAATATATATATTACAACACACAAGTCACCTAACCTTGTAAACCTCAGATTTTTCATTGATCTTTAAAAAAAAAAAAATGACATTCATTTTGCAAGAAACCTTTGTAAAAAAAATAGTTTCCATTCTTGTAAGATTTTTTTTTCAAAGGATGCTTTATTTTGATTTCTTTAATTCCATTCATTTGTAGGGAAAAACTCTTGATTAATAATTAAAAAAAAAAACAACCCGAAATCCATTCAGTTTAACAATCTTTGAATGAACCGTTCGTTAGCATTTGAAAAAATGAAGAAAAAAAATGCTTCCATTTTATTCTTTGTATATGCAAGAAACAGTTAATTTTAAGAAACATTCTTTCTAGTTTTCACAAAAAAAAAACATTTTTTCTTTTTTTCAGAGCCTTGCAAGGAATTTTTTTAAGTAAAAAAGATTTTGCAATGAACCGTTAAAAAAAATCCATTCAATTTTTTTTCTTTAGGTTTTTGAATGAATAAAAAAAAAAATAGAGATTGTATAACAACCACACAGAAGGGGAGGTAATTTAAGAAATATTCTATTTTGGAATTTTTGAGATGAGGATTGATAATTTGGACTACTATTCTCATCTTGGTTGTTATATTCACAACATTTCAGCCAGTGTAACCTATGACCTTCATTATGTGCATCTTTTCGAACTTGTGAATCTTTGTCATAATGAAACAATATACCCCCGAAGATTAAATAAAATGTTCAGTTCAAGAGTCTATACACGTTCCCAAAGTTTGACTAGATGGTTTTCAATTTAGAAAAGATGCACCTGAAGAAGGCCGGAGGTTACTTCAGCTGAAACGTTGTGAATATAACAACCAAGATTAGAATAGTTGTTCGAATAATTGAAATAAAGAAAGGTTTTGGATTATTCAGACTACTATTTTCATCTTGGTTGTTATATTCACAATCTTTTAACTGATGTAACTTCCTACAGATGCATTTTTTTCAAACTTGGGAATCCTTATGTAGAACTCGGGAATCTGTATGGAATTTTGAACAGAACAATTTATTTAATCCCTGGAGGTAGATTGTTCTCATTCCATCAGCCATGATCGAAGTCTTAATTTTTATGTCATTCTTAGTTATTATCATCTGAAACAAGGATTGAACTTTCAACCTCCAGAAGACTGTCAAATAGAACTGATTGTTAATCAAGGTTTTTATCTGTTATGCCACAGGTCTATGAAAATAACAACCAAGACGAAATTAGTAGTCCGAATAATCATAATTAAGAAATGTTGTTCTGAACTCTAGTTACTGTGTCTAATTTTAACATATATCATTAACAATCATCTTTAAAATGATACACTCCCTGTCCTCCTCACTTGACCTGAGATGACCGTATAATGATTGATGGTTTAACGACTCGTTAAGCGCCAACAAACCAAACCGTCCTTCTCAGAGAAAGAGTCTTTCCTTATGGAGATTACATTTTAACACTTTTATAGAATAGTTGGGAGAATTCAAAACATTATGTAAACAAACAAAAAAAAAAAACTAGGAATTTAATGGCTCAAATAACTTCATTTATCTTTGTATTCAATGGTAGATTTATCAATAAACATAAATTTTAAAACAATATTCTTAAACTGAAGAAGA
Organism: Sepiola atlantica; assembly: GCA_963556195.1. NCBI lineage: Eukaryota > Metazoa > Mollusca > Cephalopoda > Sepiida > Sepiolidae > Sepiola > Sepiola atlantica. Next base: position 158,262,703 of record OY744517.1, read on the forward strand.
TCCAATTTTAGAGGAATCTATGGTAAACCTCACCTATTGTACACTATTATCATGTAGAAATTGGATAAAATTGATCATCAGTCTTCAATATAATTACAATTTACTTTTTAAAGTTTTTAAATTTTAATTTTTAGTAAAATTTTGAATCGTTGACAGCCATGTTTACTTGAAGATTATTATTATTATTATTAAATTGTCAACTGGTTATGTCTCTACCTTCTTCGTCTTTTAGATTTACACAATTTAATGGATGAAAAGCAAAGGCAAAAGTTAAAACAGAACTAGTAGATAATTTAATAATAACAAGTCATTGATAAAAACTTTGAGTAAAAGTTTAAATTTATAGACTTTAAAAAGCAAAGTGTGATTTTCTTTCAGGAGTAAATATGCAATTTAAAACCAACAATCAATTTTATCCAAAATCTTTGTGATAACTAAACAAAATAGTTGAGATTTTTCAACGCTGCTTATTCTTAAATTCCATAATTTAACCAAATTAATATATATTTTACCAGGTAAAAAAAATAATAAATTTGATTGTTTATTTTTGTGTGGTTGATTATACACTAATAAGAATGAAGAGGGGGCTTTTTTCTCTACCTGATTTAAAAAGAAATGTCATTAATTTACATTGTGAGGGATCTTTTTTTTTCAATATATATATATATATATATATATATATATATATATATATATATATATATATCTTTATTCTAAATCCGTCAACACCGGTTTTTTGGGGGGAGGTATAAAAATGAATAAAAAGGAAAGAAAAGGACCATGGTTCTTTGCTCTTATGAAAACTATTTCCTCATCCTTTGCAACTTTGTCAAGAAACTCACTTCTTTCAAAAGTTCAGCCGGGACCCACGTGTTTTAATTATTGTTAGATTTTGATAGTTATAAATAAATAGAATATACTTGAAAGGCTCCTTATTATTTAAGAAAAAAAAATGCTGTTGGAACTTTGCCTACAGTGACTTGATTTCCCTTTAGCAGGTGTCATATATATATATATATATATATATATATATATATATATATATAATGTATTCTTACCGCTCGACCAAGAGTAGTCTACACTGGACTGTACTTATCTACCCCTTGCTTCTCGTTATATGTATATATGTAATTACCTCCCTCTACTGGCATTCTCCAGTTGAAGAATCGCTTAGTCAGGGAATATTTCGTTTAATAAAGCCTTGTTAAGGAATACAAATCTTTTCAACTCATGTCAGCAGGTTTTGTTTCTTTCTTTTTTCTTCACCAGAATCAACAATAAAAAAATTAGATTTAATCCGTTGTGTTAAATAAGCTTAGAGTTGACCGTCTTTCTTTTTGCATCATCATATAAACATTATGGCCAAATTTTACAAAGAGAAAAAAAAAACATACACAAAATATTCATGGACATACTTTGGAACTGTCATATTTAAGAAATATTCTTAAGCCAAATATACGATTTTGCTTTGCACAGAAAACGAGGCGGAAATTACCAACGATCTCGATAGAGAGAAAGAGAGAGAATGTGTGTTTAATATGTCCAATAGAATGTTTCAGGCAATTGAAATACAATGTAACAACCTTTTTCTTGTTTTCATTGCAAGAAGGTCACAAAAAAAAAAACAAAAAAAAAACAAACATTGTCTAAATCTGTGGTTCTTATACTTACTACTTTCTTAGCCACAAGTAAAACCCATCTAAAGATCCATGACACTGTAACACGAATTTTCAGGTAAGTATACAAAGACAAAATCGTGCATGACTAAGAATTTACTGCCGTTTGAGTACTAATGACATCTGATGAAATATAAAGAAATCATAAAATAAGTATAGCCAATTCCTTAAATAGAAGTAATCCCACTAAAAGATGACTCATTATATTTTAGTTTAAATGATTGAATTTTCTTTAATTTCTAAATAAAAATAAATCAAATAAGCAAGTTTTATATATATATATATATAGTCAAGAGAAGCTATTCACCATTAACTGAAAATAATGCATTATTTTTGTTTCTTGTATGACAAATTTTGCCATTCTCAAATATACATATGACTATAGTCACAAATAACAAATCTAGTAAAATATTATGAAGTTAATTTTATACCCAGCTTTACAAATGTTTTCCAATAAAGATTAATAATTATGTGTAAAGCACACCAATTAAGACCGGCAATTCAAGCTAGAGTCATATGTCACACACTAATGAAAGTTTCCACTTGACAGATATGGAATATGATTCTTTACTTAATTTCATGTAGGCCTCAGATGCTTTCACAAACCATATTGTAGAACCAGGTGTATATAATATGTGTATATAATATATATATATATATATATATATATATATATATATATATATATATATATGGTGTTATAGAAGGTCAATTCAAAACAACATGATACCATTGATTTCAAGTCAGCGAGTGTTCAAATTTCGCCGACTATTCTCAGTCATAGTTCAGAAGGAGAACTTGTACCTGTGCTGCAGAAGAGGGGCCGCCTTATGCGGGCATTGTCTTAGATGGCTTGACTAACGATCCAATACGTCTAGAGAAAGCCCCCTCCACTCAAAAGAATCAATCTATTTTTCCACAGAAATTATCTACATACAACTCCCTACCCTGGGTATACACCCCAATCTGATTAAGAACCACAGGTTTAAAGTAATTAAATTTTTGAATTTATAAAAAAACTCAAATCATTCAAGTTTTTATTTCGTTTTTTTTTTATTAAATTAATTTACTTATTTTATTCTATTTATTTATATTATTGTTGTTGTTGCATTTTTTATATGAAATTTCCAGGTCAGAGATAATGTATGCAAAAAAAAAAGGAATATACTTTCTGGAAAGCAATTAACACAGTCATATTTGGCTTTAAAGAATTTTTCAACCCATCACTTAGCATTTCCACTGAAAAAAAAAACAAAAAAAAACTGGAAGAATCAGTTTTTGTTCCCCATTTTCTTTTCTTTTTTTTTCTTTAATTCTTTAATCTTGAGCAAGAGTACTGGAGATCCGGAATGCAAAGATTTTTGATAAGTCATTTTTTTTTGTTTTGTTTTTAGAGATATATAAGTATATTTTTTTTCTAAATAACTTGATTATTTTTAATGTTTTACATGCATAGCAAATATAACTAAATAACAAATGATGTTGTCACTGGTATGACTTGAACCTATGAGGAGGAAGGGGAGAAGGAGGAAGAGGAGACCCATCATTAAACAATTCTCACGATGATGTCTCAGCTAAACTGAGGGCATGTGAACCCTTGATCATAGGTTCAAATCCTGTTAGTGGTTAATTTGGTCTTTGTTTAAACTTTTTTATGCCTGTGTATTAAAAATAAAAAATAAAACATTTAAGTCAAGTTTTGAAATAATTTTACTTATATATATATATATATATATATCACTTTATCAAAAAATAAAATGATTAAAATCAGAATATCATGTAAATGTCAAATGACGAGATGAGTTACTTCTCTTGAATGGTTATACAGGAGCAGAGACTATTTAAGGCAGGTATAATGACTGCTAAAGATGTGAAGTGGACCAGAAAATGTCTATTGAGACTATTAACATTTAGTAGGAGAGCATAGATAAAAAAAACGAATGGTTCGTTTTGTATATAAATAAAACAATTGTTAATGTTTCGAATAGCACCCAGAGATATTCACTGGTCCGCTTACATCACACCTTGAGTGGTAAGCATGTCTGTTTTAAATAGTCTTCAATTCCTGTATAATCATTCAAGGGAAGTAATTCATCTTGTCATCTGACATTAACAATCTCCTTCTCTTATCAATTATACAGCACATTCTTCACATATTATAATTTCTTTCGTTTTTTTTTTTTAATTTATTTAATTTTTAATCATTAGTGGGAATTTTACACAGATACGTGCATAAAATGGAGAAGGGGGTATGTATCAGATATTCTTAAGAATTAAACAAAGACTTTTAAAAATAGGAATAATAAAATATAAAACTGGTACAAAGAAAAATTTAAAAAATGTTTTAGAGTATACATATAAACCTTAGCTATCAGAGATTTTATTCTAAGAATTCTTTACACTCTGATGACGACTGAACATAATTATGAATGCTTGATATTTTCTGTAATCTTAAGTATAGAATTGCGGATTAAGTAAGAATTTATTTTTTTTTATAATTTATTTTTTTTAGTAACAATTCAAAAAGTGTTTATTAACTGAAGAGTTTCTTGAAGACCGAACATTTTTTGGTGGTGGTGGTGGTGGTGTTGTTCATCCCCTGCCTGCCATAATACATCACCGTCAGTGAAACACGTTCCAAACGCAACTCTGTTTTGTAAAGCTAATGCTTTAACTGAACTGTGATCCCACCAACCATCCAAAGAAACACAATTGAACGAGGGCCAACAACTCCAGAAATTATCCACTGTCACTGGAATAAAAATAAATCTGGCAACAAAAGATTTTTTTTTTTCATTTCTGTGTCTTGAATGACAGAACTCTTGTTCAAGCATAAGTGGTGCCAAAACATATTTTATATTACCGTAACTAAAGAACTATTAACACAGGATTGATTTAAAAAAAAAAGAAAAGAAAAAAAAGAAAGAAACGATTACAGAAAGGATCCCAAATCTTTACGCCCTAAGAAGAAACAAGAAAACTAATTATTTAAGAACCAACCCCCCTACCCATCCACTTCAAATAAAAAGACATTTCCTGTCATTTCTTTCAAAGTTTTTAAAAAAATTTCTGATAAAAAGATTTTCTGCTACCAAATTTGATCAGAGTACAAATCATCATAGAATTTGTGTAAACATTATTACTTATTCATTTATTGTAAAAATGTCACAGTATTTCTTATTTTATTGTTGGGTGTATATATTGAAGCTAATATTAAGTAGACTTTGTGCTTAGACACACTGGAGGACATAACATTGATTAACAAAATAAAGAAAAAGTTTGGGTCAAAGATTGACAAAAAAACACCTTTTTTTTTCTTTCTCAGAATGTTATATATAAAGGACCGAAAACTGTTGCGATGAACAGATATTCCATTATGGTAATGTGTAAAGAGGTCAGTACAGTGAAAGGGAAGGCAGAAAAGAGATGAGATAAAAAAAAAAATGAATTTAAGGTTGAGGATGTAACGAGGAGGTTTAAAAATTCTTTTTTTTAGGTGTAATGATGAGACCCAATAAATTACTGTACGTACAAGGAGTTGTCTCCTTTCGTAACAAGCAGCTATACCAGAGAAGAGACGCTGGTATAGTTAAGGCGTTGATTTGGAGGTCTCGTGAAATATGGAAGAAATATTAGTTGCTAGACACAACAGCACTTAAAATAATAAAAGGGATCTAATTTTTGAAAAAGGTATAAAAATTATTGCGTATTAAATCTAGATGCGCTTTCGTTTGTTTTGTTTCCTTTTTTTTTTTTTTTTTTTAAATAAGATGCAAGTCCTGCCTTTTTCCCCCTTTTCATCAATCATATACAAAAATGTCTAAAAACTCAACTTTTAAAACGATATTTTTTAAATAAAAAATATATTAAAAGAAAAAGAAGTAGCATTTAATAAAATTAAAAAGTTTTTATATGATTAGTATTTTTTTTTTTTAATTATAAATTTAAAAAATTCAGGTAACCAAAATAAAAAAATTTCTAGCAAGTCATACAAGCTTCCTGAAGAAAATGAAAATTTGAGCTATAAATTTTGAATACCCCATTCTTAATCAAATATCAAACTATCAGCCAGGGTTGCCAGGTTGAAGCTACTAATAACAGTGAATCAAAAGTCTAAAAGTAGGTCAACTTTATGATTTTGCAGATAAAAATATTCAATTTTTATTATATCATTGAACAAAGTTACATTTTGAACAATATGTTAATTTCTTGATTTGCTATGAAACATATAAGCAAAAGTTATACTTCATGTAAAACTAGCAAATATATGCTCCTTCCGGTCTCATATTTTGCTAGCTTGGAAGGATGATATCATTTTGACCAAACATATACTACACTGATCCCCAAAGGAGGAGTTAATGCCTTGGAGGATGATATCATGACAACAGAACAGATAGTGTACTACTCCCTCCCCCTCAAATGGAGAAGATAATCATAGAAGGATGATATCAGGAGGAACGAACATATACTATACTACCTCCAAAAAGAGGAGATAATACCTGGGAGGATCATCTCATAAAAGGAGAAGGTAATACCTGTGAGTATAGTATCATGGCAACAGAACAGATACTATATTACCTCTTCCCCAAAAAGAGAATGTAATACCTGGGAGGATTAGTCCCACCCCCTTAAACAGGGGAGGTAATTCCTGAGAAGACGGTCTTATGACAACAGAAGAGATACTACACTACCCTACCCCATTAAAAGATAATAAAATAATAGATTAAATCATTTTCTTTTCATTCATTTAAAAATATGTAGTCATAAAAACATTATTTTTATGGTTCCTTGGCCTTTTGACTAAGATCAAAGTGTAGTATCTCTTCTCAGTATCCCAGCAACATCAGACGTTTTACTATCGCCGAAAATATTGCGTGTCTATAAGAAAATACGAAAATGCAAAATTACAACTGTATATTACAGAATATTAATTTATTAGAAGCTGTTTAAAAAATAAATATGCAAATTAAGAAGACCTAAGGGTATTTGCAGTTTACTATATATATGGTATTTCAAAATCTTATATTTTATCATTGAATTAAATAAGCACAACCTGTTTTGATAAGTTGGAAAACACTTTCGCATGTATTCATTTAGATATGATGACACTGAACACTTGTTGTTATACAATAAATTAAACATTTATATAAAAATACGCTACGGCAATTTCATCTTCGTACTTACGTTATCATCCTCCACCCACTTTTTAAAAGATGCTGAAGATGCAATGCAAAAAAAGTTATTTTAAAAATTTCATCTGATGTCGCTATTCTGTTGAATGCAAAACTAACTAAAATACGCTTTCTTGGCCTTCAGGCTAGGATCCAAGAATAGTATCTGTTTTGTTTTTTTCAAAAATAGTACAATAATATTGTGGGGGCTATGTTCGTGCCGCACGTCGATAGAATAGAAATATGTCACAAACTACTACGAGGATTTGGGAGATAAACCCTGATAACCAGATATATTCTGAAACTACATTAACCATAGTACTTAGATAAGTATATTTCAGTTTGAATAAAAGTGGTACAATAATATCGTGGGTATGCGTTCACACGGGATGTCCATAGAATGGAAATATTTTTAAGCACGGCAGCAATATAAAACAGATGAAAGATACAACTGTGAAATTTCCACGGGTCCCGTTAGTGTATTTCAATATTAAAAACAAAAGCTGTATTTTATGTAAAAACTCCAAAGCAACACTGGATATTGACTTGAAAAATTTTGTTCCAGTTAAAAGAATATGAAGATCTAAAGCTTAGAGTTAGCATTTATTTTGAAAGAAACCTCGAATGATGCTAATTTTGAAAGAAACCTCGAATGATGCTGATTTTGAAAGAAACCTCGAATGATGCTGATTTTGAAAGAAACCTCGAATGATGCTAATTTTGAAAGAAACCTTGAATGATGCTAATTTTGAAAGTGTGTGTTAGGGCTATGTCATAAAGGAGAATTCTTGTCTTGATTCATCTATCAATTGACGGTGAAACATTCACGAAGTTCGTGCACCACAATGCTCGCTTACTCATCGCGGCCAGAAGCTCTAATCCTGAGAGGCCTGTGTCTTTCTCTAGAAGAGTCTTGATTGTAATATGAGGCCTTCCAGCCCGTCGTTTGACCTCCGGGGTCCACAGGAGCACTTTTCCAGCAGATTCGTTGTCGAGATACATCTCCAGCCAGCACCAAAAGTTGGTGTTTAACAACTGCATATATGCGTGAAAATCTACCATACAGAATTTTGTCTGTTATATGGTCTTGCCACTATATGTTGTAGATGACATGTAGCATTTTGATGTATGATCCATCAAGTTTCTTAGATTGAGCAACATTTAGTGTCCAAGAGTCTGATCCGTAGAGTAGGATGGATTCGATTGATGCCTTGAAAACATTCAGTTTTGTCTCATTCTTGATAGCGGCTTTCCAGATTTTGTCAAAAGTTGATTGCACTTCATGCTAAGACGTTGATAAAGTAACGATGTAAGGCTGACAAGTTTAATGAACAGGCGGAGGATGGTATTACCAGTCGTGTAAGCTACGCCCATCTCTGCCAACACAGTGGGAAATAAGGTACGGAATATAATAAAGAACTATATGTTTTTATACACATGTCTTGCTGTGTTTATCAGTGATGATCCGGTCATGAAGAAGAACCCCATCAACAAAGATTCTCAATCAGAAAGTCCAGAATGTCCAAAAGAAGAACCAGGCCAGAAGAAATCAATCAAAGAAGCCTTTAGATCTCATAATCGCTTCATCTTCATCAGCCAAAAGAAATAACACCTGTATATGACAGTAACGTCACAAATTTTTTAAATGAGTTTTTTTTTTAAAGTCAGTGTTAAGTATCGTTGAATTCGTCCGAACTAAAATGCAGTTTCAAAAGTGTGGTTTAAGTCTCGAAAGTCTAATACTGGCCCGACTCTTCCTTTCATAGCCTGGCTCACTCCCATCAATGGTAACACTATTGAATTCACACTTCGCAAGAGAATACCATCCACAATTCACCTTTTCATCTCCTTCTCAAACTCTTTTCATCTCTCAGGGAATTCTTATCAGTTTTCTTTTAATACTGGAGGTTCTCCCGTCCAATTCCATCTCGCCACCCGTCCTCTCTTTCCATCAAACACTGCTTCAAAAAGTCCTTATCCTCTATTTTACAATAGTTTGAGACTTCAGCAGCATAACATATCCAATTCAGCACTATGGCTGAGTTAGTTCTAATAAGTAACCAATTCACGACTTGCAGTTGATTCTGGCAATCCTGCTGGAAGAGGTCTACGTGGACACCGCAAGAAACCATTTCACTGCCGATTTCGATTGAACCGGAGGAGGGATACCTTTTCAATCAGGATCCCTGAACCTTGGAATAGACTCCCAAGAGAGATAATAAATCTGCCAACAATGCAGCAATTCAAGGTGAATTTGGGCAGGTGCTGGGCTACTGTATCCTCTTCTGTGTAAATTTCTACCACTCTTTCCCTACATGGCAACTAAAATAGGCTTGTTTTATTTTTTGTCAAATTAATTGAATTGAATTGCTACCTTCTAAAATGCATAATTTATCCAATTCAGCACTATGGCTGAGTCAATTCTAAAAAGTAACCAATTCACTACTCGTAGTTGATTCTGGCAACCCTGCTACCGTCTAAGGAGAGCTACTAAATTTTCTTTATTTGTTTTTCCTTCTTTTGTAAGGTGGGTAACAAAATAGGGGGAATAATGATACAATACCCCCTTTTTAATTGTGAGGGTATCACTTATTACTGTTAAAATGAGAGGACAAGGCACAGGAACAATGGTAATGTAGAAAAAGACATACGAACGATTGGAGTCGTTTTAACAGATGTTTGTGAGATGAATTAGTGAAATAAGCCAGAAATACAATCAATCTGTTATCATATATTTTGCTTATATTTTAAAGGAAGAGGATGAGGAGGAGGAAGGGAAAAGACAATATTTTTTTTATGAGAAGCTAAAATAAGAATTAAGGCAACATCTAATAAGAGTAATATCAAAATGGTTTAATTTTATTTTTTGGTTTAAGTGGAAATTAGGGTGTAAGAGAGATTAAGTAATAAGTTAATAATTTCATATTTTTTGTAACAAAAAATAAAAATAAATAAAAAATGCTACCCCTCACACACATACAAACATATTTAATTTTCTGTTTCTCCATATGACATAAAATACCCTACCCCTTTATGTGATTGTATAGTTATGAGTGAAAAAGAAAGCGCACAATTATACATATGTACACAGCTTTTTTTAAAATAGAATTGAGCAAGGTTTGGGTGGGAAAAAAGGTTGCTCGTCCAACACAGTAAAGTTAGTGACAGTTGGAGGAGAAGGAAAGAAACAATGGGTTTTTTTTTTTAATTAATTAATTTTTTTTTTCGTTTTTGCTTAATTTTTATTGAATTTACTTTATTTTTTATTTTAGGCTTTAATATTTTTTTTTAAGTGTATGACCACAAGAAGTAACAGCAGATAAGTAATAAAAAAAAAGAAAATATATAGATATTCTGCTGGTTAACTTCTTTGGACAACATCATCACAGAGTGAAGTTTGTGCATAAGATATGATGTGAATTTATGTTGGTTGAATCAAAAGTGATTTTTCTCAGTGATAAAAACGATTTTTTTTCTCCTTTTTTATTTACTTCTTTTTTTTTTTATAAATGAGAAGGTGCCAAACAGGGATGTATGTAAGTGTGTGTGTATGTGTGGATGATATGAAGTAACCATTTTTACTTATATGGCCTTGGAAGTTTTATTTCTCAAAATAATTAAAATACAAATAAAAAGTTCTCAATTTGTTTAAAGAAAAGATTTAAAAAAACTCTTAAAGATATTTTCAAAAGTTCAATACTAACTTGAACAAGGCGAGCAATTTTCAGTGATAAGAATTAAAAAAATTTTTTTTATAAGTCCCAATTGGAAACAGCTTTAGTTATTATGTTTTTGTTTTTATTATATTTCGTTTAAAAATGTATCTTTTTTTACTTCATTTAAAACAAGGCAAATTACAGCTTTTTGTTGTTCAAATTTAAATATTTTTTTACCAACCTTTTCAAATAACACAGGCATTTCAAATGTATATCAATTTTATTAATATTATTAATTTTGTAAAGTGGATATTTTCAACCCATTTTCTTAATAAAAAATTAATTATATTTTAGAGTTATTTAAGGCTGGTACCAGAAAGAACTGGAGGACTTCAGGAGATAAAAAATAAAAAAAATAAAAAGATAAACCTAATTAATTTTAAACTAAATAAAATCTTTTGCAGTTTGAAAAAATAATTTTTTTAAAAACAAATTGAAAAAAAAAGAAAAGAAAAGAAATAAAATAAAGGTTTTTAAAAAAATTGCTAATTGCTCCGTTTCCATCTGAGATCTCTGCCTTCGGAAGGCCTTGGGCCAATAGGCCAAGGTCAAGTTGTAAGAAGAGATATAAATAAAAGCCACAACTATTTATGTTGGTAAACACTGCAACACTTGCCATGTTGAAGGCAATGGTTAAGGGAATTGTCTCAAACTCCAATATGGAGGATTACCGTTTCAAACATTTGATGAAATTAACCATCAACGCATTATAAATCAAATAAAGTTTTTGTGCATAGCAGAGAGAACTCGGCACAAGGCTACGGGAGGTTTGATTTTTGATTTTTGATTTTTTTTGTTCGTTTGAGTATTTAAAAATCATCTTTTTTTGTAGGTTGTTATCTATATATATATATATATATATATATATATATATATATATATATATATATATATATATATATATATATGTGTGTGTGTGTGTTAAATAAAAAAAATAATTTTCCAGGAGTTAAATAAAAATGTCAAATGAATATAATAAGAAAGAAGTGCCACAACTTAAAAAAAGAACACGAAAGTAACTCATTTTTTTCTTTTTCGAAAGAAGCAAACAGAATTTCTTGAGGAGGGGGAGGATTTTCGATTAGACTCAAATTACTTTTATTTTTTTTAATAAAAATAAAGGTGAAAGTAAAATTGTTTAAAATAAAGTTTTTTTTCCAATTATATAAGTGACTCATAGCCGAATGGATAGGAGCGTCGACTGTCTACTAGATGGTCGAGTTTCAATCCCAGCTCGAGGCACTTGCTAGTCAAGCCACACTGAATAGCTGTGATAGAGCGAAACAGTTTGTCTGTGGATGACTATATATATATATATTTATATATATATATATATATATTTATATATATATGGAACTAAGTTCTTAAAAGGAGAAAAAAGATTTATATCTTTTTAAATTTAAAGAAAAATGTTTTTACACAATTAAAAAAATTTTTTAAAGACATTTTAGGAAATTAAAAATTTTAAAGATTAAAAAAAAAATATTTTTAATTAAAATTTTTTTTTTTTTAGAAAACAATTTGAATATTTTTATTTTGTCAAAGACTTATATTTTTCAGAAATTAAAAGAAAAAAAGTGATAATTATTGACATCACCACCCAAACCTTAAATCTTCCTCTATTTTGAGAAATGAACATATGATTACTACTACTACTACCACTACGGCTAAAAGAAGGAAGCATCTATGAAAGGGATACACTAAACATCACCCATTGAAACCTACCATTGTTTTGTATTTGTGTCGAGTGAAATGTCGCACATGATTGATGGGGATCAGTTCCATGTAAGCATGACCACAAATGGTGAGAGATTTTATCACAAGAATTACACAAGCAGTCCTTTCAAGCAGTAAAACTGAAGTTTTGGAAAATCTTCTGGTCTATTGTTCGGAACAGCTCCTTATCAGGTGGGGTCAGCTTCGCTTCGTCTGCAGTGAACTCCTTGTCAAAATTAGTGGAATCACACTCAGATTTCTGAAAGAAAACAAACAAAAATCAAGTCTCAGAATTTTTGAGATGAGGATTGATAATTTGTATCATTTGTATTATTAGGACTACTGTTATTCTCACAACGTTTCAGTTGATGTAACCTGTGAATTAAACATAGAGTTCCGTTCAGAATTCTGTAAAGATTCCAGAGTTCGACTAGAGGTACCTTAAGAAGATCGGAGGTTACATCGGACAAAATTAATCCTGAAGAATGGATTTGAAATGATGCAGGCAGCTGCTAATTACTAAGACGAGAACAATAAAAGAACAAGTAATAATTGGTTTTTGCTATAATGAGGTTCAGTGGATTCGGCTTTCCAGCAAATGACATTTGCTATCTCTCTCTATCTCTCTCTCTCTCTCTATATATATATATTCCCAAGAATTATAGATTTTTAATTGTATTTTTTATTTTCATATATATAAGCAACAGTTTTGTGTATGAATTTTGGAAAATCATTTAAAACAAAAAAAATATCATTTACATAAAAATAGTGACACAAAACTACATCGACTGGTATACCCATACATTTAAATCATAAATAACTCGTTAAAGCAAATACCATGAATAAATCTTCGAAGATATGAAGAACCTGAAGCATAAAAAACTTTTACCAAAATAGCTGGATTTGGCATTAAATAACTTGAAAATGGTTGATATACCATAAAACAAAGCATACAAATCAAACACCATGAATAAATATTCGAAGATAAGAGCTTGGAGCATAAAAACATTTACCAAAATGGCTGGATTCAATTGAAATAAATCAAAATTTTTAAAAGCCCTATTTGGAAGAAAACATTTTTTTTTCATTTAATTAAGAAATTAAATCAACTAGAATGCATTTTGGTTTCTTAGAAAACAAGTCAGCCATTCTAATGAATTACTTCATGAAATTCAATTATTCTGGCTTTACATATCTTTGCAATTCCTCATGTATTAAAATAATATTGAAAGTTTTGGAAGTTATTTACATCCAATAAGTTTAGAAATAGACATTAAAACATTACCTTAACTCCCGGACTCTGCCGGATAGGGGCAGCTAGTATATATATAATATATATATATATATATATATATATATATATATATATATATATATATTACAATACTTGGTTTTACTTACCACTCGGGGCTTGAATGGAGGCTCTACCTCTCTCTTCTCTAATTTTTCCCAATCAATAGGTTTAAAGAATGGATGATTCCGAATATCCCCTTGGGGACAGTTAGGCATCCCTAATCGAACTTGAGGGTTTCGCTCAAGTAACTGAAAATGAAATAAATTTTTTCGTCAAAAATCATAATTATAAGTATTTATGAGTACAACATTTTAAAATGACATTTAAAAAGAGCAATATCCGATAAGATTCGATAAAGTTTGAACTAAGCATAGCCAATTCCAGAGTCCAGGTTGATATAGATTAGGCCAATCATAAACTCTTGTATCAATCTTTTATATGTTAAATAGAAGAAAAAGATAGCAGCAATATATCTGTGGTAAATAGCTAATTTGAACAATCTACTTTTTAGTCTTATACAAGGTGGTCTGGATATTCCAATTTTTTAAAAACAATTTTAAAATTAATACAATTTTCTGCAGAGAACCAAGATGGCGTCCATATAAAAAATGATTAGGCAATCAAAACACGAATGACACCAGTGCATACAAAGAATCTATCTTATTAAATAAAATCCTATTTTTAATGAGTGGTAGTAAGTGTAGTCCAAAATGTGAAAGTGAGGCTCCTCCTCCCCCCCTTTTTAGTAATTGTATCAATTGAACGATGATAGCTTATCAGTTTTTCGACCATTGTCCATCCCTAAAGTTAGTGGATTTATTCCACTAAAAAAAGAAAGGGGAAAAAAATCTGCAAAATTATTAATAACTTACCCCACTTAAACATCGAACAGCATCGGTTGGAAGCCACCGAGGATAGAATAATTCGTCATGGAGGATTGACTGGAAAAGATCATCTTCATCATCTCCATGGAATGGCGACTGTCCCATTAACATTTCATATTGTAGTACTCCAAAGGACCACCAATCCACGGAAATTCCGTATTTTTGTCCATGTAAAATCTGAATAGAAAAATGAACCAAAAATAACATCAGTAAGCATTACATTGGTACATCATTTCATATCTTTTTTCTAACATATAAAGTTATCGTGTCGGTTTTTGAATCAGACCCAAATAGCATTTAAGCTGACAACTCTTCCATACAACCACTTTCTCACGGAAGAGATGTTGCTAGTCTCTCTCTACTCAATCATTATTTCTATAGAAAGTGCTCGACTGAGCTGCAATCTGTTTCCTCCTTGTAAGACATTCGCAGCAAGAACTAGTTTTCTACCACACCGAAAAAAGAGTTTCCTTTCTCCCTCCATGTGCCTTGTTCATTATGAAGAAGTTTAAACAGTTTGACACGACAGAGCTTAAGCATGAATGAAAACCCAAAATTGTCACAGAGGACGGCACAAAAACTGTCACAAGAGCCGTTTTGAAAGACATCGCCAAAAGTTTGGATACAATAAGAAAGATCGTAAGTACTCCCACAATATTTAAATAGAAATAGGTTATATGGAAATCGATGACAACGAACCCCTCTTCACAAACCATATCACTTTGTTGCTTGGTTTAATTTTGCCAAAACGTTCTTGGAAAAAAAAAATTGCTTTTGGGAACAAGTACAATGGAGTGATGAAACAAAAATTTATCTTTTTGGACATAGTGATGTGCAGAAGATTTGCCGCAAGATAGGTGAGGCTTTCTTCCTGAAGAACACAGTGTCAACATTAAAATATGGAGGTGGCTCAATGATAATTTTGGGTTGTTTTAGCTCAAGGGGGACTGGACAATTAATTGCAATATGAGAAATAATAAAATCAGAATACTAGCAAAATTCTGGATGAAAATCTACAACTATCAGTGGAAAATCTCGATCTATTTTTCAGCAAGATAATGATCTGTAACATATGTCTAAATCAGTGACTGCGTGGCTTCAGAAAAAGAAAATAACAAATCTGTGATGGCTTTCAATGAGTCTCGACATGTAATCCTATTGAAATTATATGGCAACGGTTGAAAATTCGAATAAATCGTCAGTCATCAAAAAGTACTAAAGAATGGAAGAAAAACTCAGACAAGACTTCAATTAACGACTGCAACAAGTTATAAAGATTAGAAGCTTCTAATTATTGATTATATAAATTTATATATACATTATGCTCATGATTATTAATATTGTGAAAATTGTTCTATTTGTTCAATTGTTCACACTGTACCAATAATTTTGGCTTTTTCATTTTTGTTTATTTTTCTCTCCAGTTTGAGGACATGCATTGCATGGAGAGAAATATGAAAATGAGATGATGGATGTGCAATGTGAGTCTTAAAGACAGACCAAGTTCTGATGACCTCAGAGAAACATTAAATATGGACAGTATTGTGAGATGTATACAAAACAGTCATGTTGGAAGAATGGTTGAGAGTTCTTGGGTTAGTGTACGTAGAACAGTTGAGGGAGCAGGTTTAGTTCACGGGGAAAAGCCAAGGAAAACATTAGAGGAAGTGATAAGAATGGTCTCAAGAGGGATAAATAAAGACCTGGCCAAAGATAGGTTAGTTTGGGAGTCAATTTCTTAAAAACCATTAAACGCATGCCAACATGTAAAATGGATGTTAAACTGATGATGATGATGATGATGATGATTTAGTACATTTAACCTATCCTTCTCACAGTTTAGTTTTATATTTCCAGTTTTATACATAACATAAAATGTCTGGCATCATACGAGTATTAAATTCTAAGAAATGAGTTAAAATATTCAGTATTCATGGTTGTACGAATAATTTCATTGTTAACTGATTTGGATAAAATCCAACAAAAATATAGAAAATAAAATGGAAAAAAGTCAATAACCAAACTTTTTACATTGTCTTTTCATATTTGTAATTATTTCAAATTTGAAACTCACTTAGATGAAGTTTTTAAATCAATAAAGACAAAATATTATCTATCCATGTAAATTTGAATTAATTGCCTTTTATTTTGTTGTCTACTTTTTTTCCCCAATTTTCATATAGTGTAATATTGTGTTGTTTTTCTTAGCATAGGGGAAATGACCAGAATGCTCAATTAAGTATGTAAGATCGTATATTTTTTATTTCAAGAAACACTATACATTAGTTTGATCGGCCATTGAAACCTGTGGTTTCACAGAAATACTGGAAACTCAGCCCACAGGGCTAAAAGATACCAAATGTAAACGTTCTTCAATCAATGTTATGGCGATGTGTTAGTTCATATCGAAAGGTTAGTTTTAGCAAGAAGGTGGTATTTTCCATTAGAAGTCAAGTTTATAGTGACACAAAGCAGATAAGCTGATGAAATCTTTTTCTTTTGACTGCATGAGAGTGAGCGATCGGTTTCGGGGCCGCTGCTCTATCCCCTATGGTGGATGGGTTGGGGGTATTAAGTATGTAGAATACTGGAAAATAAAACCCAGAAAGCATTGTTAATCTCGAACGTTTTGTGCTGTAATTATTTAGAACCGCTATTAATCAACATATATCATGACAGAACGACGGAGGAGAGAAAATGAACTACTGCTACATGCTATCTACGCAACGAGACTCCAGCTCTCTACGTGATAAACCCCCAATCTCGGTAATCTGCCGGGATCAAAGAATTGATCTCTGTAATGCTATATAGGGGGAGTACCATTTTCCAAATTTAAATATCAGTATCATAATAATAATAGTACGTTATCACCTTTCACACTCATTAAAAAAATAAGATTGATCGCCAAAAATGAAATGCAAAAAAGTAATTGATGATTATCTGGTGTTGCTGACTGCCACACATTTACATTTTACTCATTTAAAAAAAAAAGGGACATAATGAATAGAATTCTGTCGTCTACTTAAAAGTAACCTTATCACTAACCCTAAGTCCGAGTGGCAAGCCCCCCCAATCCTGTGTGTATTTGAAGATCTAGAAACAAGAAGGACCTTACCAATGCTCCCTACTGCTATAACAGACATTCAACAACATGTGTGGAAAAAAAGCCAGACAGATGCAGCAACAAGAATACGGCTAACGCAAAGACATTTTCTTCTCACCTATATATCTTCACAGAATTATATGAAAGAACTTTAGAAGTTATTCGGACGAAAATATCATCTTCACAGATAAGTTCTGCAAATCTCCCTCTCTCTCTTCTTCTTCTTTTCTCTCCAGCATATCTTATATAAAAGTGTTTCAATTTAAAAGTTGTTTGTATTTGTTTTCTTGCTGACATCACATTTATCTTTTCATCTCATATTTCTAAAACTATATACTTGATTTGAGCAAAATCCAAACAGTTATGTTTGGAATCTATTTATAACAAAATAAGGTTCTTGTTGCTTAAAAGTACGAAAAAAAAATTTTTTTTGTCTTTTCCTGAGAGAGAGTTAATTAAGGGGCAGTAACTGTGAATTGTAATTTTGAGCCAGATTTTGTCTTTAATATCTAACAACTTTGATTTTCTATTAAATTGCGATCATGGATCTGAACTTGTTCCAGTTTGAAAACGTACTTTATTTTACTTCCGAAAAAGCTAGATCGATTTCTTGCAAGCCCCATGGGCTTATTTCTGGCAAAGAAACCTGCAGTTGTGAGCATAACATGCGACTTGTGCCATTAAAAGTGAAAACTGATGGGTTTCTTTGGCGTTGCACGAGTGGTTACTGTGCAAGTATAACGTCGATTAGACGTAACTCTATCTTTGAGAAATCCAAATTACCGATTCGAAACATAATGAAATTTATTTATTTATGGGCAAAGTGCAAGGCTGACTTTGAATTCGTAAAAGCAGAGTGCTCAATTACGAGTAACAAAGCAATAGTAAAATGGAGATTGAAGATGCATTTGCCCAAATTTGTGAACAAATTGCTGAATTTCATTCAGTACAAAACTCAAACGTAAACTGTTACACCGGCCGTTCTTACACAGGAGAAACTACACCGATTGTCACTATAAATAGTGCGAGTCACCAGAGACACTGAAGACAAAGCACAGTCTTGTAACTGTCTAGCCAACAGCTAGTCACTTTCTTACTTTGTTAATACACTTGTTAAACCAACCCTCGACTTGACTTCCTTTATTTATTATTTACTGTGGAACAACTTCACAACAGATTGGCGACGAGGAATCAAAACGATTTCACTGCAAAAAAAAAAAAAAAAAATCACCCAAAGTGATTCGCAAGATCTTCATGGAAAAAAAAAAAACCCATCTTAGTCAGATATTTGGATTCGCAAGGATTAACAGCAAATTAACTACTGAGTAGTTAAGCAAAAAAAAAAAAAAAAAAAAAAAAATTTTCTTAGTTTTATTTTTCAAACAAAAGAACTGGGATTGAATTTTTTTTTTACTAAGGAATCATATATTTCTTGTTTTGTGTATTAGTTGAGCAAACTAATTATATTAAGCACGTTGTGGGGAAAACTGATTTATTTTTACAAGTGTAAATTGTGTGGTGCATAACTTGAATTCGTGAATGATGGACACTGAATTCAAAGATTCTCTTTTTCAATTACTTAAATTCCAAATGGAACAAAATGTTGCGTTACAAAGACAGCAAGTTGAACAACAAATGGAACTTCAAGGAAAACAAGTTGAAATTGAGGAGAAATTTAAAAGAGTTGTTGGAACAGCAAAAAGCCCAAAGAAAAATGCATGCTGAACAAAAAGAGCTGGCGACAACACGAGAAGAAAGATTCCAAGAAAAACTGCTACAACAGCAGAAACACTTCGAAGAACTCTTGATAAAAACACAGGAGGAACAGAGAAAATTTCTGGAGGCAACACAGTTAACGAAAGCAAATGAGAATCATAATGCATTCTCCCAGACGGCTGTGTGGAGCGCTATCGAAATTTTCAATTATAATCCAAAAGACGATGTCACTTTTGCTCACTTCTATAGAAGATATGAGGATATTTTTGTATCGGACTGCAGTACATGGATAGACTCTAAAAAAGTTAG
The DNA here is from genome assembly GCA_963556195.1 of Sepiola atlantica. Taxonomy (NCBI): domain Eukaryota; kingdom Metazoa; phylum Mollusca; class Cephalopoda; order Sepiida; family Sepiolidae; genus Sepiola; species Sepiola atlantica. The sequence continues at coordinate 158,282,288 of OY744517.1, forward strand.
ATTTTTGCTAAGAAAATTAGGAGCTGCCGAGCATACAAAGTTTGTGAATTTTATCCTTCCAAAAAAGACCAGTGAGTTGAAATTCCAGGAGGCAGTTACTTTACTAACAGAACTGTTTTCTACAAAAACTTCTCTTTTCCACAGGAGATATAAGTGTATGAATGTCACTAGAAGAGAGGAAGACGACTACATTACGTATGCAAGTATAGTAAATAAACTTTGCAACGATTTTGCAGAAATTAGAGGAATTATCATCGGATAATTTTAAATGTTTAATATTCTTGCAAGGTCTGGTCTTAAATAAAGACTCTGAAATCAGATGTCGTGTTTTAAATAAACTCGAAAATGAGCCATGTCTCACAATACAAAACTTAGTGGAAGACTGTGAATGTTTTGTTGCGTTGAAACAGGACAGTCGTGACATAGAGGAAAACGGAGTGTCGCACATTAAAAAAATCCATCAGAAGAAAAAATTGACTTCAATGAATAACCAGAGAAAAAAACATGGATAAGATCCACCTGGACCGTGTTGGAGGTGTGGAGATAACCATTGGTACAATGAGTGTCCCTACATATTCAAACAATGTGACAACTGCCACCAGAAAGGACATAAGGCATCACGTTGTAGGAAAAAATCTGGTAGAAAGACAGCCATTAAACTGACAAAAATTGAACCTGAAGAACAAAATATCCGAAAATATGTACAGGTCAAAATGCTTAAAAAAAAAAGTAAGACTACAGCTTGATAGTGGGTCTGACATTTCCATCATTAATGTACAGACATGGAAGAAGCTTGGGAGACCCACTATGATCAAATCACAAAAAACGGCGAGAAGCATCAGTGGTGAAAAAATAACCTTCGAAGGGGAATTATTGACGAATATTTCTTTCCAGAATAAGACCGTAAAAGACAAAATTTTTGTTATGCGAAAATCTAATAACCTTTTTGGAACTGATCTGATTGAAAAGTTTAGCCTATGGGATCTGCCTTTAAGCTCCTTTTGCCAAAAGGTTGAGGATTCGAATGTGGAGGCAGAAAAACTCAAGAGGGAATTAAAAGAAAATTTTCCAGACGTATTTTCAGGCGGTCTTGGAAGGTGTACAAAAGCGGTAGCATAGTTTGAAGTTAAAACAAATGAACTACCTGTGTTCAGAAAGAAAAGAAATGTTCCATACGCCGCTATAGAGCAAATAGACGGTGAATTAGAAAGACTCGAGAACATGGCTGTCATTTCAAAAATTGATCACAGTAAGTGGGCTTCATCTACAGTTTATGTTAAGAAAAAGAACAAGGAGATTCGGGTTTGTGCCGATTTTTCCACAGGCTTGAACAAGGCATTAAAAGATCACCATTACCCTCTTCCAAGCCCTGAAGAAATATTTGCGAAACTGAGTGGAGGAAAATATTTTTCTAAAATCGATCTCAGCGACGCTTATCTTCAAATCCCTGTCGATGAAGAGTGTTCAAAACTGCTATGTATCAATACCCATAAGGGATTATACAAATTTAACCGACTTCCTTTTGGAGTAAAGGTCGCCCCTGCGATTTTTCAACAAATTATGGACATGATGTTAAATGGGATGGATTTCGCAGTAGGGTACCTGGACGATGTGTTAATAAACAGCGTTAGCAAAGAACAACACAAGACTCATGTAAACCAAGTATTCAAAAAAATCCAGGATTATGGGTTTAAAATCAAAGATGAGAAATGTACTTTTTTCATGGAAAAAATAAAATACTTAGGACAAATCATCGATGAGCAAGGAAGAAGGCCAGACCCAGATAGGGCAATGGCGATACGGAACATGCCTGCTCCAGAAAATATTGCGTCTCTACAAAGTTTTTTAGGGTTGGCGAATTACTACAATGTGTTCGTATCAAACATGCATAAACTAAGATCACCCTTAAATGAACTGTTAAAGAAAGACCAAAAATGGGTCTGGACGCAAGAGTGCGAAGAAGCGTTTCAGAAAATTAAAGATATCTTAACGTCTGACTTGTTTCTGGCACATTATAATCCCAAGCGCGATATTGTAGTTGCAAGCGATGCCAGCAACTATGGTATAGAAACATGCATATTGCACAAAATGGATGATTGAAAATTAAAACCCATAGACCATGCATCTCGAACACTTCTACCAGCCGAAAAAAACTACTCTCAAATTGAGAAAGAGGCTCTAAGCATTATATTCACGGTAAAGAAATTTCATCGTTTCCTGCACGGTAGACAATTTCTGTTACAAACAGACCACAAACCCTTATTAACGATTTTTGGATCGAAAAAGGGACTACCACAGCACACTGCGAATAGACTCCAAAGATGGGGTACCATTCTTCTTAACTACAATTTTCAAATGGAGTATGTACCATCTAAGAAATTTGGTCATGCAGACGGGTTATCAAGGTTGATACCTAAGCAGACAGAACCATTGGAGGATATGGTGATAGCAGTCATTCAAGCGGAAGCTGAAGTAAAAAATACGTTATGTGACACAATAAGAGAACTTCCAGTAATGCTTGATGAAATTAAGAGTAAGGCAGAGGTGGACGAATTTATCATAAGCACAAACGAAAAAAACAACAAAAACGTTCTTAATCCCCAGAGGGGATATTTTCAAAGGGGGGTGTTACACCGGCTGTTCTTACACAGGAGAAACTACACCGGTTGTCACTATAAATAGTGCGAGTCACCAGAGACACTGAAGACAAAGCACAGTCTTGTAACTGTCTAGCCAACAGCTATTCACTTTCTTACTTTGTTAATACACTTGTTAAACTAACCCTCGACTTGACTTCCTTTATTTATTATTTACTGTGGAACAACTTCACAACATAAACACATAAAATTTGTAATTGCTTTCGATGTAATAACAACAGTTGAATAGAGTTACTGCCCCTTAATTAACTCTCTCAGGAAAAGACAAAGAAATTTTTTTTTTGTACTTTAAAGCAACAAGCACCCAAAATAATCCCAAAACGAAATTTAACATGCATTGTAAAAATCTTCAAACTTCAGAAGCAAAGTTTGTAGTCATTTATACAAAACAAAACTTTACACAGGTTCATGAAATTTATTTTTAAATCCACTAGCTTTTCTATATAAAATAATCAAGAAAGAATGCCCTCTTACCTCTGGTGCAATATAATCGGGTGTTCCGCAGAAGGTGTTTGTTCTGTTGCGTTCATCGATTCCTTCTTTGCACATACCGAAATCAGCAATTTTTATATGGCCTGTTTTATCTAACATTACGTTATCTAGCTTGAGATCTCTGAAAGAGACAAACAAAAAAGGCGTTGAATAGAAAAACTTTAAATAGAAAAATCTTTAGGATTTCACAAACAATCATTCTAATCTATAAATGGCAATTCCGGTGTCAAAAAATATGCTTGAACTGAAAAAATGAGAATTTATGAAAAATGAGTAATCAATTAAAAAATTGCAATACAGAGAATCAATTTTAATAACGGAATTGACGACAAACCACGGTCGTGTGGCAGTATCAGCAGAGGGCCACAAGCAATCAGAATGTGCCAGTTCAAACAGATTAATATTCAGGCTGATCGCTGTTGAGACAAGTGGAGCCACCACGCGAGAGTTCATTGGTCGCCGAGTCAGTTGGTGTCACACCATGCCAGAGACTTTTGTGAGTTAACTTAGCTTTGCAAGCACCTCTCACTCACCATTGTTTGAGGGAGTGTTTCGAGCCTGCTCTCGGCCTGCCAGACCGGTGGGACATACAATAAAACTTTCTGATGTCCTGAATGAATTTAAGTTTCAAAATCGTATTTAAAAAGATAATTTGGTAAAAAAAGGGCATAGTTAAAAAAAAAAAATTAAAAAAAAAAAAAGGAAAGTTTTTTTTATGGGATTTAAATTTTAATATTTCGTAAGACATCTGATCGATTTTATTGCAAAACTGATCTTTTTTTTAAAAATAACATTCCTTCATTGAATTCGCTTTCCAAAAAATATTTTCTTACTAGAAATTCAGGAAAAAAGGAGCAATAAGCAAAAAGAAAAAAATGAAAGTGAAAAGACTCCCGGGCAACGCCAGGTAAGTACAGTTAGTCGTCTATAAATGTTTTATTATTATTTTTATGCAAGAGTTATATTTTATAGTTTTATTGTTTCCTTCCATAAATTGTTTACTGACTAAAATTCGGTTTTTATTATTCAAAACTATTGAGTTATGGGCCTATTAACAACCCCACCCCCATCCTTTCAATCCCACAATCTGTACAGAATGCAGCTTTAAAACTCTGATAAGCTTGTATTATTTAAACTACTATTCTCATTTTGGTTGTTATTTTAATGCTTCAGACAATGTAATCTCTGAACTTCTTCAGATGCAACTTTTCCAACTTGGGAATCTTTTATGTTGAACTTGAACAAAGAAATTATATAAGTGCTATACTTTCTTCGGGCATCTTTAACGACAGCTAACAGAATGAAAAAGGGGTGAAAAAACAAATCGGCAACAAATAAATGTTACCAAAGGCAAAATAAGTTACTCTTCTATCTACCTGAATAAGTTTATTTGTGCTTTAACTTATTTTAAAGCGTTTTTTAGTTCGATTTAAAAATAGTGTTGAGATGTCCCACAGGTGACCACGTGACGTATTGACACTATAAAAAGTTGTGATACAACAAAACAGCTGTCTGTTGATGACTATATCTATCTATCTATCTATCTATCTATCTCTCTCTCTATATATATTTATATAATTTATTGCTATTTTGTGTATATACACATATTATGAGGTAATATTATATATTGAGTATATATATTTTCAGTATTTACTTCAATAGTGCTCAATATGTGAGTAGAGATTAGTAGTAGTACGACAATATATCGATGGCAAGTAAGCTACACAGAAACATTCATGCTTTATTCCTGCAGGAAATCGTCAGGCTAAATCGTTTAGCCTGATGATTTCTTGCAGGAATCAAACATGAACGTTTCTGTTCAGCTTACTTGCCATAGATATATTTTCATGCTAAAGGGTGGCACAAAAAGATAGATACACCCATTGAATCATTATAACTTGTTCAATTTACTGATTTTGACTTGCAAACAAGATTGATATTAGAGTTGAAGAGTAAAAATGCACATTTTAAAAATACTGACATATAAATTAAACAAAACATTGAAAATTAACTTAAATCATAGGAAATTAACTTTTACTAAAGAGAAAGGCTATTTGGGGTAATTTCAGGATGTTCATAAAATGAATCCTAACCCCAATCTGTTCTGCTCAATACACCTTTTATATCGTGAAGAAATCGACCCACAAATGTCCTGCAACATTTCCTTTACCATGTTCATAAATTAACCCGAACTCAAACCAAAACCCAGGTTTGGGTTAATTTATGACATTCTGAAATTACCCCAAATTGTTTTTACTTTTATTAAAAGTTAATTTTCTGTTTGTTTTTTGTTTTGTTTTAATTTTACTGTCAGTATTTTTAAGTGTACATTCTCATCTTCTACTGTTCTATCAATCTTGTTTGCAAGTCAAAACTAGTCAATTAAATGAGTTATAACAATTCAAAGGGTGTATACCTCTTTTTGGGACGTCAGGGGCTACTGTGAATTACTCTTTTTGGGATACCTTGTGGGTGTGTGTGTGTGTGTGTGTGTATATATATATATATATATATATATATATATATATATATATATATATATATAGCAGTAGTTGTAATTTTGTAAATTGTTATTTGATTTTTTGACAATTAATGGTCATGGATCTACATTTTGGCACCTTGACAGTTATTATCTGTAAAAGAGCTACAAGCACTAAATGTAAACACCAATGTACAGTGCAGCAATGTTGACAAAAAAGAATAAGGGGTCATCTAGTATTATTACTTAAAAACAACATGGAACAAACAAACATTCTAACAGAAGAGAACTTATTAGAAGAGTAAAAAGGAAAAGAAATGACCCACTGAAAAAGTATTAAGAAATTGTTTTAACCATAAATGTGGCAACAGTTAATTTTAAATGTACTTATCTCCCTTACATTATTTACACTTTCTGCAACAGCGCCGGCAAATCAATAAAGGTAAGGGGGGAAAAAATCCAAATTACTATTTATAACAGACTGAACTACTCCAGTCATAAACAAAAAACCACATTACCAGTCATCAAGTAAGACACGTTTTTCGATTAGTTGTGATAGTTGCCGAAGAGAAAATATTACCATTATTTGAATCATATTTAAAGTGTAATTATCAAGAATTCATTCTTTTCCTTTTCCATTTCTAGGCATCCAGCCGTAAAATTGCCTTAAATACAATGTCCAGTCGAAATACAGCAGGAAAAAAGAAAGGCAGTGCCAGTAGCACTAATGCTGCTCTTAATGTCTTGGGCTTCGTAGATCCCAGGATGCGTGGATCTTCAGGGCCTATGGATTCCATCAAGCCTTGCCAAAGACAGGAGTGGAGAGGAAGACTTAGATTTCGAGACTAGACAATCAGGCCCCACCCTCATCAGAGGATTAATTGTGGCCTGATTCAACAAATAAACCGGTTGATGATGATGATGATGATGATGATGATTTGACAGGAAAACCTTTTCTTGAAATAGATTTTCTTCTTTTTTGTTACACCCTAGCGGAACAACAACAACAACAACAAAAAAAACATGCAGATTGGAGGACAGAGTAAACGATTGCTCAAGATAGGCGGTGGCTCAAAAAAGGTGACGAGAATTTGAATAGTTCCCCAGAGGTCATCAAATTGCTGAAAAGTTACAAAACTATTTCAACATGATAGATTGAGTGAAGACAAATTAAAGATTTTACCTGTATACAATATTTCTGGAATGTAGAAACTGCAATCCGCAGACAATCTCTGCACCGTAAAACCTGAAAATGAAGAAAAATAAAAGGAAAATGAATTAAAGAAATTAATTTGTATGATAGACATCAATAACTTCTTTTTCCCCAAGATTTATAATATGCTGGATAAATACTCGTCTCAAGACAGGTAAAATTGCCTGAACAGAACAGTTTTGCACCACTTTTTCTCCCCTGATGAAGATTAAAATCTAGATAGAATGATACTAAACCTTATGTCTAGAATCCTTATTCTAATTTTGATCAAAATCTATACATGATGCTGATTCTAGAAAATGGCTAAAATTTAAGGCTTAAGTTTAAAGGGTCTTAAGAAACTGAAATTCAGAGAATATTGCTTAATTGGTGTCTAATGATTATGGATCAAATTCAATGCAAATCTGATATATTTGAATTTTAAAATAAGAGGTTGCTCACATATTATGCCCCCTAAAAACCCTTTAAAATACTCGAAAGAAACTGAAATTTGGGGAATATTAATTGATATCTAATACATATTGTCAAAATTTCCCAAAAATTGGAGGTACTCCACCACATTTTTACTCTCTTTGCATCAAACTAAAACTAAATATAGCCCACATTACCACTCTAAAATTAACAAGCCGCGCATGCGTGGCCCCCCCCCCCTCTGTATGTGACTCGATGTGGCGAGTGTAAAATGCAATAAATTTTCTTCAAGAAATATGTCTGTAATGAAAAAATTGTATGTAAAAAAAAAAGGATTCCATGTTAACTTTATGTAATTTCTTTATTTAATATTACTTAAAAAAGTGTAAACATAAATTTCCTTTAATAAATATGTATGTAACATAAACATAAGAAAAAATTACAAAACTTTTTCATGTATTTTATTTAATTCTTATTAATATCAATAAAAAAATATGTATGCAAAAATAATTTAATTATGTTAACTTTATGTAATTACTTAAAAAAAGTCATTGAGCTCAGTTGTTAGATTTTTACCGAGATTATTGCCTTTTCGGACATTTATAGTTACAAAAGCTAAATGTACAAATGCTCTGTGTTGAGTTCCTGGTTAAACTTCCGAATTATCAATGAGTTTATATTTTTTACTATGTCCAAAGAAAAACAATATAAATAATGATAATTCTGAATCTGAAAATTTCAGACAAAAATATAACAAATTTAATCATGTAAAACTGTCATGCTAATATGAATTTGAGTGAGAAAAAAAATGGCGGCTGGAATGTTAAATATTGGTCACCACCGTTCGATAAGAATGTGTTTTATTGTGAGCAAACATGAAGGCAATAATAATTCTGAGTAGGGAACAAAAAGATACTTACATGGCCAACTGTATACTGAATCTTCGTGCTTTTTGAATATGGAACATCAGGTCACCTCCGTTTAAGTATTCCATCACAAAGAACAGATGTGACTGAAAAAGAACATAATATATATCATTATTATTATTTCATGTATCCACATAAAATGTTATAAGAAGATATAATCTTTTATGTATCAATTTTCAGTATTTACTTCAACAGTGCTCAATATGTGAGTAGAGCTAAGTACTAATTTATGAAAATATATTTATGGTAATTAAGCTACATAGAAGCATTTTATCCCCGTAGGGAATCGTCAGCATGCATTTTAGTCTGACGATTCCCTACACGGATGAACCGCAGTAACCTCCATGTAGCTTAATTGCTATGAATATATTTTCATAACTTATATATATATATATATATATATATATATATATATATATATGCAGGGACTTAGGTAGTATACAAATGATAAAGCATATAAGGGCGGTTAAGTCAAGTATACAGTAAGATATACTCAAAATACAGCCAGTATCAACTCAGCTCAATGTTTGAACCTTGAGCTCAATCAGAACTATCATATGATAAATTGAAATAAACAAAATTATGACATATTAGTTATGAGTTCCAGGAATTCAACATCAACAATATTTTGGGTGCACGATCGTTTCTAAGACGAAACGATATTTTTTATTAAAATCCATTTGTTCTTCATCAGCACAATTAATTAATATCACAGTTTGAAGGCGAACAAAAAGCACCAAGATTATTAGCCTCAAACACATAGTAATTGTAAAATAAAACATACATAAAATATACATGCATATATATATATATATATATATATATATATATATATACACACCCACACACACACACATATATTGGTATATAATCACAATATTAAAGATAATAATTTTATTTATTCTTTATTATCTTTTTTATTATACTATATATAGATATATAATAATAATAATATTAGCCTCAAACACATAGTAATTATAAAAAAAAACATACATAAAATATACATCCATATATATATATATATATATATATATATATATATTGGTATATAATAATATTAAAGATAATAATTTTATTTTTTCTTTATTATCTTTTTATTATACTATATATAGATATATAATAATATTTTATACATGTTTATTTTTATTTTTTGATAATTACTATGAACCTTAGTATAAAAATGTTTGTGTTTTGTTCGACTTCAAATTGGGATGTTAATTAATTATTGTTGATGAAGAAACAAATGGGGGTATTAATAAATAAATTTTAAGATGATAGGAAGAATGTGACTGAGAATGGAGAATAAGTAAACATTGAAATTAATGGCACAGATACGACTATTTACGAGGTGCTCTGCAATTGAAGATCTGTATGTATTATTCAGAATGTCTGATAGTAAATAATTTGCCTGGCAAATTTATGAATGTTCAAAGTCATTCAGAACAACCAAATTTAGAAAAAATTAAATGTTTTAGTTTATTAAAAAAATTTGGTTGTTTTGCAAATCCTAGTATTAATGAGAATGTCCTCAATATTTCTCCTGTTGAGTTGTCCACATTTGAACTTTCCATTCTTTCACATGGATTGGACTTTTATATTCCTCCTTTATTTACTAAACACAAAGAAATTTATTCTGAGTTCAAAATTTATTTTGCTCAACTAACAAGACTTTCATCTATATTCGACTCTAAGGTCAGTGATCTTAAGGCGGATGGTAGCCTATTAAGCACCAAACAATCATGAATAGACATTCACAAAACGTCTAACCTCAGTATGAGACAAAGATAAAAAATGAAAACAACGTTTACGTCTGCTGTTTTCAAACAAACATACACATTATGGCGGCTGCTACTTTGAAACAAACAGACAAAAAAATTTATGAATCTCTTGCGATGTAATAATAAACTTTCTCTCTCTTAGTCTTTTAATTTTCATGTTATTTGCCTCCTCCCACCATCTAAAACATTTATGTATAAATGAAAAGTGTGCAAGGTGATAAGCAAGCAAGCCAGCAAGATAACAAATAGCATCAGAATTTAGTAGCATAGTAAACGGGCACAAGGTCAGTAGGTGTTTGTACCAGTCGGAGATACGTCCGCGACAACCCGTCCGACAGTGACTTTGTTGCTGTCGGGCTGAGGTATGGTTCTGGTAATGTTTTAGGAGGTCCACCTTCCCAGGCTTTACCTTCTCCATGAAAAGGAGTCAGTTTATTGCTAATCGCCTAAGACGTTCCTATCGGGGAATGCCGAGAGGGCTGCTCAGGCATTTTTTTGTAGGCCAGAGTGCGCTTATCCTAGTGCACTGGCTTTTCAAAACCACACCTGACCTTGTGTCTCACCTCCTAGAGACGAGGTGAATAAAATACTAGACCCTCATGAGTTGAGACAGTTCGTCACCAGTCCTCTAAATAAAACGTCTACCCCCCCCCCCGTTTTGAGGAACGACAAAATTTTGTGACAGCATCAACTGTATGCGGTTATCTCTTATCTCTCTGTTTTAAACGATGACGTCATTCTTCAATGATTTCATCCAATGTGCACGGTTATCCCCATCTGTTTTAGTGGATGACATCATAAAACGATGATGACATCCAGTGTGCATAGGGACAAACAAAGAAGACAAGATCTACAGAGTTTAAATAATATATAGATAAATGGTATAACAGATCAGAAACGTATAAAAATGAGGGCGGGGTGGGACCCTGCAAGCGACTAACCTCTGACTGAAATGAACAAAACAAATGAGTAAGGAAAGGGTGTTGTGCACCAAGAGCCAGGACCCGTCGCTCAATCATCGTACACTCGACATCGTCATCCTCCAATACGACGTCTTTCTTCAGGGCTTTCATAGCATAGTAGGTGTGGTTTTCTTTAAGCTCCGCCAGCATTACCTAAAAAATAGCAAAGACAAACATTGAAGACAAAAAAAAAAAAACTATTTTGTTATGAAAGTTTTAACGTAAAATAAAGCCGATATATTTATACTTAATGGCCATGACCAGCATAGCATCTTAAAAGATGGGTAAAATTGTACCCTTTGCCCCGCACGTTGTTAACAGAAAAATAAAAATGAGATTCTATTTCTTCGACAGCATGGGGGCAAAGGCTACGGAATACGTACTGCTTGTAATGTTAATTGAAGATTTACTGAACAAGCATCCTTATTTATTGTAAAATATCGAAATAGGATTACGGAGGGACAAATTTGGCTCATGTAAGTTGAGAAGAATGACAGATTTTTGGAAGAATAACACATAAACATCTTAGATCACATTAAGCATCATTATCGGTCTTTTGATTATCATGCAAGATTGGGAAACGTGATCTGTCCATAAAATAAGGAATGAAAGCACGTAAAAAACGCCTTTTAACCCAACCTTAACTTGAAGACATCTGGTGACAAAGTCATCAATGATATGAGAAAAAAATTAGGTGCTTTTGCTATTCAGCGGCTGTATTAAAAAATTATGTTTTTATAAAAACAATGTTATATACTTATTCAGCGTTATATTTTTACTCACTGTACAAAAAAAGTAGAAAACATTATCCACTAGAACTTTAATTACAAGTATTTTTCCATTCTGCGTATCATAACAGAGATTCGTTCACTAAGCCTCCATCTTCTTTCTTAAGAAGATTTCAAGGGCAGATAATTGAAATCTTCTGTTATGATACGCAGAATGGAAAAATACTTGTAATTAAAGTTCTAGTGGATAATTTTTTCTATATTTTGTACCGTGAGTAAGAATATAACGCTGAATAAGTATATAATATTGTTTTTATAAAAAAATAATTTTTTAATACAACCGCTGAACAGCACAAGCACAGGAAAATTACTTTGTATGAGCAAGAAATAGAGAAAGACTTTAATTTTTTTATAAAGCTGTGTTTTTTTTTTGTTTCTTTGTCACTGAATTTAGAATCATACCAAGAGTGAATCAGTCATAGTAGTACTCACCTTACCAAAACTACCTTTGCCCAACACCTTGAGTATATTGAAGTCTTCCAACTTATACTTTCGCGCAGAAGGCGAGGACATTTCATCCCAATGCATATACTCATCAGAATCTGAGTCCTCTCCTGTATTCGCCTTGCTGGGAGTGCTCTACAAAAAAAAAAAAAATACATACATATTACATATAGATAATAATAAAATATTAACTGATATATTACCATCGTTTATTTATTTATTATGCCGTTTTGGGCATTTCTTATTTTAATCAAGAGGCCTATTTAAACTTTTAATGTGAATTTAAAATATAAAGCATTACAAATACAGATATATATATGAGTATATGAAAGGATAAAAATAATCCGACGGTATGAAATTAAAAATGGAAAAGCGGAAGACCTTTTCGCTCAACGTTTCGCCCAAATTTCACGTGAGCTTTGTCAAGAGCGGACGAAGAATACAAAAATGACAAAAGACGAGAAAGTCTGTAAATTATGGGGAATATATATAGTGGTTGGGTTCATGTTGAGATGAAGGGTATGCAAAAAAAAAAAAAAAAAAAAAAAAATAGAAATAAATATATATATATATGCACATAAATGTGATCGAAACATATATATAACACATATACATACATATATATCAAATATACATAGAAGTAGAATTGGAAAAGAAGAGGAGAAAATAAAGAGCAGAAAGGGGTCCAAAGGATATTTAATTTAAAGCTCAGGGAATCATCCGGTGTCTAGAATTATCTTGTTTTCACTAATGATTGCTTTTGATAGGTTGTGGGAGATATTGTAGAAGCCCATTCTTTGTTTAATTTTATTTGTGGAAAGGGCTATGAGGGCAGATATATGAGATATATATATATATATATATATATATATACAAACACACATTAATTTTGTACACTAATTAATGTGTACACATTTATGATCGATAAAATGTCCAGCCTAATGGTAAGAGTGCCATATTGCAGTAACTGTGATTGCGGTTTCGAATCTCGCTATAATTCAGCAAGACTGAAGAGCTGGAGGCAGTAAAACGTGCGTCCATAGAAATAAAAAATATATATTTGCTGAATATTTTTTTGATTTATAAACGTTTGTTTTTTTCAATTGCAAGAAATGATAAAACGATATTTTATTTAAATGTGTTCGAATTACAATAAATTCAAAACGATTGTAAACTGATTAGCTGTGAACTTTTTCCTTTGGAATTAGCTTAATGGCTATTTTAGAACACACACATGTGTGTGTGCGTATGTGAAGGTTTGTTTAAAAGGAATAAATATCTGACTGAATGTGTCGATATAGATAGAAATAAAGGTAATAAGCAGAGCACAAACAATAATTTAACACAGAATCATGCTTCTTTAGAGTCGATATTTCATTTCAATTAGTAAACTTTGTCAAGAATAGCATCTATTGAACAGAGTCGAATCAGATATACAAAAAGTTCGAAGTAGTAGCGGGAGAAAGCAAGCCTAAAATGCTGGGTGGGTAAAATAAAGGAATGTTTTAGAGTGGGAGGGAAGTGAGGTTGGTAGCAGGTAGAACATTGAGTATGTGTGCTTAAAGATGATTGTTTAAGCAGATACCCAACGTTTTACCCCCTACTAACGTCATTTATCTCCCACCCTAAGCCATTCCTTTACTTTATCAACTCTGCCTTTTGGGCTTGCCTACTTCGACTAGTTTATTGATAGCTAAGAAGGAAGAGTGGCAAATTCATACCTTTTTCCTAAGGTTATCAGTGAAAGTAATTTTACAGTCCCGATAGATGTTGAACATGTCATCCCAAGTCTAATGTGGCCTCGAGTTGCATGAATGCATGCATCTTTGTAGAAACACCTGCTTTTTGAAGGACTCTTCAAATATGTACTTTACAGCTAAGTTATAGTGACATACCTGTTTTTGTCAGATCACCAAAGTTAAGCAATGATGCTGAGTCTGATAAGTACTTAGATGAGTGATGGGAATACCATACTCCACCCAGGTGTATAAATCGGTACCAGCCTTGCTGGGCAGTATAACTGATGACACATTGGCATCCTGTCACTGATGGGTGGTTTAGGCCATCCGTTTCACTTGATACAATAAATTTGAGGTTAACCATTGAGCATAAGAGGCTTTAGATTGAGAAAGTGGCTTTACCTTACTTCATATATGCTGGAAATTTTGCCTTAGGTTCTGCCCCATAGGGAAAATAAGATCAATATTACTGTATTGGTCCAGTCATCAGTCAATCTCTGCCATAGTTTATAAGAAATTCAAGTCATCAAAAAGAAAGTATTTAATTTTTTTTAACTGTTTAAAAAAATAAAATGAAAACTGGGGTTAAAAAGAAGAGAAAAAAAAAGAGTTCTTCTTACCTCCTGTTTGCCTTTACCAGAGGACGGTTTTTTGGGCGCTCCTGACTTACGGACGTTGTGTAATGCCTCAGCCAGTAATTTCTGATTAATGCCACACAAATTCGAAACATACTTTTTACATTTCTTGTGGACATTAATGCCACATGCTAATAAAGAAAAACAAGACAAAAATGGTTTTAAGCAAATCAACATATGGAATCAGATTTAAGAAAATTACAAAAAAATTTATATTGAACACGACTGACATTGAAAATATTTAACAATTACATTAGCATGGAATGACACATTATGGACCAATCTTATATATAAAGTAAAGCCAGCCAAAGTGATCGTATGTAAATGATTAATAGGCTTTATGTAATTCCAATCAATTTCATTGATCCCCTATATAATCCTATTGATATTTTCATTCTGCTTAGTGATATTTCGGATATTGTCAGACGTGTTTTGATTAGTTAATCAACATAATTTGTTATAGTTTTGACCAATCACTACATTTGTCGAAATGAGTGGAAGCATAAAATTGAAAATGCCTTTAAATTACTGTAGGCAATTTTACTTAATTACTTAAAGTTATTCCTTAAAATTAATGAATTTCTTAAAATAAAACTAACATTTTTGTTTATTTATACAAATAGTTTATTCCGAACGTTAAAAAACTTCATTAATTTTTAAGGAACCGAAATAAATTCAATTTATTATCGACTTCTAGTGAAGGTAAATAATGTCTTCTAAATTAGTGTGTTTAAACACATTACAGATTAGTTTCTATTTCAGTCACCTAAATTAAGTGAAATCCATGTATTTAAAAACATTACAGGTTAGTTACTATTTCAGTCACCTAAATTAAGTGAAATCCATGTATTTAAAAACATTACAGGTTAGTTACTATTTCAGTCACCTAAATTAAGTGAAATCCATGTATTTAAACACATTACAGGTTAGTTACTATTTCAGTCACCTAAATTAAGTGAAATCCATGTATTTAAACACATTACAGGTTAGTTTCTATTTCAGTCACCTAAATTAAGTGAAATCCATGTATTTAAACACATTACAAGTTAGTTACTATTTCAGTCACGTAAATTATTTAGAGTTAAATGGGTTTTGGCTTTTTAGTTTTTCATTCATTTTGAGTGTGCGTGTGACTCAAAAACAAACCATCATTTATAAAAGCCAAAATAAATATTCTATGTCACTATCTGGGCAACGCCAGGTAGATATATATATATATATATATATATATATATATATATATATATATATATATATATCCTTATTAATTTAGTTGATTTTAGTTCAGGCCATTAAGTTTGCAATGTTTATATGATGTTGCACAACATCAAATTTGAGGAAGGGATATTTTTTTTTCTTTTAAGAAATGCTTGGGTTGCTGGTGGAGTGAGTCTGATGATGTATATCCTGAAATCTGCAGTGAAACTGGTTCATTACTAATGTAATTTACGATCAGTGAAAATTACATAGTATTACTTAACATTTATCTGTATCTAAGTTGTCTTTTTTATCATTTATTCATTGTCAACTTCTTAATAATATCTTTAACTGCTGTGGACATGGCCATATATTTATAGAAGAGAGATTAAAGACATTTTTCTTTAAATATTTAAAAATATTTTCTACAAGATATATTTAATGTATTATTTAAAAATGATATTTTAAAAAAGTAAACAAATATTAACCTCCTAAAATATTTGGATTAAAAAACTAAAAAAAAACTAAAAAAGATTTAAAAAAATCTTTCTTTGTATCTGGACAAGTCAAAGATTCAAAATGGGGAGTAACAGGTGATAATGATTGTGCTAACATAGGAACAAGGCTATTATTATTATTAGTAGTAGTAGTAGTAGAAGTAGCAATAGTAGTATTTAGTCACTAGGAGTTTTCACACAAGTCATTATCAGTGATTGTTCATTGGCAATAACAAGTGGTGTTCCCTGGGGTCTGAGTGACAAGTTTCCTCTGATTTCCAGCACTCACCGCCTCTTTTGATAATCATTGCAAATCATTTTGTGTTATCGCAACAGCCGTTTACCATTGATTTCTCACTGATAACAATAGTAGGCCTTCATAAGACTCCAGTACTCTTTGCGTCTTTTAAGTGGTGGTCTGGATGCTGCCACCCCTCCTCGGTTTTTCCATCCTTTTGGATCCTTCATGACCATTTTGTGTGTTATCAGCCATGGCTGGTGACACCAAACACATGTGTATTGGGAAGAGATGTGTGTCAGATTATGGGATTTTTGGCAGTTCCAGTTTGCCTGGATTCATGTATATCATTATTTACTTACTAGGAGTGTTCACACGAGTCATTATCAGTGATGTTCCCTGAAGTCAACAAGTCTCCTCAAATTTCAAATTTCCAGTACATATTATTATTGTTGTTGTTTATAATTTTACTAAACGTTGAATATTTATTAAGTGAGAATGTTTCTCCGTTTAGTGTTCATATAAAAATTTGTGAAAAATAAATAAGATCCTTATTTTTACGTACATTGGCATTTAAGGCCTTGCCGCAATAGGCCGTAGAGTAAGGAGCCACAATGGTCACAAAACGTTGGCGTCATGTAGTTGTTATCTTTGAACTGATGGGGAACGTCAATTTTGAATCTTTCTGTAAGCATCTGCAATCAAAACAATACAAAGAAATATAACAAAATGATTAACTGGCATTTTTTTTATTTCGTTCTTTTAAGCTGAATTATATATATATATATATAGAAAAGAGAGTAGTGCAATATTAGTGCAGTTCCAACGAGAGAAAAGTATATATGTAAAGGAGTAAGACTACCAACATTTGTAAAATGTTTTTTTCAACATTTATTTATTATTTTATCATTTTATAATTTTATATAACGCGTTTCAAGTGGTAGTCCGCTATCATCAGATATGTAAATCCATTTGAAGAAATGTCTATCGAAAGACATTTCTTCAAATGGATTTACATATCTGATGATAGCGGACTACCACTTGAAACGCGTTATATAAAATTATAAAATGATAAAATAATAAATAAATGTTGAAAAAAACATTTTACAAATGTTGGTAGCCTTACTCCGTTACATATATACTTTTCTCTCGTTGGAACTGCACTAATATTGCACTACCCTCTTTTCTCTCTCTCTCTCTCTCTCTATATATATATATATATATATATATATATATATATATATATATATATATAAACAGCATTTTTTCTTTAAGATATATTTGATTAAATATTACAGACAACTTGTGTTTGCATATCTTTTCTTTGATACTTTCTAAATTCCTTATTAGTTTTTGAGTTTCGGGCTGAAACTGGCTGATGTATTTGCCGTACTTGTTTTACATCCAAGGTACATAAAAACTAAAAAGCCATCATTAACAAAATTAATTTCAATAGTGAAAACTATTACTCCATTAATACTAAAACCAATCACATTGTCCCCGCTTAAACCATCACTAAATATTTAAAAAGACACGCTCTTTACTTGATATCCGCCCCTGAAGAGTGCTTCAAAAGTACTGGGGTAGATAACAAGTATGGCAAATACATCTGCCAGTTTCAGCCCGAAACTCGAAAACTAATACGGAATTTAGAAAAGATCAAAGAAAAGATATGCAGACACAAGTTGTTTGTAATATTTAATGACTATATATATATATATATATATATATATATATATATATATATATATGTATATATATATTATTACAGATTAGATCGGGTTGACAGATACATTGGAAATTCTGTCCATTGGCTAAAGAATACCAAGTGTGTCTGTTCTTCAGTCGATGGTTTGAAAAGTGATTATTCAACACAATTGGTAGCTCTCTGTTGTCTCGGAGGTAAAAAAAGAGCTAAGACAAAAGTTAAAATTGAGAATAAATATCAGTAGTGGAAAAACGAAATACAAAAAAATAAATAAATCCATAAATGAAATAAATAAATAAATCCATAAATAAAATAATGAATAAATTAATTAATTAAAGTAAATTAAGTCAAATTAAATTAAAATAAATAGGTAAAAGTAATCCGGATCTGATAGCTTACATTTGGATTAACTAAGAAATATATAAAAATTAATAAACATTAAATTCAAAGGAATTTTATAAAATCCGAATAGGTTTCAATTAGTTACAGAATGTTGTCCTTATGTTTTAATTAATCAAGTGTTACAGGCAAAATATAAATATATTAAAGATATAGACAATACATTATTATAATAGCCGCCTACCTTTGTTTCTCGGCTGTTGACTGCACTGCGTGGACACCGTCCCAGGATTTTGTCGTGGCATTTTTTATGGACTGCACAGTTACAAACTAGACATTAAAAAGAAAAAAAAACAAACAAGGAATTTTAATTTATTTAAAGTTCAAATAGGAAACAGAGAATTGTAATTAATTGAATTAACTATTTAAGCTTTTTTTTTTTTTTTCACTATTTATGATAATGTGCGTTTATTTTTATGGCATAACCATTTTTTTGGGTTATTTAATGCTAAAACACAACATTTATTGTACAGTGTGTCCGTAAAGTCTGGATGCATAGGATAATTGGAAATGCACCAATTGTTATAGCGACCTTGATTCACTTTAGCATCATTCTGGCAACCTAGATGCTGATTTGAACCAGTAGACCCTTCTTTCTCGGAATGAGGTATGGTTCGGTTTGATCCTAGAAACTGCACACTACCAGGCATTACTTCCTTCTTCGGGAGGGGGGACTGGATTATTGCCGATTGCCTGAGGCGCCTTTACTGAGGAATGCTGACAGGGTTGTCCTCAGCTATTTTTGCATCCAACCAGCGTGCCTCTTCATGGGAGTTGTTTTTTCCCCCCCACTTTCCGACCTTGTGTCACGTCTTGCTGCAGTGGTAAGCAAGTGAATACTGATTTATTTATTTTACTGATGAATCCGGACTTTACGGAACAATCTGTACACGATTCATTGTATACAAAAGTTATTTTTATACATAGGGGGAGGGAGTGTAAGTTCATACCTTTACCAACGGCATTAGTATACAATAGATCCACCAGAATCGGCATAGCCAATTCCATAAGGGTATCTATTAAGCCAATACTAAGCCCCGCAAGTATTTGTTGCTAAAAAAAAAAAATACTTTTATGCTAACCTCAGCTGTGTTCCAGATTTTCCCTTGTGGGAAATGGATGCAACAAAAAAGTATCTCGGAAAGAAGAAAACTTTGGTCGCCAGCCACTAAAAGAATTTGCGTGGCTACAGACATTGCATGTGGACTTCGGTGTGATTGGATCTAAAGCTTTGAATTAATGATTGACTAATTTTGTCGAATAGATGGTTCTTCGTGGATAAAAATTTGAGGTGTCAGGATTTTGGGAGCATTGCAATTTGCATGCACATGATCGCATTATATGCCCGGATACTCGACTTTGGATGACTATATAAACACATCAAATTGTGTTAACGGCAGAGGAAAAAAAGCAATTACTAAAGAAAAGAGAGCATCCAAGACAAACGACAAACTGCAGTATGATGAATAGCAAATATCTGATTAGAAAATCGTCCCAGACTTTTTATGTGATGCCTTTTTTTCAGTCGATAAATTTCAACTGACATTTTCAGTTCCTTTTTCATGTGAAGCTAATATATGAAAATAATTCAATATAGCAAGTAGAGAAAATTTGAAAATAATTAAATTTCCTATTTTTTCAACAAGAGAAATTATGTACAACTCGTGCAATACAAATAATCAGCAAAACTTTTCTTGATTTGTATTTCTTTGTAGGTTATCAATGGATAGTACCTTTCTTACATGAAGAGGCCTGGTGATGCCTGGGCCCACTCCTTGATTGTATGCCCCAAAGACTCAATTATAAGTCCTAGTACTGAGAAATATTATGAGAAAGAGAGATAGTTTGAATATGATTGGACCCCCCCCCTCCAAGTTCCGCTCCCCCCCCCCCCTACACCACTGCTTTCATAGCATCCTTGATTTGTCTCCATGCACTCAGCCCTATGTGATGAATCTTAAAGCACTCTTGCGCAGCTATAGTCTGTAGTTAGCATCTCTGCGCATGGTGAAAAGTCACACCCTTCACAAGATAACCCTGTTAATGTGCATATGTATAGACAGAACACGGCAGATCTAGAGGAGTCTAACCTTGATAAAAACATTCCCTATTTCTTACAGTTAGTTGTAATTCATGCGGCGATCATCAAAAAATGGATGCTTCAGCAGAGAAAACATGGCAACATCTGGGAAAATAACCCTACATTAAAATTGGAAGGTGCATTGTTCCAGTTAGCAGAGAACTCTAATACATCTATAATAGTGGTGCACATAGATGTTATCAGCCATCGAAACATTCAAATGACAGTTTCTAAAAACTTAAAGATGCTATCTAGAGGACCTACCAACAGTGATATCTGACAGAGATGGTTTGAGGGAACAAGTCAGAAGATTCAAAAAAGAATTCTCAACCTGATATATATATGCGTGAAAAAAGGAGATTTTAAATGAGAGATTTTACCGGTTTTGTTCGGATCAATAAACGTCTTAAAAAAAAAAAAAGTGAAGATTTTAAATTTATTCGATAACAGTAAAACCATAGAGAAAAGAAGAACGCACAATGGGATGTTATTGGCACGTGTTTAACTATTTGAAAGAAAGAAAGAATAATTAAAAGCGTGCGGCAGAGACGTGGGAAAATGGGAAAAGTGGGGAGAAAGAAAAAAAAGAAAAAGGATAAGAAATGGAAATATGGATGAAATATAGTAAAAATGAAAAGTTACTTTAACTGGGATCGCATTTATTTAAACAGTGGCTTGATATATTTTTCCTTTCTCCCCCTTTTCCCATTTTAACGTCTCTGCCATACGAACGAAACCGGTAAAATCTCTCGTTTTTTGATGATTTATTCCTGTATTTAAATTTGTTTTTTTCGTTTGTCTTTTTCACACATCCTGTCTTTCATTTTATGATATATTGTAATTTTATCCTCATATATATATATATATATATAATATATATATTTCAGAGGAAACATTATTTTTAATCAATGAAACGGGACATGTGGAAAAAAAAGGAAATTGCTAAAATTTTCCTTAAGGCCTTATCGTCTGATCCTCTAAGAGGAAATGTCAAAATTCTAGTTGGAGAAATCAATTGAGAACAAAAAAAGGGGGGGGGGTAAACGTTAAACCAGCTTTAGACACTAAAACATCAAGGAATGGGAGAGAACCACAATCTTCGATGTTTGAAATCTCTGTGTATAGAAAACCAACCTTTACGGGTCTTTATCTAAATTGGTTTTCCTTCGCCCCTAAATCAAGAAAAATAAATCTTATTGGTACTCTTACTCATCGAGCACTTATGATTTGTTCCCCAACCCAACTCGATGCGGAACTTGGTGAAATTACCAATATTTTTCTTGCCAATGGATATCCCATCAATATCATAAAAAGCACCATTGCACACAAAGTTGCTATATTTAATGGTGATAAATTTATTGGCCTGTCACAATGTCCTATCTATTTGAAACTTCCATGGTTAGGTCTCGACAGCCCTGCCATTATCAAAAGGATTTCTTCTACTCAATGCTGTTTTCCAGCCACTATGCTGAGAATAATTTACACGACTCAAACTTTTTCGCTTCTTTCCATAAGGATGTTTTGCCACGAATTCAAAAGAATTCCGTTTATAAATTCCTATGTCAGCGTGGAGCTGACTACGTTGGCAAGACATCCCAAAGATTAAAAATGAGAATAGCACAACATATACCGCATGACATTCGTTTACACAAGGTTTCGAAATCATCTGGGAACTTTCAAGCACATGAATTTGCCATCAGTAATCACCTTGTTGGTACATTCCGATGGGTGGTATTCTGTTTTACACAGTGCCAGGTCAAACTATTATCTCAATATTGAGGTGTAAGTTATTAACAATTCTCGATCTAGCCTGTGTAGACAAAAGATTTTTGAAACATCAGTTGGAGATCTTCCATGATTCGAATCCTCCATAATGTTGAGAGATTTACTCCCTCTTTTCTTTTCTCAGTTGATTTTTCCAACTGAAACAATTTTCCCCTCATTTCTCATCTGATATATATATGTAAATAGATTACTAGTACAACAAAAGGGTAAGATAAATTTCAGAGGAAACATTTTTAATCAATGAAATGGGATGGGTGGGGGGAAAAAATTGCCAAAAATTTTCCTTAAGGCCTTATCGTCTAACCCTCTAAGAGGAAACGTCAGAATGATAAATTAAAAATATATATGCATACACATAGGTTGTCAATAATGTAAGTAATACATACCTTTGCACTTATATCCTTGTTTTTTCAACCCCCTGAAAAATAATAAATGATAATAAATGTTAAATAATGAAAATCAATTTTTTATGGCGACATAAGCACATAAAAAGTTACAAAAACTTTACGCTGAATAAATCATTCATGAGATATTTCCATTCCCCTGAAGATGACTAAAGCAAGTTGAAAGCTTGGATACTTAAGAAATAAAAGCTTGAGCATAGCATAACCATTCTCCTCTCAAGTGTCAATTTCAATTTAATAAATGTTAAATAATGAAAATCAATTTTTATGGCGACATAAGCACATAAAAAGTTACAAAAACTTTACGCTGAATAAATCATTCATGAGATATTTCCATTCCCCTGAAGATGACTAAAGCAAGTTGAAAGCTTGGATACTTAAGAAATAAAAGCTTGAGCATAGCATAACCATTCTCCTCTCAAGTGTCAATTTCAATTTAAAATCATATTTTTTTTGCCCTATTGTTTTCACTTATGGGTAACCTTTATCGCTCACTCAAGTTGACCGAGAACCATAGGCTGAGAACGTCTTATTGTTCTTGTCAAATGAATCCCATTGGATGCTGGCAAGAAATTCGCTGCCCCCTCCCCGTGGGGTCAGCGCATTCCCAATAAAAGAGAAGACAAAAACGTCTTACAGTAGTGAGTTAGAGATTAGATACGAGGAGATACGGAAGATGAGTAGATTGGGCGAGGAACAGTCAGTTAGTTACGTTACACAAACATTAGTTAGTTAGCGAGAGAATCGGACGTAAGAACTCGTCTCTGCTCCCATCCATCGAAGATATCATGTCTGTCTGTTTACGTGCGTTCTCGCCCAAGCTTAGAACAGCATTTCGCTGACAGAGGAATAAATCGCCCAGAATTACCAAGTCCGTCGATCCAACCCCCAAAAATCGCAGAGTGAACTTTAATATTATCTAGCTGACTTGCCTTGTAACCAAACAAGTGTAATTTATTCTGTTTAATTGTTTAAAATAATTATTTTTCTAAGAAAACCACACAGACCAAGTCGTTACGGACTTCATTTCTTTATTCTACTGTTCTGCATTAAATGACCCTTCACTTCAAAGAGATACCGAGTTGCTGACTACCCCCCCCCCCCCCCAGTCACTCACTGATCTATCAAACAACGTGGGAGTGCAGTGATTTCGGGAACGACCTCTTTGACAACCGTGCCTTCTTCAGAACAGCGACTTTTAGACCAGCAGTATCACATGACTAACCGGCTCAGGAGCGGCCAGACTGGTGACGTCACGAGTGTGGAAGAGTAAAAGGGATTCATTTAAACTTCTGAAGAGTCTAACGTATAAAAAATCAAAGATTATATATATATACATATATACATATCTATATCTGTTCATGTTCAGACGAAACAGACCGTAAAGTTATATAGATTTCTTGAAAAATCAATGAAGAAGTGGTCATTGGAATTTAGCATCCTATTCTTATCTATCATATATATATACATATATATAAAGATGATTAGAAAATATTTTATGTTAAAAAGGCTTTATTCATTACATACAACATTTTGGTATGCCAAATGCGAGAGGAAAAGAAACAATGTTTTCAAATTGATGATAACATTAGAAAAGATATGTGACAGGGAGAAGAAAATGAAACGGAAAAGAATAAAATAATGTCCTTTCCTTTTGGTTATCTTGTCTTGTTTTACTTTCTTTCCCCTGTCAACTATATTTCCTTATCCACTTGTAATGTTATCTTCAATATGTAGACATCTTTTTTTGCTTGGCTTTTTACATATCTGATGAAGATATGTAATATACCGAAACGTTGATTTTAAAAATTGGTAGAACTGAATACCCAAGATTATTATTATTACAAAAAACACAACAACAAAAAATGAGCATCACAGTGTATTATGTTGTGCGGATGACCCCTGTTCTTCACCAGAAATAAACTTGTCCACCTCCCACCTTGGGTTTATCAGTGTTTTGTCTTTTTTTCTTTTTATCTCATCCCTTGTTTCGAGTGGATATCTGTTGACAACGATTTTATAAGCAGCGATTAGGCTGCCACACGATTTCCTTAATGATTCGGATCTCATCATCCGGTGACCCATATTTTTTTTTTACATTGCCTTACAATTTATTTTTATTTACATGAAACTTATTCATTGAATGCCCACTCCCATGAGAAATGAATTCTTTGACCTTACTTGTGACCTTAAGGATTGATTAAGATTTTCCAGTCATTATGTATATATCACACTGATGGATATTTTCCCTCCTTTTTTCTACATACATATATGACCCCCCCCCCCTCCCACCGTGTTAAGTGAAATCGCCAACTGCCATCGATGTAAATGCAAAAGTTCTTTGTGTAAAGCAATGCAGCACTGTCCGGCAGTTGACAGCGTTTATATAAACATTGAGATTCTGTTTACTTACTTGTTTTTGCCAAAAGGTAAAAGTGAACTTAAATTGAAATCGAAATAAATGTGTAAAAAACAGAAAAAGAAAGTTGATTTACTTAAAAACAAAGCAAGGAGCACTATTTCTCATTCGACGTTCTTTCTGCAAACTCACTCTTTAAATATTTTGCCCACTTTATGTCTCCCTCATCAGACCACTGTTAGAGTATGGTGTCCAGGTCTCTGCTCTATATCTAATACGTGATATCCAGCATCTGGAAAGAGTTCAAAGACTGGCTACTCGAATGGTGCAGGGTCTATGGGATCAGCCCTATGAAAGCCGACTCAAGAAACTTAACCTTTTCTCCCTTGAGTGCCGACGATTACACAGTGATCTCATTTTGGCTTACAATCTCCTCAATGATTATTATGATATACCTCAGGACCTATTATTCACTCCTGCACCAGAAAGAGGTCTACGCAGACACCACAAGAAACTATTTCACTGCCGATTTCGATTGAACCAGAGGAGGGCCACCTTCTCAATCAGGATCCCTGGACCTTGGAATAGTCTCCCAAGAAACGTAATAAATGTGCCAACAACGCAACAATTCCAGGTGAATTTGGACAGGTGCTGACCTACTGTATCCTCTTATGTGTACATTTCTACTACCCTTTCCTTACATTGCAACTGAAACATTTGTGTTTTATTTTTTGCCAAATGAATTGAATGGAATTAAAAAAAACAACAACTGTTGCATGATAGTTTTTTTTTCCATTTCTTTTTAAAACGGATTTTCATCATCATCATCATCATCATCATCTGTTTAACGTCCGTTTTACATACTGGTATGCATTGAACAGCTTAAAGAAATTGACTTCCAAACTAACTTATCTCTGACCAGGTCTTTATTTATCTCTCTTTCTCTCAAGTTCATTTTTATCACTTTCTCCCACGTTTTCCTTGATCTTCCCTGTGAACACAACTTGCTACCTTAACTGTTCTACATCTACTAACCCAAGAACTCTCATCCATTCTTTCAACATGGCCATACCAACAAAGTCTCCTGTTCTGCACATATCTCCCAATACTGTCCAGATTCAATCTTCCTCTCGGGTCAGCATATCTAAGCCTATCTTTAAAATTCACATTACACAGCTATCGTATCATTCTCATATCATTTCTCTCCATGCCTGTAACACTCACTGACCAAGTTTCACTTCTATACATCATCACACTGTGTAAACATACTCTTCCCTTGGTCAACAGTGGTAATGCTTCAACTGGTTAGTAATGGCAGAAGTTCTCTGAACTTACTCCATCCACTCCTAACTCTATCAATCACACTAGCACCCGCTGCACTCCAATTGTATCACCAAGGTAACAACACCTCTTGAAAACCTCAATAGCTTCGCCATCTTTTGTATCTATCACTTTCACCCTCTCTGACTAAGTTGTTGACCTCCTCGCTCTTATTTTATACGCTGTATATAACTTTTCCCTCCTGTCACTATTTCTGTATCTATTTCTCTGATTATTAACAAATGCAGGTAATAAAGAAACCCGACCATACATGTGTATAAATGAAGATATTGTTCTTCGGACTGTGAACGTAGCTGGTGATTACCCTAATCTTGCAATTGAACATTCTACCCTTTTCCTGACTGTAGAAATATATTTAATTCTCAGCACCTGACACCCATATCTTCTAAAAGATAAGTACTTTTTAAAGTGTTTGTTTTTTTTATTCGCAGAGACTTTGTCTATCCCAAGCCAAAACATTGTTCTTTTTTTATGTCAACATCTTGATATTTGAATGTTTCATTCCTAGAAAACTTTATCTACTCCAAACCAGAACATTATCCAGTTTCCACACAAATATCTTGCTTATTCTCTTTTAAATGCTGTCTATCACTTCTCTCTTAAGTCACGCTTTCTGTATCTCTGTTTATTAACAGTCAAAGGTAATGAAGAAAGGAAAAGAATAAAAACATTGGAATAGTCCATTATAAACAAAAGAGAATATCACCAAAAGTAGAAATACTTTTTAACTCATAGTTGTAGCAGGAAAGAGATATATAGTGAGCAGAAATAGACTAATTTTAGAGAGAGAGAGAGAGAGAGAGAGAGAGAGAGAGAGAGAGAGGTATTTTAAATGTCATGTTATCTTTACTTATAGTATTCATTGCTAGGTCAATTCTGATCAAATCCAATCTCAGATTTTTAAGGTCATTCAACATTTATTTTTGTGGTCACACTTCTATGAGAAATGACTTCTTTGACCGTTTATGACCTTAAGGATTGACTTAAGTCAACTTTACATAGCCTATGACACCTTATGGGTTATAGTTGGATCAAAAACCTTCCTGAGTCAAACAAAACAGACATTTCATTTTATTTATGTCCATAGACTGACTCTAACTCTCTCTCAAACATTTTTTCCCATAAGTGTTCCACACTAAAACATTATTTTCAACATTTCCTTTATTTTCTTGAATCTATTTGCTTGAATTAAGATGATATGGGCATATTTTTGTTTTTTCAAGACAGAAAATATCATGTAAAAGTCTGTGACTTAATCATCGTCTTTAATTGCTATATATCTAGAATAATATAAGAGATGTGTCTGTATGTTTGTAAACTACTTTCAGGCATTAGACCAACTTCAAATATGGTAGTGATGATCTGCTAGCTATGAAGATTGTTGTAAATGAGTCACCACTTATTTATTTTATTAAAAACTGTGTCACCACTTATCAAGGTTAAAAGCCACTTGAGGATGAGGTTTAATGGGCTAGATAGCTTGTCAATTTGATGATGAAGAATATTATGAGGATTGAAAATGATGATTGTAATGAACTAAATTTGATTACTTATAAGGACGGTTTATGACAAGTATTTATTTACATTGGATTTGATAACAACCATGTTGTAGCTTGCAAAGAAGCAATCCCGTGGTAACATGTTTCATAGATGTGAAGTTCTTTGAAATATTAATTCTTTTCTTTAAAAAAAATTTCCATTGAAATATTTTTGTCACTTGTGCTAGTGTGATTGCAAAAGGAGTGGAAGGAGTAAGTTCATGGAATTTCTACCATTACTAACTAGCAGAGTGTTACCATTGTTGACAAAATAGAAGAGTATATCAGGTATGTGTATGCAGTGTGATGATGTATGGCAGTGAAACTTGGTTAGTGAGGGTTGAGGATATGCGTTTCATCAAGAGAAATGATATGAGAATGATACGATGGATGTGAAGTGTGAGTTTAAAAGACGGGTTTAGATATGATGACCTCAAACGAAGATTTAATCTACACAGTATAGGTAGATTTGTGCAAAACAGGAGACTTCAATGCTATGACCATGTTGAAAGAATGGATGAGAGCTCTTGGGTTAGTAGATGTAGAATAGTTAAGGTAGAAAGTTCTGTTTACAGGCATAGGCCAAGGAAAATATGGGAGGAAGTAATAAAAATGGACTTGAAAGAAAAAGAGATAAATAAAGACCTGGTCAGAGATAGGTTAGTTTCAAAGTCAATTCCTAAAAAACGTCCAACGAATGCTAGCATGTAAAACGGATGTTAAAGCGAATATGATGATAATGATGACTTTGGATTTTAATAAAATTTCACTATGACACAAAATTAAACAGATTCTAAACATTTGAGCGTCTTATGACCCCCCTCCCCCCCCTCACCCCCACACACGCCGGGGAGATGGGCTTAACTCCACCAAATTTAAACTTTTATACGACCCATAACTTCAGTGGTGTAAGATCTATTTTTCCATCATTTTTGCTATAGCAGTATGTTTTTGATACCATCGGTTTTCCACCTCAACCACTCATCATCACTAATGCGAAGGACCTTGGTATAGTTAAGGACAACTCCTTAAAATCAACGTGTCATTCTACCAAGAGAAATGCTTGGCAGATGCTCTTCGTCTACTTTACATAACTTTGATACAGCTCATTCTTGAGTTTGCCATCCAAACAATAAATCGCTATCTTCAAAAAGACATTGTACACCTGGAGTGTGTTCAATGGGTGGCAACCAAGGATGGCGATGGGACTCTTCATGCTTACCTACAAAGAGCGACTTCAAAAACTAAATCTGTTATCACTTGAGTGACAGAGAATGTGAGGGTACCTGATTCTAGTGTAAAACATAATCAACAGGAATTTAAATCTGTCTTTCAAGAAATTTCAACTCTGTGGAACAGCCTGTCAGAGAAGGTGGTGTAAACATGCACTAGGTTGCATGTTTAGTGGATTGCATGTTTGCGGTTGATGCAAATAGCAAACTTGCTGTAGAGAAGAGATGTTCGGCCAAGAGAAAGGGGAGGAGGCACAGAAGATTTGATTTTGGGTTGGGCCACACATAATTGGATTTCTCTTTGAAAAAAAAAAAGTGTCTCTTTAAACAAGAATTCATGTTGAGATATTAAGACTCTGAAAAAGTAATGTTTATAGATTGTCTGCAGATAGGCCCTTTTAAGTGGACACTGGCTAGCCATTATCTGAAGTATATATCTGAGTGGTCTTTCTGAGTGATTGAATGGGGATGACAGAGAAAAAGGCCGGAATCTAAGATTTCCAGGAAATGGGAAGGGCAGGGGGGGGGGGGGAGGCAGTTAGTCTTGGACCTCTGGGCGTCACAGAGACAGTTTTTTTTGGTGCTTCTTTTGTTTCGCAACAACATGAAAATATTCAAAGAAATGTATAAACTTTGTTATGTACTTACGTGTTAGCTGAAAATATAATTGTACAAGAAAAAATTATGCAAATTGATCCAGTATTTATTAAATTATAAGAAAAAAAAACAAAAAAAAAAAACGATCTTACATATCGGTAGACATTTTGTAACCAATTCAGCTTACTGATTAGGCAAGGGTGATAACTCAATTTTCTTAGTTAAAATCTGGCGATTGATAGATACAATATGGTGGCAGACCGATAAAATCGTTTTTATTTTTAATTTAATAAATACTGGATGAATTTGCGTGATTTTTGGTGTACAGTCTTTTTTTCAGCTACCACGTAAGTACATAATAAAGTTTATACATTTCTTTAGCTATTTTTTTTAAAGAGAGGCCTAACATGTCATTGTGAAATGAAAGAAGCACCGTTTGTTTTTCTGCGATCTGACAAGTAGTTGGATCTGTGTGTCGCTCAACGAAAGATGGGCTTTTAGGCTCTAAACTATAGGACTTGATTTGTCCGGATTAAGAATTCTCATTGTCAAGTCTGCTATTCAACCTAAGAAAACGAGTACCATTGTAATCTCCCAAAAATAAACTTCTGTTACTTGTTTTTAAATTGGAGTTGTGGTTTTATTTGGAGGGAGAATTCTTTTGTTGCAGCACTGAATGAGACCACATGGCTGACACTGTGACTGATGTCGGAAGCAAGCAACAAATTTGGACTGGCACAACGAGCTAACGATCACAACCTGTGCAGTGGACGCACACAATACACGTTCATATCTGTGACGATGCCTACCATATCCAGGTTCAAAGTATCTTTGTACAAACATTCAGACTGTATATACATGTAACTATCTTCTAACTGTATTTTTACATGGCTTGTTGCACTATGCTATATATATTTTTTTTGCCATTAAATTTGAAGTATTTTGGGATCTTAAAGTTTTGAAAGGGATGAACCCCCACGCCTCTGCAATCAATGAAATTTTTAATCTTTGATTTCAATGAGATTTAAATCATGAGTGAAAAACACAACCTTAAAGAGTCTAAAGAGTTTGATTCTTGTAACACTTCCAAAGGGAAGATAACTCTGCAACATAAAAACTTTTCTAAGTTCAACCGATTTCTCTCTCAGAAATTCTGTGTTAGAAACTTTGCCACTCTAATCTAAGAATTACTTTCTTAATTTTTTTTTTGTTGCTTACCTAACACTTACATTGGTAGCAGTCCATAGTTTCACACCAAATTAAGGATCAAAACTACATCTTACGATGATTAGAAATTTAATGTGGAGTTATGGATCCACCACCATGTTTTGGGAGCCATTAATAACCAGCAAAGCGTTAACACTGGAAAGAGTCTACGAGGCATGTGTATGTAGTATGAAAGAGAAACCTGACCAGTGAGGGTTGAGGATATGTGTTGCATCGAGAGAAATAATATGATGGATGTGTAACGTGAGTTTTAAAGACAGGCTTAGATTTGATGAGCACAAAGATTAAATCTGAACAGTATAAGTAGATGTATGCAGAACAGCAGTTTTTGTTGGTTTGGTCACATTGAAAGAATTGATGAGATAGAACAGTTGGCAAGCGAAGGGCAGAGAAAACATAGGAGGAATTGATAAGGATTGATTTGAAAGAAAGAGGGATGAATAAAGACCTGTCCAGAGATAGGTTAGTTTGAAAGTCAATTTCTAAAAGCTGTTTAACACATGCCAGCATGTAAAACGAACGCTAAACCAAATGATACTGCTGCTGCTACTTTATAAAGATTAAACTTGGTTTGATCTTTTCGGTTGATCTCTCTCATTCGTTCAGTTTTTGTTCACCACACGAACTTCCAATGCCTACACTAAGGTCAAGTAGTACATATCAGGAAAGGTCATTAGATTCACAGACAAAAACTAAAAGAAGAGTTTCCTCCCCTTCTCTCGCTTTCGCAATTCCCAACCACTACTCACAAGTAGAAAGTTGTAAGAACTATTTCCTTATCAGTCGGAAAGCCATTCTGAATGATTTTGAGTTATGCCATTAACAGAGCGACTGCACTTCAATAGCCGGAAGCTAATCAAGAGGGTCGACAGAATGGAAACAGGATGGATTAATAAAGGATATCATGAGAAGAATACACACACAAATTCAAACAAGTTTGATTAAACCTACCTATCTCTAAGCAGGTCTTTATTTAAAATTCTGACATCAAATAAAAAATTAAAAACATTTAAAAAAATTTTTTTTTTAAATTTTGACGTCACTGCTCATCTCAGCCAAGAGTCACTCGTGGATAGAGGTTAATGAGACTGGAATGAATGTCAGCCGAAAGATGAGGAACACTATGGGAGTATCAACATTGATCAATTGTATGAACTGCATTTGATTACTTTTGGGATGGTCCATGATAGGAATTTGTTGATCCAAATGATCAAAAACGAGTAAGATTTAAATTAATAAAAAAATTTTTGATAAAAGTACAGAATAGTTAACACTCAATAACTCAAACAAAAAAACAACACATAATTTATATAAAACGCCTACAATTAATGACCACAATTTAATAGTGGCCATTGACTGTAGGCATCATTGGATTTGAAGTCAACCATGTTGTGATGTGCAGAGAAGCAGTCCCATGGTAATGTGTTCCACAAACGGGAAGCCCTTGCGAAGAAGCTCTGTTTGTGGAAATTTGCCCGATGCTAGGCACACAGTAGAAGGGAAAGCTTTTTGTTGTGGTAGATAACAAGTTCTTGCTGTGAATGTCTTACAAGACGCAACCAGAGATTGGAGCACAGTCAAATAGACTTCTCTTAAACTATTAAGGTTTGATTAAAACGGAATTGACAAAAAGATGTCTATTTAATATGCTTCAGAACTTTTGAGATGAGGGTGTATCTTTTTTTTATTATTCTGACTGCTATTCTCATCTTGACGGGCGAGTGAGTGTTTTGTTTAACGTCATTTCAAGTTCAACCTCTGTTGGTCATTTAATGCCAAAAAAAGGTTTAATTGTTTTTGTTTTTAGAGTATGTTTTTTTTTTAATATAGTTTTTTGTTTTATTTGTTATATTTTGTTGAGGAGATTAACATGTTTTAAGAAAGTCATTTTGGTAAAAAAATTTATGTTTCAAGTTCTTTATATCTTCAAATATTTATTCATGGTGTTTGGTTTGGTTGTTTAGTTTTACAGCATATCAACCCTTTTCAGGTTATTTAATGCCAAATCCGGTCATATCAGTAAAAGTTTTTATGCTTCAAGTTCATTATATCTTCAAATATTTATTCATGGTGTTTGGTTTGGTTGTTTAGTTTTACGGCATATCAACCCAATCTAGTCATTTTTGTAAAAGTATTTATGCTTCAAGTTCTTCAAATAGAGGGGAATTGTTGTTTTTGTTTTTGACTTTACAGAACATGATTGAGTTTTGCAAAGGGAAAGGATAAAAACAATAACATCAATGTTTGGTGCATTTTCAGAGAGCCTGATCTGGTAGCACCAGTCTCATCTTGACGGAACGAATATATTCTGGCAGATTAAATAAAGCGTTTAGTTCAAAAATCCATATAGGTTCCAGAGTTCACTATAAAGATTGCTAAATTCAAAACGATGCACTTAAAGAAGGTCTGAGTTTACATTGGCCGAAACGTTGTGAAAATAACAACGAGGATAAGAATAATCCAAATCAATATTTATATCAGGGTTGAAGATTTAATGAAAGAGTTCTTCACTTTAATAAGTTTTTTGAATTCAAAGTGGAATCGAAAGTACTCTGCTGTTAATGAAATTTTGGCTCTTTTGTTAAAAACTTCAACCCAGATATAAAATGATATATTGTCCAACATATGCCAGCATGTAAAATGTATGTTAAACTGCTGGTGCTTATAATACTATCAGAAGAGATGCTACAAACTAAATCCATTAACCAATTGAATTGTTTTGTTAATAGAGTACTATACTTTTGGAACGAGTTAGCAGATCCGATTTATCATAATCATCATCATATTCGGTTTAACGTCTGCTACCTCAACTGCTCAGCATCTACTAACCCAAGAACTCTCATCCATTTTTTCATTATCATATTCAGTTTAACGTCTGTTTTACATGTTGGCATGTATTGGATAACTTTTAGAAACTAAACTATCTCCGCCCAAGTTTTTATTTATCCTCCTTTCTCTCAAACGCATCCTTATCATTTTCTTCCATGTTTTCTTTACCCTTCCCCTGATAACTGATCTTGCTACTTCAACTGTCCTATATCTACTTCTTCGTCATCAATAGTAGTAGTACTTATCACTTCCTCCAATGTTTTACTTGGCTTTCCCCTTCCAACTGACCCTGTTACCTAGTTTGTTATACATCTACTAACCCAAGAAGTCATCCATTCTTTCAATGTGACCAAACTAACAAAGTCTCCTGTTCCGCACACATCTCCCTATACTGCCTAGACGTAATCTTCCTTTAAAGTTATCAGATCTAAGCTTTATGATAAACATTGCACATCCATTGTATCATTCTCATATTATTTCCTCCCATGCAACACATATCCTCAACCCTCACTGATCAGGTTTTACTTCCATACGTCATCACACTGCTGTAGTTTACGACCCGTGTTGAAACCAACGTTCTGTCGGCATCTTCTGGCAGTTAACGTAAACCGCCGGAAGAAGCTGAAATGCTTAGCCAATCAGATTGAAGCAGCCGACAATTGGCAATAGTGAATTAAATATAGCATAAAATTCAACAAGTTAAGAAAATTGATTAAAGTGATTATGAATTCCATCAGGTTACGACAAATGCTTCACTCTTGAGAAGAAATTATTGAATTTTGTCAGAAAAACTTATAGGCTAAAAGAAAAGTTGCAGAACAGGCGCACGTATATGCAAGTTTAAAAGAAGAATTTTGCTAACGGACAAGTATGCTTAAACTGTTTTTCTTTTTCACCCTAACTCTACAAAAAAAGAATAAAACAACCTAACCATAAACTAACCATTCATTCTACAATAAAACAAACAAAAAAACCTAACCCTGTTGCTCAGATTTAAAAGGAATACAATTAAAAAATTTTAAAATTCATTGGAAAAAAAAAAAAAAAATTTTTTTGCTAACAGTTGTTTCATTATATTTTCTTCATAACAAAAAATACTTTTTCATTAAAATTACTATATGATGACTTTTTTTCTTGATTTAAATGTTTTTTTACTTAATTTTTCTAGTTTGATAGCATCTTAGTCAAAAAATACATATTTTTCCATGAATTTTTCCTGTTTGCTAGCATCGCCTCATTCATTTGGCTTTTCTCGGCTGTTTATGTAAGCTGATGCAGACTCCAACACAGGTCGTAAACTGCAACAGTACCGATTTTTGTTTTACTGGTAGTTTAAAAATAATAAATATTTATCATTTTATCATTAGTACTAGCAATGGAAAATTAAGATTTAAACAAACAAAGAAAAACAAAAAAAATTAAATGTATCGTTTTTGGAATCAGGAATTAGGCTAAAATATTTCCGATTCTGATACCCCAAAAAGTTCCAATGTTTCCGATTCAGATTAATCGTCCCAACACTAATATATGTATATATAGGCATAATCTTTGAAAATCCTAGGAAACAAAAGAAGCTTGAAATAAAAACGCTAGTAAATAATAAGCGACTAGATGTAATGGTTTACTTACCATAAAAACTCGCTGCAGAATGAACAGTAGGTTGGTTGTCGGAAGAACTTAGCTATGAATTCATGACCATTTACTTCATGCACTTTCTGCTGTTTTATTGCACCGCGTCGGGGGCCAATGCCAACATCAAAAGACGGTTCTGGTCCATGTCCATGCATACCGCTTGGACGGTCAGATTGGCTGGTGTTGGTTTCTGTAAAGACATTTGAAAGAAATTAAGATGTATTTTTTATTTTCATCTAACATGATTATTAGTGAGAAGACAAAAACAAACATTTACATTTTTTACTTTGTTTCTTCATCTGCGTTGCTTTTATGTTCACACCGTTTCAATCATTCTACTCTACGACCTTCTTCGATTTCTTTTTTTCTGTGAAGTTACACACCCATAATACAAGTAATCAAAAGAAAAACTCCAATGTAGAATAATAAGTGTTGAATTACGAAATGTAATTAATAATTAATGTCTGCTGCAAAGAAGGTAGGCTCCCTCTACCGAGCTTGAAAGCTACTCACAACTTCCAGTATCCTAGATCTCTACAAAGCCACCATTCACCCATGCATGGAGTATTGTTGCCACATCTAGGCTAGTGAACCAACCACTAGTCTCTCCCTTTTAAACAGGTTCCAAAAAAAAGCCTTTAACTTAATAGGTCCCACACTGTCTATCAAGCTCCAGTCCCCGTCCCATTGCTGCAATGTTGCATCCCTGTGCTTGTTTTATAAGTACTTTAATGGAATGTGCTCCAACGAACTTGCTGCACTTGTGTCCCCTCAACATAAATACCCCCGATAAAACCGACGATCGGCAAAATTCCACCTCTTCATTGTAGATATCCTCAGATGCCAGAAAGCTTTCTAATAGCTTCTTTCCTCGAACTGCTTGCCTTTGGAATTCCCTCCCTGCTCCCTGATTGTACTAACATACATAAATTTAAATGTAATGTGAACAAAGATCATGCTGCTCAACTTCCAACTTAGAATGTCCTTATAAATCTGACCCTTAATTCATAATAGCCCCTTACGTCTCAGTGACAATGTTTGGAGTGAATATAAGTAAAAATAAAGAAAATCTTTTTAAATACATTATACAAACAAAAATGAAAAAGTCAACAAAATAATTATTGGCTACTTAACAACTTAATACATGTTTTGCATAAGGAATATTAATGATACTGAATCCTCATGAAACAGATGGTTCTTGACTTTAATTTGAATTTAAATCAAACCCATATTTTCACCTGAATCCCTGCCAATCTGCGATATGATACAAGGTTTGGGCTTAATGCGGGGAGCCCAGTTCATCCCAAAAGGGAGCACTCTGGATGGGATAAAAAATATTCTTGATTGGACCAATCGGCATTCCTTGGTGGAACGATCAACAAATACCGAATACCCTCTTCTAAGAGAGGAGACAAATGGGGTAACCTCTTCATCGTCTCTAATGGAGGAGATAATTAATACCTGGGAGAATAGTCTCGTCTGACTAATTAGGCAATCACTTCTAGCCCAGTCCAATGATTGGGCCACTCCTGGAAGCCAGCTTCTTTCCTTTCATCACCATCACTTCGATCCTCGCCTTTTCCGAGTTGAAATGAATGGTTTTATTGTCGAGGAAGCATCCCTGCTTTGATAAGCTCCTAAGACTAACTTTCACTCCAGACCTAAAATGAGTTACTTATTATCAGATCCACTGCTAAAGTTGCAGCAAAAATGGGTGATCTTTCTACCACGCCAGAAAGTATTATTTACCTCCTCTTCAGGAGGTTAGGCACAAGGCCAGTTTTATCTTACTCCCACAAGGTAAGATGTGACCCAAGGTCGGGTTGGGAAAGTGGGGCTTGAAAAGCCAGCGCCCGAGAAGGTGAGCACTCTGGCCATTAAAAATTGCCTGGGCAGCCCCGTCGGCATTCCCCGGTAGGGGTGCCCTAGGCAGTAAGCAATAAACTTACTCCTCCCAAAGAGGGGAGGCAAAGCCTGGGAGGGTGGACTTCCTAGAACTGCACAGGACAAACCCACAGATCGGCGGAATCAAGCCCCGAAGGACAAGACGACACCGGTCTATAGGGTGTAGTATCCATCGGAACAGATACTACACTTTCTTCCTAGCCCCGAAAGTATCTCACTCCTGAAACAATCCTCTATCTGTACAAGAGCCAGACACGTTCTAAGATGGAGTACTGTTGCCACACTATAAAGAATTTTCCTTTCTTCTTCTGTGTACCTAAAACAAAATGGAACTACCATGAACAAAGTTTCTTTCCAAGGACTTCCCATCTGTGGAATACAATACCATGGGGCTTCCGGCTGAGTACAGCATGGTCATTTTTAAGTCCAATGTTAACAAATTCTTGTTGAGCCGCCCACTAAACTAATCAAATTTTGACCATTTTAACCCATCATTTCCAATTCTCTCAAATGTGTTGTTCATTGGCAACCGACAATTTCATTAACTCTTATCCTGAAGTGGCCTTCGGGCATTGATAAGCGGTGACTCATTATAGTATATATATATAAAAAAATAGAGCAAAGTGAATACCCAGAAATTAGCATACCCAGTCAGTACTATGGTATCTCTATCTATAGTAAATGGCTGAATCCTTAGAATATTACCTTCAGTTTGTAGTAGAATGGCGCCAAACATGGATAATTACATTTAATGCTACTAAGATAAAGCTCCTTTTCTGTAACAATTATAAAGAACCTTTCCAACCACCGATTGCCATGGCTAATAGCACCCTACCTGAGAGTCCAACATTCAAACTCCTCAGCCTAACATTCACATGTAAAATGAATTGGAACAAATACATGGAAGATACTGCCAAGTCTGCTGCAAAGAAGGAGGGCTCCCTCTACCGGGCTAAAAAACTTCTCACGCCTGCCAGTATCCTATGTCTCTACAAACCCACTATTAGCCCAGGCATGAAGTATTGTTGAAACATCTGGGCTGGTGCACCAAACACTAGTCTCTCCCTCTTGGATAGGGTGCAAAAAAGAGTTAATCTAATAATAATGTCTACCAAGCTCCAGCCCCTGTCTTATCGCCGCAATGTTGCATCTCTGTGCTTGTTTTACAAGTACTTGAATGAAATGTGCTCGGATGAACTTGCTACACTGGTGCCCCCTACAACGACCAACTCAATAATCAGCCCTCCCCCCTCCTCACTGTAGACGTCTCCAAGTGCTAGAAAGTTTTCTACTGTAATAGCTTCTTTTCTCGAACTACTGCCTTTGGAACTCACTGCTTGCTCCCTGTTTCTACGACTGTACCTTGTTTGAGGGGAATATAAGTAAATAAAAGAACATTTTTTTTTTTTTTTAAATGGTGGTCGCCCATTTCATTATCAAGAGATTCAAGTTTAAACTCTAATGTCAGCAGTGATACTTTTTATTCATGACACGTTTGAATTTTGAACAAATGATACACAAAGAAGGCCGGAGAATACAATAGCCGAAATTTTGTTAAAATGGCAGCAATTGAATCAAATTAAATTAATCGGATTTAAGTACAGGGTGATCCCCCCCCCCCCCCCATACGCCACCCTTGAAATCGTTAATAAAATTCACAATCCTTTCTGCAATCCAACCACATTTGGTACAAATAAACTTTAGTTTTTGTCTGACTTGTCCACCAAATTTCACTCATGAATGTCCAACAGTCTTTGTTTTATCACCGTTCAATGATAAGGACAATGTGCAAAATTGTTAATAACTGAAACACTCCTCTCTTGGCACTGCTCTGATTTTGGTTGTGACGACAATCTTCAGTTCAGGAATAGTCTGGGGATTGTTTTAATAGACATTAACTTTTAGATAACACCACAAATAAAAATCGGGGGTGGGGTGGAGTCCGTTGAGAGTGAAGCCCATTCAGGATTCTACCGATGAGACGATCACCAAAATGTCCCTGTATAAGTGATCATGACTGAAACTTGGTGTACAAATCAGGCATAGAGTGAAGTTTATTTGTATCAAACAATGTTGGATTGCAGAATTGATTGTAAATTTTATTAACGATTCCATGAATGGCATTTGGG
This sequence comes from Sepiola atlantica, assembly GCA_963556195.1. NCBI lineage: Eukaryota > Metazoa > Mollusca > Cephalopoda > Sepiida > Sepiolidae > Sepiola > Sepiola atlantica. Next base: position 158,321,909 of record OY744517.1, read on the forward strand.
AAGGGGTGGTCACCCCATATACAAGAAACATCAATGTCGAGAAATAATCGATAACAATCACATTTGAACATGGGGAAAACACCACTATAATCAGCTGGAAAAGGTAGGAGGGCACATCAGCTGAAACGTAGTAGAAATATGATTATCCAGGTTGAGGAGGACAATAGTCCGAAAAGAAACAATGAAAATAACGATGACTCCCTATCGTAAAAATTCTAACAAAAAGTTATGCATTTTACGTGAACAAAAAAAAACAGAAACAATAAGTAAAACCTGTTTTTTGTTTTGTAATAAATCAAAGGTTGTGGAGTCAGAGTCAAAGCAAATCCATTGCTTTAAAAATCCAGGTTGTCCTCGATGGCCGTTCATCTAAGCTACATGACATAAATGTTGGTGTGCCCCAGGGATCTATTCTTGAACCTTTGTTGTTCCTGATCTATATAAACGATCTCCCTGAAGACATAGTGTCTGAGATTGGTTTATTTGCTGACGACACCACGCTTTACTCTCGCCATGTTGGCAAAACAGACGCGATCATATCTGAGGCAATGGCTGAATCTTTAGAAAATGACCTCCAGGCTGTAGTGGATTGGGGCCATAAATGGTTGGTAACTTTTAATGCCGCAAAGACTAAGCTCCTTTCCTTCAACAACTACAAGAAGCCTCTCCGACCACCGATTGTCATGGCAAATAACACCCTACCTGAGAGTTCATCATTCAAACTCCTTGGCCTAACCTTCACAGGTAACATGAATTGAAACACATACATTGAAGACATTGCCAAGGCTGCCGCAAAGAAGGTTGGCTCCCTCTACCGTGCTAGTGAACTCCTTACACCTGACATTATCCTGTAACTCTACAAAGCCACCATTCGCCCATGCATGGAGTATTGTTGCCACATCTGGGCTGGTGCATCATCTACTACTCTCTCTCCTTGACAAAGTCCAAAAAAGAGTCGTCAACCTAATAGGTCCCTCACTGTCAGCTAAGCTCCAGCCCCTGTCCCATCGCCGCAATGTAGCATCCTTATGTTTGTTTTACAAGTATTTCAATGGATTATGCTCCGATGAGTTGGCTATTCTGGTGCCCCCTCGACGTAAATTCACTAGACTAACTCGACATTCTACTAAATCTCATTCATTCACTGTGGAGGTCCTCAGATGCCGGAGAGCATTCTACTCAAATAGCTTCTTTCCTCGTGCTGCTGGTCTCTGGAACTCCCTCCCTGCCCCCTGTTTCCCCGACAGTACTGACATGCAGAAATTTAAAACTAATGTAAACAGACATCTCGCTGCTCAGATCCCAATTTAAGCTGAACCACCAATCCTTCTCCCCTTATCCTTTTTCTCAGTAGCCCCTTACTTTTACAGTGGCGGCCTGCCTTGTTTGGGGTGAATCATGTTAAAAAAAACCCCCAAAAAAACCGAGTTAGTAAAAAATTTAAATGTAATGTGAACAAGCATTTAACTGCACAACTTCCCACTTAAGATGCTCTTATAAATCTGATATCAAATTCACATTAATCACTTATGCCTCAGTGGCAGTGTGCCTTGTTTAAGGTTAATAAAAAAATAAAAATAAAACAAACTGATTAATAAAAAAAAAAGAAGAAAAAAAAAAGAAAGATAAATGATGAAAAATGCTCCAAATAAAAAATATCAAAATGTTTGTGCCATTATTAAATGGGGGTTGTGTAACAATATATAGGTGTGTAAAAATAATGCTTCAAATGGTATTTTTCCACATAAGGTTATAGTAGTGGAAAATTCCATTAGAAGTTAAAAGTTTAGAATTAGGGCTACGTGACAGGATATTGTGTCAGGCAGGAAGTCACTAGTGACATATAGAGAATAAGCTGATAAAATCTTTCGCTTTTACACACAAGAGAGAGAGAGAGAAGAGAGAGAGAGGGGGGACGTTCCTTGGAACAGTTGCTTCCATTCTCCTATGGGGGATTATGTAAGCATACTGCATACTGGAAAATAAAAACTAATTTTGTGCTGTCATTTACAACCACTGCTATTAATCAACATGCATCACGACAGAACAATAACGAAGAAGAGGAGGAGAGAAAATGAACTACTGCTACATGTTATCAAACCAACAAGATTTAAGCTGATTACATAATGAGCCACAATTCGGATAATCTGCTTGTGTCAGCGAATTGTTCCCCGTAGTCGTGTTTTGTTAAATAAAAATGACAACCAATAATGGCGGATTTGGCATAATGGTTATACTTTTCACTAATGAAGGAGGAGACAGGAATTCAATCGTTGGTTGAGTAATACCAAACACTCAAAAAATGATACTTGATGTCTACTTGCTAAATACTAAGCATTATATGATATTATTATGAAAGGTAAGTGGAGCAATCCATGGAAAGGAGTGGCGCATTTCTCTACATCTCAATGTAGTAGCCAATGAAAAGGGAGCCTTCGAGTCACCCTTGATTATGGTTGATCCATTTATGTATGGAAGTGAAACCTGGCCAGTGAGGGTTGGGGACATGTGCTGTATGGAGAGAAATGCTATGAGAATGATATGATGGATGTGTAATGTGAGTGTTAAAGACAGGCTTCGATCTGATGATCTCAGAAAAAGATTAAATCTGGACAGAATAGAGAGATATGTGCAGAACAGGAGACTTTGTTGCTATGGTCACATTGAAAGAATGGTTAATAGATGTAGAACAGTTGAGGTAACAGGAGAAGGGCAAGGAAAACATGGGAGGAATCGATAAATATTGATTTTAGAAAAAGAGAGACGAATAAAAAGTTGGCCAGGGATAAGTTAGTTTGGCAGTCAATTTCTAAAAGCTGTCCGCATGTGAAGAAAAAGAAGAACTAACAAATGATAGTAAATCCAAGTATTAACAAATGGTAATAAAAAGTTCTGGTAAGTGTTTGTAGGTATATCTAAAAAATGTACAGTTTCACAGCGTTTAAAGAAGTAAAAATCCTATTTCAATGTTACTGTGACTCTTTTTATAAAAAAAAATTAATCCCATAATGCAATTTGGCACATGTGTCTAAAAACTTCCAACCGGAAATTCGAAGTCAATGAATTTCGTTTCTTTATGTCTTAATATATTCCATGATAAATGCCAGTATACTGAAATCATATGCCCTTAACAGGGTTAAGATGAAAATTCATATACACTAAATGTACAAAAGCAAGGAAATTCCCAAATTTTTACACTTTTATTGTCATTAAGGATATGCGAGCACAATAGGGCTATGTATTTTACTGGTAGGAATTTTTCTTCAGCGCACCTCACACACTTCATTCATTCATGCATAGAGATTTATACTGTAGTGATGTGATAATGAAATGGTTTGATTGATATGTAGTCATACCCTTAATGACAATAAAAGTGTAAAAATTTGGGAATTTCCTTGCTTTTGTACATTTAGTGTATATGAATTTTCATCTTAACCCTATTAAGGGCATATGATTTCAGTATACTCGCATTTTTCATGGAATGTCACTACTTTTGTAAAGGCTATGTCTCAATACAATGCCTTCTCATAAGGTTTTTTGGAATTTTCTGGAAAACTTAGGTATATGGTAAACTGAAATTAAAATGCCATCAACTAAACCCTATAACCTCTATCTCTGTCAAAAATCAGCTGTATCCATCAAATAGTTGATGAGATACAGGGTGGCACATACGTACGTATGTACGTATACACAGATACCATGATTTCATGATTGAACTTTCTGGATCTCTGGGTTTCCTTGACTAATGATGCTGAAATTCTACACACTTATAGAACCTATTAAATAGAAATTTTGTGCAGAGTTTTAACTAATTTGGTTGATTGGTTTTTGAGTTATGATTGATCAAAGAAATGAGATTTCCAGCATAGGCCATTCGTGAGGTCTATTAAGGGATAGAGCACTTTCGCGCCTCCCTTGATTTCAATTATTTTATGGACCTCACCGATAATCACCGCTAGTAAACCCAGATGGAATTGAAGGAAAATGGCAATGGTGTCTTTAGATTCCTTGAAACATTTAACCCTTATTAAAACTTATTTTAATGTTCTGTTAATATATCGATTTCTATAACAGACAAAAACACACACACACATTATATATATATATTATTTATGTATTCATCAACGTTTGGTCTTTATTTCAAGACTTCCTTGGGATGATTGATTTGAAGAAATAACACATAAGTACAAATATTTAAAAAAGTTTGGTCAGTTTGTGAAGAAAAATATTCTTTCACAAACTGACCAAACTTTTCCAAATATTTGTACTTGTGTGTTATTTCTTCAAGCCAATCTTCCCGAAGAAATCTTGAAATAAAGACAAAACGTTGATGAATGCATAAATAATATTTTTGGTTTTCCTATTTTCATTTTCCATTACGTTGGAATATTATTTCCATTTTTTTTATCATATTTATATATATAATTATTATTAATAAATAAATATTTTTTATATCCATAGACATATATATGTTTCGCATTTTTATTTTACGTTCGTCAGTATAGAATTATGTAACTGTATCGCCGGTCAGACAATTCGAACCCCGGTTCCAAGTATTATGAACCCTAGTCTTGTAACCATTCAACCAGTGTGATGATCATGCTTTGAAATGCGAGAAAAATATGCCTTGTATCCTTTCAATATAGACACAAGTACTGTGATTCTAAAGAGAGTTCCAATCTCCTAATCACAATCGGTTAAGAGCACTTTCATATATATATATATATATATATATATATATATATATATATTAACAGATTGTGACGGTAAATAGATATATAATTAGAAAGTTTTACGAATTTAAGGTCTATCCTGTGTATTACACAAAACTACATCCAGTAGTGAGGCTCCCATTTGGGGGAGTGTGGAGTCACCCTTTAGTTACCACTGCTCTCAGGTCCATTCTGACCTGGAGGAGTGGTAGTACCTGTCAGGGCCCCATCTATCGGTTAAATAGAAACTACCATTTACAGACTATTTATTTACTAAATATACGCATACAGAATAAATTACTCGACAAACCAATCGTATACAAAATATATGTTTGGGCTTAAAATGACCCAAAAGCAATCGTTCGCCTTTTGGCTAGGAGCACATTAAAAGCCGACCTTGTGTCTAACTCTGTCCTCATGGGGAAGCAAGTAAATATGAACTGTTGACATGGCGTATGATCCAACAACCCAATCTAAGGTAGCTTTATAAAAGAAGGCTTTATGGTAAAAGGTCCCATTTTCCTAATAATTTGTCTACAGACTTAGTGCTTTAATCTCTAAATGCATCGAGCCTCTGTTTCAATAGTTTAACAAATAAGTAGCTATTATTTTGCCTGTAACTCTAAGGGAGTTAATTCAGTGTGTATTCAAGTAAAGATTAGCATCAATCAGCAGTAGCTGACTGAAGTTATGAAGTCAGAAAATTGTTCACTTTTTAAAGTGCTTTTCACTACACAGACACGCACCACATGGACACGCACAAAACCTCCCATAATATCGGATTTTAAAAAATCTGGAATTGAACTCCAGATTGAATTAATGCAAGAATATCGCTTAACCTACGTGTTGATCCGTTTTTGGTTAACCTAAGAATTTTATTAGCTAGGACAAAATGCACCCAAAGAAGGCTAGGGAGTACAATGGCTTAAAGGTTATAAACATGGCAACAATTGAGATTAGGGATATTTTGGAGAAGAGGCCCGCCACTAATGCTAAAATATATTTTTAATAAAAAACAAAAAAATATAACATACTTTCATGGTGTGCAGAGATGGCTCACGGGTAAGAACGCTGACTGCTACACTAGCAGCCGGTTTTCGAATCTCAGCGTGGAACATATTTCTAGCAACACTGAGGAACCGTTATACAGCAAAACACCTGTGGATGATATATGATAGTGGATTCGTTTCATCAGATGGTAAGCCATCCGACACCAGTTATTCCCGGTTAGTAGTGACTTAGCATCTGTGTTTCAAATCTCAGAGTTGATGCACTCACTATGTCTAGTCACACGGATGAGTTGTGAAACAGCTGTATGTGGACGAATACATATATATATTTAATATTTATTTATTAATATTTATTTATAAATATTATTATATATAGCCCCCTTTACTAAAGCCGGGCACTCTGAGTGAATTTAATAACAAGCAGTACTACTAGCTTCATTGCGAGATCCAACACGATTTGTTGTTGTTGATCACTCTTCGGCGCTTGCTGTGAATACTTGCTGACTTGGTATTTACGAAGTTAAATTCTTCCTAAATTCCAAGCTAATTTCTGGCGGCCTACTGGTAAGTCCCTTGACTGCGAATCAGTGGTGATTTGTGACTGGAGTTCACTCCCGCCGACCGTCGGGAATTAGCTTCCTGCACTGAAGATTGTGTAAGCATGAAACATCGATGTAGGTAATAAATAATTAATATTTATTTATAAATATTATTATATTATATATATATATATATTTATATATATATATATATATATATATACACACACACACACACACACAAAGAAAAAGCTGTGCTGCAACCATATTTAGTTCAAATAAACTTCAGTCTATGCCTGACTTGTCTGCCAAGTTTCATGCATGAATGTTTAACAGCTTTTATTTTATTGCTTCAAATGTGAACCTTTGCATTTCAAGCACACCTGGATATGACTGATTTTCACTGTGATGGTTGTCTTCAATTGAGAAATAGTTTGGGAATTGTTTTGATGGACATCATTTTTAGGATAAACCCACAGATAAAACTGGGGGTGGGGTTAAAGTCCAGTGACTGAACTGAAGTCTGTTCAGGATCACACCTCCTCGGTAGGAGATGATCACCTAAGTGTCTCAGCATAGCATTGAACGGTGCTAAAACTAAGACTGTTGGATATTCACAACTTATACTTGGTAGACAAGTCATGCATAGACTGAAATTTATTTGTACCAAATATGGTTGTATCGCAGAAAGGACTCTGAATTTTATTAATGATTTTATGGATGGCATTATTATTTTTTGGGGGGTGGGGGGTATTTTGTACTTCAAAATGCACACATGGTCTCTATATAATTAGAGCCTATCCAAATTTCTAGTTTCTTTCAACACACGGGTGACACAAAGACACTTATTATAAGTGTATATGTGTGTGATTTATATTTATAATAGTGTATCCATGCCATCAAAAATGATGGCACACTTTGTTCACTGCATCTAAACTTACAACCTTCATAATAAAAGTCACTTTGAATAAGACAGTTGTTATTTACAAACAATACTAATACTTCAAGTTAGCTGCTGCTAATGTTAGATATAATCTTGCTTAGCTAACAGATAGATATACATAGAAACATAAACATATTCTGCTACTACAAATTGCACATGCATAATTAAATAGAGAATTTGCTTTACTTACACGAAAACATAGTTTGTAAACATTCCCCTACAAGATTTTGGTTCCAAAATTACAACTTTTATAATTAATAATCAAATTAATTTGCAAAAAAAAAAACAGTTGTGTTTATAATAAAAAACAAAACTAATACTTCAGTCAGATGCTGATGATTCTTGTGTTTGCTTGAATATATAATGAATTAACCGCCTTAATATTACAGCCAAAAGAATAACCACTTAAACATATATATATCAAAACAGAGACACTTCATATATTATTAGATTAAATACTAGCAGGACTCATGTCTTGGCGTTGCTCGGGATAATTGTGAAACCGAAGAAACTCCTGCTCCCACCCCTGAGTAATTATAGTCGATTTAGTTGTGTCTATCCCATTTGTTTTAATTTAAAATGTTGTGCTTTATGCTGAAATCCATTTTAACCGAAAAACAAAATAAAACTGCATGGTTGCTTGTTTACGATAAGAACTCCTCCCTCATTCTCTCTCAAAAAATAAAAATATCAAGACTCAAAAAGGGTAGATCAAAGCCTAGAAGAAGGAAAAAGGTTAAGACCAACACAATAACAATTAGTCAATACATTTATCTTATATTTGACTGTAGTTTCAGCAAAAATCTATATCGATGGCAAACGATAAAAGCAATTATTCTAGATGATTAAAGCATATGGTACGAAGACACCACGATTTGTATGTACGAGTGTAGACTACCCCATTGAAGACAAAACGACAAACAAGATATTTTATGGAAATAATATATAAAACAAAATATAAAAAATAAATGTATGCCGAATTAAATACTGTTTTTTTCCTATCTGGAGTGTTACTCTTTTTTTTTTATGAGCACTGATGATACTTTTCATGAAAAATGAATGCCGTATACGTTTTGAACATTACATATATCTTGATGATAGGCCGAAACAATTGTATGCAAATAAAAACCGATTTTTTAATGAATTAGTGAGAATTTGTTCCCTACATTTGATGTGATTTCTATAATATTAAACTATTCTCTCTCTCTCTCTCTATGCATATATATATATAAATATATATATATATATATTCTCATCTTGTTGGTATTTTCACAACTATAAACCTCTGACCATCCACAGGTATATTTTTTTCGAACTTCGGAAAATTTCTGTCGAACCCAAGAACTTATATGTGGATTAAATAAAGGATTCAGTTTGAAATTCCATATAGGGTTTCAAGTTTTATAAAAATAACAACCAAGATGAGAATAGTAGTCTGAATAATCAAAATAATACAAATTAACAATCATCATCTAAAAAATTACAAACATTAAATATAATTATTTTATGCAATAAGAAGCTATTTTGACAGTGCCGGACGACGTGGTTTAGGATTGCCCTAAAACAAGATATGTGCTAATTACACATCTCCACAAAATTACACAAAGATCGGATTACTCAATGTGTTTTCTGTAGAAAATGATCTCTTTCTCCTCATCATCATCATCGGTTTAATGTCCGTTTTACATGCTAGCAAAACGCATTCCCATCCTCATGCAATTTTCTGGAGAAGACGTGTGGTCATATTCATTTTCAATTTAATTTTCATGCTAAATAGTTAATATTTGTTAAGTATTGTTTTTACTTAAGAAAAGTATATAGATCATGATTTTAGTATAAAATAAGTTATTTCTGAGTAATGTCGAAACCCATTTCACTGTAAGTAATTTTCGACCAACAATAAAGAGTTGTATTAATTGTATTATTCGGACTACTATTCTCATACTGGTTCTTATTTTCAAAACGTTTCACCTGATGGAACCTACAACCTTCTTCAGGTGTATCTTTTCGAACTTGAGAAGCTATATGTGAATTAAGTAAAAGGGTTTAGTTCGGAAATTCCGTATAGGTTGCCAAGTTTGACAGAAAGATTCACAGTTTCGAAAAGATGTACCTGACAAAGGTCGGAGGTTACAGCGGCCAAAACATTGTGAAAATAGCAACTAAGATGAAAATAGTAGTCCGAATAATTCAAATAACCCAAATTATCAATCCTCATCTAAAAAATTCCAAAGCACAATCGTAAAGATGCTATCAAAATGTCTGCATTCATAAATGATAATCGTTTCCATTTCAGTGGTGATGAATGTGACGGGAGTGTTTGTGATAACATGTCAGATAAATGACATAACAAAATTCCATAGAGTTTCAGAAACATCCTCGAAAAACAAGTTTCTAAGTTTCTCACATTTCAAAGCATTTATCTTGCATCTTACAACAAACAAACGTTCTTCTAAACACGAACAATCTCTATATTAATAACATTGTGCGACCACTTCTCATGTGTCTGTGTATCTGTGTTTCTTGCCTCTACGTGACTTACACATTATTTTTTTATTTACTATTTATACATTATTTATTGAAATTTAAAAAAAAAATGCAATAGTGTAAGGCACTAAAACAAACTTAAAAAAAAAATCTATTAAAAAAAAAATTATTACAAAATTAAATCCACCAGAATGCATTTGTTTCTTCATAAACAAGTCAACAATTTTAATCTTTTGTTAGTAGTTGAAAATGAAATACTTTAAAGTTTTTAAAGGAATTTGGAAGCATTTAAAGCATTGAATAGAAAGTGATTTGGGCTTTAAAATTCTTAGCAAATCCTCATGCATTAAAAGATGGAAAGCTTTGGAAGATATTTACATCCAATAATCTTATAAATAGAGATTAAAACACCATTGTCTTAACAACAATTAGTTATAGTTTTATAACAATTAGATTTAATTAATATTGTAATGACCAAGCGATAAAGTAATACTTAAATTTAACTTTCAAAATCATATTAAAAAATGAATATAATAATTTGGAAAAAAAATAACAAACAGCAGAGTTGAAAAAGAAAAAAGAAAAAAGAAAAACGCTATATAAAATCGAAAATAAAAAGACATCCGAACAATGCCGTTTTTTTAATGTTTTACAGAATCTCAACCCTTTTCGGGTTAAGATGGACTCCAGTCATTTTGGTTAAAGTTTTTATGCTTCAAGTTCTTTATATGTTCAAGTATTTATTCATGGTGTTTGGTTGAGTGAAAGGGGGGGGGGAGGAGGGAAATTGTTGTTTTTTGTTTCGGGTTTTGCAGAACACGATCGAGTTTTCCAAAGAGAAAAAAACAATAAAACATCAATGTTTAGTGCATTTGGGTCAGGAAGCTGATATCTTCAGACGGCCTCATCTGATAGCATCAGTGGGCAATGCTAGTTCGTAATAACAAAAAATAAAGCTACAATCTGGATATAAACAAACGGTTGCTTAAGTTGATCAAAATAAATAATTAAAAAAAAACTAACAAAAAAAAAACTAACAAAAAAAAAACGAAGAACTTTCTTATAAAACTCTATTGAAATATATTTGTTTTTATTATTTATGCTTAAATGTATATTAAGTGCAAATTTCTGGATTTACAAAACGTCAATTATTTTTACGTTCCGGCATTTTTTGAACGACTATTTATAATTTGTATTTTTTAGACTATTATTCTCATTTGGTTGTTATTTTCACAACGTTTTGGCCGATGTAATCCTTGACTTTCTTCAGGTGAATCTTTTTGAACTCGCAGTGTGATGATGTATGGAAGTGAAACCTGGCCAGTGAGGGTTGAGGATATGTGTTGCATGGAGAGAAATGATATGAGAATGATACGATGGATGTGTACGTAAGTTTTAAGGCAGGCCCCTTTTCTGATGACCCCAGAGAAAGATTTTATCTAGACAGTGTTAGGAGATGTGTGCAGAATGGAAGACTTCGGCCTTGTTGAAAGAATGGATGACAGTTCTTGAGGTAAGTAGCAGATCCAGTTCATAGGGGAAGGTGAATGTAAACATGAGAGGAAGTGATAAAAATGGACTTGAGAGAAAGAGGGATAAAATAGAGACCCGGACAGATATAGGTAAATTTGGAAGTCAATTTCTTCAAGCCGTCCAATGCATGTCAGCACGTAAAACAGATGTTAAACCAATGATGATGATGATGAGGATGAAGAAGAGGAACTCTGGAATCTATACAAAATTTCAAACTGAATTGTCTACATCGACCTGTGATGTAACGGTTAAAGGTATTGATTAACAATCATTTCTAAATGACAGTCTTCTGGAGGTTGAAAGTTCAATCCTTACTACAAGCGATAATAATTAAGAATAACTTAATAATTAATTAACACTTTTTTTACCTGGTCATGGCTGACAGAATGAAAACAATCTACTCCCATAGATTAAATAAGAGTTCAGTCTAAAATTCCATATAGGTTCCTGAGTCTGACATAAAGAATCCAAAGTTCAAAAAGATGCACCTGAAGAATGCCAGAGTTTACATCGGCCAAAGCGTTTTGAATATAACAACCAAGATGAGAATAGTAGTCCGAATAATACAAATTGTCAATTGGTTTCTGTTGATTTTGTGTGATTGTTAAATGTTTCATTCCAAACTGATATTACCGATGATGAATACGGAAAAATGAGTGGTTTTAGTAACATGCAAAATGAAAGGTGAGAAAATTAAAGACAATTTGGAATCAAAGTGTCTATAAAACATGTCACATATACGAGTTGTTAACAAAGTTTCCGAAAACTAAAAGGTGAAAAGTGTATTCTGGGAAGCAACTAATCGCTTTGTGTTCTGTAGTCACCCTGTGGAGCACTGTTTGCCGCATATATTTTGAAATAAATATATTTTTCTGACAATACATCAGTTTTTCGTAATTCCAATTATTTTGTTAAATAAAGTGTTTCTGCAGATTAACAGACGACATTGGCTCAGTAAAATTTGGTAGCGAATTATGACAACAGCTGAAAGGCGATCACACAAAATGAAACTGAGGTTCCTGAAATGGAAAACGAAAAATCGCTTACAGATTCATTTACATCGTTACAATTTTTTTTTTTCAATTGTTGCTTTTTAATTTGACAGGAAACTTTAATGGTATGGCCACATTGAAAAAATGTATGAAAGTTCTTGGGTTAGTAGATGTAGAACAGTTAAGGTAGCAGGGTCGGTTCACAGGGGAAGGCAAAGGAAAACATGGGAGGAAGTGATAAAAATGGACTTGAGAGAAAGAGAGATAAATTAAGACCTGGACAGGTATAGGTTAGTTTGGAAATCAATTTCTTAAAGCCGTCCAACATATGCCAGTATGTAAACCGGACGTTAAACCGATGATGATGATGATGATGATGATGATTTGTAGTAATTGTTTGTCTGTGTGTTTGTAATTATTGTATCTGTAATTTTGTAATTATTTTTAGTTGTTCAGACGTATTTATATGAACAAGATAACAAAAGTATGCCTGCACAAAATTCCATGAAATTTTGAATTCTTAGTTAGGAGCAATAATAGACACAATTCATCAAAATTAGGCTATCAACAATGGCGCACTTTCTTCTCGAATCAAATTTCCGAAATAAATACGATCTCCGTATAATTTTCTTTTTGTTTACTGATAAATTTTGTTTATTTAACAGAGTCAAAAAACAAAAATTAAATAGCATCTGTTTTTGTTTGAAGAATTTGCTGATAATTCAAATATTTTTATAATCCATATAATACATATAATGACTTTTGGGGGATTATTTGGACTACTATTTTCATCTTGGTTGTTATTTTCATAACGTTTCAACCGATGTAACCACCGACCTTCGTCATGTGCATTTTTTCAATTTTAGGAATTTTTATGTTCAACTCGTAACTTATATACCAAATTTCAAACTGAATCCTTCATTTAATCCATAGGGGTAGATTGATTCTGTTCCGTCAACCATAACCGGATAGAAATGTTAATTAATTATCATGTTATTCCTAGTTATTATCGCTTGTAGTAAGGATTGAACCTTCAACCTCCAGAAGACTGTTACTTACAAATGATTGTTAGCCAAAGATTCATCCGTTGCGCTACGGGCCCACCATAGTAATTAAAAATAACATAATAATAATCAACTGACACTTCTACCCGGTCATGATTGCCAGAATGAGAACAATCTACTATCGTGGATCAAATAAAAGATTCAGCTTGAAATAGCTTCCCAAGTTCAACAAAAATATCCAAGTTCGAAAAGATGTACCCGAAGAATGAAACGTTGTGAAAATAAAAAAAACAACCAAAATTAGAATAGTAATCTGAATAATCCAAATAATCCCTTAAAAAAAATCAGAATAAAAAAAAATTAGCAATTGCAAATTTAATACTTACTAGTTACAAAATAAATAAATAAAAAGCAACAAGTTACAAAAAATACAATGCAAAAATGTAACTAAATCAGTAAGTGATTTTTGTTTTCTTTTTCTGTTTGAGGAACCTGGGTTTCATTTTGTGTGGTTGCTTTCGGCTGTTGTCGTAACCTGTTACCGGATTTTACTGAGCCAATATTGTCCACCATGTAAAAGCACCCAAAATAGATACTTTTGATGAATGCATATTTCATACCTACATACCATTATTTTGCTGGAATGTAAATAGTTTCTAATAAAACAAAAACTAAAATTTGACATCAAATGACGGGTAGTTTTGTTAAAGTCGTTAAGGCATAAAAAGGTTTGGTTGTCACCAAAAAGTTTTCAGAAATGGAATTTGGACAATTACCTGGACTTGAAATCATTTTTCTTTTTTTCTCTTTCACTCTCAGACAAGATTATGGTAACGAGCCTCATCAAACTGGCATTTTGGAGGAATTAGTAAACCTCTTTGTTTCCGTCCTGTCCTGTCCTCACCAATACAGCAATGTTTATCAATGTCAGACAGGAAACGTCGTTATGTATATGATGTGTGTGTGTGTGTGTGTGCGCGTAAATACACAGAGAAAGAAAGAGGGGAAAAAACATAGAAGGAAAATGAAAAGAGAAAAAATAAAAAGAAAAAAAGAAAGGAAAAAGAAAGAAAAAGGAAAAAAGAATGAAAGATAAAGAGGAAAAAGAGAAAAAGGAACATGAAAGAAAACAATGTAGGAGAAAAAAGTAAAGAGAAACAGAGAAGAAAAGGAAAGAAAAAAGAGGGAAAAGAGGAATGATGAAAAAAGAGGGAAGAGAAGAAAGGAATTCAAAAAAAGAGGAGGAAAAAGAGAAATAAATAAAAAAAGAAATAAAAACAAAGAAAAGGAAAAAGAAAAAGTGAAGGAGAGAGAAAGACGGAGGGGGGAGAGAAAGATAATATATATAACTTTTCTTTAGTTCATTTGCTTTTAAGGAGTGGGAATTTACAACCAGCTGTGCAGACATTGGGGACAGAAATTCCCACGCCGAATGGCGGTGGATTTGTATTTCCGGATTGGGTTCTAAGTCACAGGACAGTTTATAATAAAAGTAAAAACACAGCATCAACCGAGATATTCTTGGGACAATTTTATTAAATCATTACTTCCGGGAATAAGCTACGAAAATAACAAACGATTCGTTTAATATTCGACTAGTATTCGTTTTTTTATCTTCATTAAAATTACTCAAATATTCTTAATCTTTGATTCACCTTCATAACTTAATCGACTTTCATGTTCTGTTAGTAGTTTTGATGGCGAGATGACAAAAAAGTAAAGTGGTCGATCATAGTCGAGGGCAACATGAAGGCTCCCTTTTCATTAGCTACTACTACGAGATGTAGGGGAGAGCGCCACTCTTTTCCCGGGATGATTCCACTTACTCTTGAGCCTTCACTTTATAATAGTGAGTGTTTAGCAAGGAGACATCAAGTACTATTTGAGTTAGTATGACTTGATCGAGGATTGAACCCCAGTCTCTCGGCCCATTAACGAACACCCTAAACATTATGCGAATTGGGAGAACCAAGTTAACCTGACCCCGGTAACTAAATGCTCATAATTGCCAATGATTACCCATGAATTCTTGTGTTGTGCTTAATATCCACAAAAGTCTGTCAATAATAACATTATAGGTTTCAGTGAAGTTAGCATGCCGGTTACCAGCATAGCTCGGGTCTGTGGCGTAACGGATAAAGTACTACGTAAAATTCAGTTCTAGGTGCAATCTTCTCAAAGTTGAAGGTTCAATCCTCAGTGCGGGTGATATTAGGAATTGCGAATTACTGAAGACATCTACCCAGTCATGGCTGATGGAACGAGAGCAGGCTACCCCCGTGGATTAAATAAAGGGTTCTGTTCGAAATTCCGTGCAGATACCAAAGTTTGACAGAAAAATTCCAGAGTTTGACGAGACACACCTTAAGAAGGTTGAAGGTTACATCGGCCAAAACGTTGTGAAAATAACACTCAGGATGAGAACAGTAATCCAAATTATGCAAATTATCGATCTTCATCTAAAAAATTCAGAAACATGGAATCAGAGTTGTTACGATTTTTAGATCTCATTTTTTCCGATGATGACTGCCATCCAAGTGTGCCTTATTTCTGTGATTCCAAACTGATTAAAAGCGCAATTGCCCACATTAGGATTTGTTCTTGCGTGCCGCGTTCACTGTGGTGAAAATAGAAATTAAAAGAAACAGTTTTCTAAATCTGATGGCCATTTTTTGTCTCTATCTCTTTAGAGTTGGATGTCTAGAACTACGTCTGCATGCTGCTTTTAAGTAGCTAGGCTCAGCAGCAGGCGGTAGTCACACCGGGACTGTCACTGGAGACAGTTGCGCTCTGTATCACTCACCAGAAGCCAGTCAGTGGGAGGTCACCTTGTGTCGACCCGACTCCATCACATTAAGACGATCTATCCTTGCTACCTTGACAACCAATCTTTTCAACAACAAACCTACCCCTTTAAGGGAGAGAGACTAACTACGACTAAATTGCAACCTGTCTTCCCGACCATCAATCCTGTCCTTTTAAGCGCAACATATCAACTACCACCGTAAATTGCGAATTACTTGCACTCACCACCAATCCCCAGTTATCACATTCCAGTCACATCTTATACCAGACAGACGAGCAGTCCAGGGCAAACGAAAATACCACAACAATGCTGAGGGACAATCTATCCCGACGAAACCACATCACAAATACAGACCCACACATCTTTATATCTTGTATCCATTCATAATTAATGCACCTTGTTTGAATTTAAATTCCTGTGTCTGTTTTCCTTCGTACCATAAGCTTTTCATTTATTTATTTATTTTTTTTTTTTACTTCAATCCACCCCAAACAAGGCAGACTGCAACTGAGACGTAAAGGGCTACTGTGAATAAAGGGTCAGATTTATAGGGGCATTCTAAGTTCAGCAAGATGTTTGTTCACATTACATTTAAATTTATGCATGTTAATACAATCAGGAAAATATGGAGCAGGGAGGGAATTCCAAAGGCAAGCAGTTTGAGGAAAGAAGCTATTAGAGCAGAAAGCCTTCTGGCATCTGGGGGACCTCTACAGTGAAGGGGTGTGATTTTACTGCTTACGGGTTTGTCGGGGATATTTATGCTGCGGGGGCACAATGCAGCAAGTTTATCGGAGCAACACTGCGGTGTTGGGACAGGGGCTGAAGCTTGGTAGACAGTCTGTGACCTATTAGGTTAGAGACTCTTTTTTTAACTTTGTCCAAGGAGAGACTAGTGGTTGGTGCACCAGCCCAAATGTGGTAACAATATTCCATTCACGAGCAAATGGTGACTTTGTAGAGATACAGGATACAGGCATTTGTGAGAAGTTTTTTTTTTTTTTTAAAACGTTTTTGCAGCAGTCTTAGCAGTACCTTCTATTTTTTTAATAAACAGTTAAGCTTTTGTGACACTGATTCTACACTCGTTTTTTTTTTTAATTCTTTAAATTTTGTTAATTAAAAACAAACAAGTTCAATTCACAGAACCTTGAAAAACACACCCGGTTTTTTTAAAATCAAAAACGCTATAAATAATATAAAGACAGACCCCCCCCCAAAAAAATGCCAGAATTGTTAATAAAATTTACAATCTTTTCTGCAATCCAACCATATTTGGTACAAATAAGCTTCCACCAAGTTTCAATCATGAATGTCTAAGAATCTTTGTTTTATCACCATTCAATGATATGCGGGGATACTTTGGTGATTGTTTCATCAGTGGGAGGTGTGATCCGGAACAGGCTTCACATTCACGGGACTTTCACCCCTAGATTTTTATCTATGGTGTTATCTCAAAAACAATACTCTGACTATTCCTGACCTGAAGCGGGCCATCAAAGACTAAATCAGGACTGTACCACGAGAGAGGCGTTTCAGTCGTATTCAGGTGTATATATCATTGAACAACAATAAAACAAAGATTGTTGAACACATGAACTTCAGTCTAAGTCATGAGACAGACTGAAGTTTATTTGTACCAAATATGGTTGGATTGCAGAAAGGGTTGGCAATTTTAGTAACGATTTAATGGGTGGCATTTTCTTTTTGATAGGGGTGGAGTCACTATATATATATATATATATATATATATATATATATATATATATATATATATATATATATATATATATATATAAACTGGAAGAATACCCGTCCCAGGTTAGGTAATTTTTTTCCCAGAACAGTTTTGCACCACTTTTATGTCGCCGTACAAATACTGAAATCAAGATATAATGATACTAAACCTTATGTCTAGAATACTTATTCCAATTTTGATCAAAATTCATTACATGATTATAATTCTACAAAACTGTCTAAAATTTAAGACTTAAGCTTAAGGGGTCTTCAGAAGAAATTGAAATTCAAGGAATCTCTAAATTGTGACTAATGACTGGATCAAATTTGGTGCAAATCTGAAATATTTGAACTTTCAAATGGGAGGTTGTACCCATATTATGCCCCATAAAAATCCATTAAAATACGCCAAAGAAAATTAAATTTAGGAAATATTTATTAATTGATATCTAATACCTATTGTTAAAATTTCACAAAAATCAGGGATATCTGAATTTTTACGAAGGACATCCACCTTCTCTTTGCCCCATTTGCATAAAATTAAATTAAACTAAATATATACCACACATTACTCAACTTTACACATATCGGCTGTGTTCCAAAATTCATAATGATAGGTTAATTAATTTAGGAGTCAACATCAGCAAAATACTTTACCAAAAACCAAACGGAACTTCCATGAACAAAGTTTCTTTCCTAAAACATCCCATCCGAGGAACAAAATACCATGAGGCTGCTTCTCAAACGACTCCAACAAGTTCGTCTTCAAGTCTAATGTAAACAAATACTTGTTGAGCTGTCCTCTTGGATAATTAATTCATCTTAAGTAATTTTCTGCCCATTCCATCCATTAAGAAAAACAATTAAGTGTTTGAATTTACACACACAAAGGAACAATTTACATATACAATGTTTTATACCTTGTAACATATGTGTGCGAGTTTCATTAATCCTGTTTTTACCATCTTTTCACAAAATCCTTTTTAGATTTAATAGCGTGAGTCATGGTATACAAAGTTTAAAGGCCCGCATTTATCTTATACCAAGGCCCATGCTAACACACCACTCAATAAGTCTTGGGCTTAACTAATAAAACAACTTTTAATCAAAATTCGACTTTATTTATAACATAGTCTCCTTATGAGGTGACATACCAGTTCCTCTAACAATTCCATACTTAACTATCACTTCTTGATTGGCGCCAAATCTCTTTCCCCGACGTAATCATTTTGAGGTTTCATGATATGGCTAGCCAATCCCAATTCCATATCAAAGGCCAACTATTTGTGGGCCTGATAGTGCTGCCTTTCATTGTCACCACCCAGGTCTTCAACTGGCCACCAACACATTTGCACAACCTTGTGGATGAGCTCTCCCTCCGGGCGCCGAGCAGCATGCTCAAACCATCTTAGACGGCCAGCAAGGGTTGGAGATTCAGTCGTCGACAGAGAGCTTTAGTTGGTACTTCAAGCCCATGCAGATCAACCGCTCTCATTGACCGCTTTTCTGTAACCATGGAGAAGGATCGTTTGCACCATAGCCTGATAGATACACCTATTGGTAGACATTGAGATCTCCCGTCGACACCACAGTGACCACCTGTGACGGAACAAAGGCGAAACTTGTAGAACCTTACATATGGCGTTCGACCATAGCTGCCCCTTATCCAGATGTTATGATGGTTGAACGAAGGTCGATTAATGACTGCACGTCTTCCAGGTTGACCCCATCTAAGGTTAGTGGCTGACAGGTGTCTGAAACGATCAGCGATGATGTGACATTGGTTTTTGAGGTGTTGATGCTCATTTTGATACCACGAATAGTACAGCTATAGAATTTAAGACAAAGTCCATTTCTAATACATAAAACAACTTTATTTATCATTTTCGTAAGAATAATAAAATGTATGGAGAAAGGAGTTAGGAAAGTGTGTGGCTGTTGAAAGTCTACAAGCAGTGCTCGGGAATCCAGTGGATTAAGGCAGGAGAGAGGAAGGGGTGCTAGTAACAGAGGATAATAAATCCAGAAGTCTGGATGGAGTAAAAGGTTTAAAAGTTCATACAAGAATATGTTCTAAGAAAGTCTATACGTACGTTGTTTGTTTGTTTGTTTGAAGGGAGAATCTGTCCAGAAGTTTGGACACATTGAAAAGGGTAATAAGAGAGAGTGACGTGTGTCGCTCTGTCTCCGTGTGTGCGTATGAGTTGAACCAGGTAAACAACCTCCCCGTCCAAGAGGCGGGGGGGGGGGGGGGGAAAGTTGTTAGAACGAGACATCGCTGTTGTTGCCAGCTTGTTGTAACACGAAGGAAAGAGGATTGGCGCTTGAGCTCACGTGTTATATAGGCCTGCCAGACGTTCAGAATTCGCCTGAGAGAAGGTCATTGATTGGTTAACGAAGGAGGAATTAGATTGCCTGGACCAACCAGCGGGCAGCTAATTAGTAATGGTATTTAAACAATATGGCGGCTGTGTACCATCTTGTAGCAGATCGCTACAAATACCCTCTGTTGAGTTTGATTGTCAGTAGAAAATTAAAATTAAAGTTTATTGGGATAAAAGAAAGGTTTCTTTTGTAAATATGTCCATCAGTGACAGTTGTTTTGCAAGTAAGAATTTGCATTTCATAAACTGACAAAGTATGAAGTAGTAAGGATTTTTTTAATAAACAGAGAGATAGAGAGAGAGAAATGGAAGCGAGAGTCATAGACAAGATATAGAATAAGAGCTGTGGGTTAAATAACATAGTGAGAGAGGGTGAAAGTGATAGATAAGGTCAAAAAAAGAGTATCTAATCTAATAGGTCCCTTACTATCCACCAAGCTCCAGCCCCTGTCCCATTGCTGCAATGTTCCATCCTTGTGCTTGTTTTACAAGTACTTCAACAGATTGCGCTCCAATGAACTTGCTGCTCTGCTGCCCCCTCGACGTAAATACATCGACCAACCCGACAATCAGCTAAATCCCATCAATTCACTGTGGAGGTCCCCAGATGCCGGAGAGCCTTCTACTTCAATAGCTTATTTCCCCTCTCTGCCAGCCTTTGGAACTCCCTCTCTGCTCCCTGTTTCCCCGACTGTACTGACATGCAGAAATTTAAAACTAATGTGAACAAGTATCTCGTTGCACAGCTCCCAATTTAGGATGACCCCCCCAAAACTTTCACCCTAACTTTCAGTAGCCCCTTAAATCTACAGTGGTAACTTGCCTTGTTTGGGGTGAATTAAGTTAAAGAAAAATAAAAAAAGTCAGTAAGAGATAGGTCACTTGACAAGTTATTTGCAAATTACGGTTAATTAGAACAATTAAAATAGAAATTTTTTTCTAAAATAACTTAATCCCAAAACTGAGAAATATTTTCGCATGTATTTCGTGTGATTAAAATATATAGAAACAAAAAAGTCTTGATTAACTCAGTTTTATTATAATAATAAATTTTAATGACTCTTGAGAACCAGTGAATAAGACAAAGGGAACTTTTATTGTTTCTTGTTGAGAAATAACTCCTACGCAAGAAAGAAATCAACAAACTTGAAAAGGGTGATTTGACAGCATGGTGGCGATATGTAAGTATCACTCGAGGATAAGGGCTAATGAGATAAACTGTCAGTTGAATGATGAAGAATATTACGAGAGGATTGAAAATGCTGAATGGAATAAACTAAATTTGATGTCTTATTTGGATGGTCTATGACAAGTATTGGTTGAAATTGTAGTTGAAAATGACCATGTTGTAGCCCGAAGAGAAGCAGTCCCATGGTAATGTGTTTCACAAATGGGAAGTTCTTAGAAAGAAACTCTGATCATGGAAATTCTGTTTTATGTTAGGAATATGGAGGAAGAAGAGTTCTTGCTGTGAATGCTTCATAAGGAGGAAGCAGAGATTGCAGCTCAGTCGAACACCTCCCATGTCATCGAATAACACTTTAATCTGTTAAGTAACTGGTCATTTGCCTCGATAGAGTAATTGTCGTATGTTCAATATGGCTAACAATGGTGTTGGGAATTCCAATTCCATCATCATCTAGTCGTGGTAGAGCCACAGATAATCCTAACTCATGCCATCTCGCTCCATCCTCGATAACACCAGGTAGGTCTGCATAGGTGCATTGTGAGTCTTCTGCTAGTTGCTTGACGTAGGTTCTGTGCAGTCTCCCCACTGAACAACACCTCTGTTTTGGCAACCACAAAAGAAAAAAACAACAAAAAAAAAAAACATCACTGAAAATTGCATCCTTAGCCCTTCAGCAGTGACTAGCAAATCAGGTTCTTTTCTATCTAATCAGGGCTGAGATATGAGGAAGGTGTCCGTAGAGCTGCTCACTCATGGTGTGCTGCCTTTGGGAGATGTTAAGAGCAACTTTTAGCATTCTGGTATACACACCGTGAATTTTTTTCTCCAATCTTTTGGTAAAAGTCCAGGGCTACTTCCATAACATGTAACAATGGCTTCTTGATTTGACTTCCAGATCGCTTTCACCTTTGTTCAGTCCAGCTCAGGCCTTGCTGATTCGCACATTTAGTCATTCTCTGTGCAATTTTGCTGCCAAGATAGGTAGAACCATCGACATTTTTTGAGACAAGTCGAATTCCATAATGTCTCGAGAGATAATGAATGCCCCCTGTAAGGGTGCCTGAGCAGAGAGTCTTTTTGTGAAGCAAGGGTTGCACAATCCCAACCAGGCATCTCCTGAACCGACATTAACAAGACAAATTGAAAGACTCAAACAACAATAGACCAGCAACAACATCGAAGAAGTGAATGGTGTGAACGTTCTGCAGCATCCAGCCTATAGTTCAGACATTGCTCCATCTAACTCCTATTAATGTAGCTGAAAGAGAGAGAGAGAGAGAGAGAGAGAGAGAGAGAGAGAGAGAGAGAGAGAGAGAGAGAGAGAGAGGCCTTTTTATATGGAAATCGCTCCAGACAAGGCATGAAGCCACTTGATGTAAGGAGCTAACAAGAACGAAATATGATTATCGCAAATACAGGAGATGCCTATTGACCGTATTGAAAAGACCAAGGGTATAGGTAGGAGGAAAACAGTCAGCAGGAAGAGTGTTCCAGAAGCTTGCAGTTCTTGGAAAGAAGCTATTGGAATAGGAAGCTGTATTACAATGAGGTATCAAAACAGCGAATTGATGGAGATCACTAGACCAACGAGTCAAACGAGCTGGAACAAAAGAAGCAGGGAATAGATCATACAATTCTGAAGAACACACACCATAATAGTACTTATAGAAAAGACCGAGACTAGCAACATGCCATCTGAGAGAGAGAGAGAGGGTGTAGAGAAGAAGAAAGGGTGTGACCAATCAAATTACAGACACGTTTCTGCACCTTATCAAGAACCTTCAAATGGGACAGAGATTCACCAGCCTGAATATGACGACAGTACTCCATACATGGTCTGATTGTAGATTTGTAGTGATATAGAATAGCCTCAGGTGTGAGAAAGTGTTTGGAGCGATAGAGAGAACTAACTTTACGAGAAGCAGAAAGAGCAATGGATCTAATGTATGAAGTCCAAGAAAGTATTTGATGACAGAGAAAGACCAAGAAGTTTCAGAGAAGATTTCTCAAGGGCAGAGTCATGCATGAAAATCTCAGGAAGAAAAGGAGGTCTACGATTTAAAGACACATCTGATGAAGTTTAAGAAGCCTGTCAAGAATTTTTCGATTCTAAGTCAAAAAATTTGACACTTTTACAAAATCCGAAAACTCACAGGTTGTGGACAATGATACCCTTTATTTGTTATCTTTGAATAAGTTAATGAATAATAAATAATATATTTTTTACACGGTGCACAAATTTTTTCCTTAACTTTATAGCAAATAAATAATAAGTAAATAAATACATTCTGATTTTAATTTTTTTTTTTATTACTTGGATTATTCGAACTACTGTTCTCATCTTGGATGTTATTCTCACAACGTTTCGGCCGATGTAACCTCCGACCTTCTTCAGGTGTATCTTGTCGAACTCGGGAATCTTTCTGTCGAATTCTGTATGTAATTTCGAACAGAAGGCTTTACTTAATCCATAGAGAGTGTAGTCGCTCCTGAATACTGTCCTGATGCCATATGGATTACATATTCTTAGAATTCTTTTTTCAAAAAAATTCAAAGAATATGTAATCCATATGACATCAGGACAGTATTCAGGAGCGATTCAACTCTCTGAAAGCATCTTGTGCAAGTCAAGCCCCCATACAGAAAAAGTTATGACTAAGAACTGTGCGTATGTAATTCCTTGTAAGTGTGGAAAAATATACAAAGGTGACACATGTCGCTCACTAAAAGTTAGGTTAGAAGAACACCGGAAAGCCGTAATACATAGAGGTATTGAAAAGTCAGGTATGGCTGACCACATATGGAGGGAAAAGGGAAATCATCTACCTTTATGGGATGAAGTAAAAATTATAGACAGAGAAGAACGGTGGGGAGTAAGACGACTCAAAGAAGCAGCGCATATGTTGGGCGACAATGACCTCTTAAGTAGACTTAATATAGAATTTAATACAATATGGGAACCATTAAGAGAAATAATATATTAGATTACCATATATATATATATATATATATATATATATATATATATATAATTTTTTCTTATTATGGTATATTTTTCTTATAATTATAATTTTAATATTTATTTTGTTTGATATATGTATGTTCTCTATTATAGATTTTTTATCTTCAAATTATTTTAATTTTCCTTGTTTTAACCTTTACTTTATTTGATTTGTGATTTATTATTATCCTTTATTTTCTATTTTTATTTTTTCTACTTTATTCATTCTTTATTTTAATTTACTGTATCCTATATATTTTCATTACTATAATCATTATTGATCTTACAAATGGAGTAGTATAAAAATACATAAGAGGTTCTGTTTCACATGTTGACTGGATATATAGTTTTTAAATAACACTAAAATTAAATATTTTTCTTGCTTAACTTCTATATGTGATGCTATAAGGGGCACTGATAAAGACCTTTTAAAATCATCTAAAGTTATATCCAAAATAAAATTTTCAAAATTGTTTTAGAAACGATCGTACACCAAATATTCGTTGTTAGAATTCTTGGAACTGATGTAAATAAAGTTCTAACTTATATATATATATATATATATATATATATATATATATATATATATTACACAGTAATATATAGTAATAAGTAGTAATCTATAGTAACAAGTAGTAAGACTACACATCTAAAATAAAAATAGGTTTACGGTTCCTAAAATTCATACTAGAATTGTCTGCAAAGATCCCTGGCGTAACGGATAAAGTGCTAAGTATAATTAGTTCTAAGTGGAAGGTTTATCTTCAGTGCGGGCGATACTAAGAATACAATAACGAATTACTTAAGATTTCTACGAGGTCATGGCTGACGAAATAAGAGCAAGCTTAAATAAAGGGTTCTGTTCGAAATTCCGTACAGACTCCCAAATTCGACAGAAAGATTCCAGAGTTCGATAAGATACACCCGAAGAAGGTCGGAGGTTACGTCAGCCGAAACGTTGTGAGAATAACATTCAAGATGAGAACAGCAGTTTGAATAATCCAAATTATTTAAGTTTTTATTTTTATTTTAAGTAATTGTCATACTATAATTAAGCCTTATATCAGCCTTTATACTTAAATTGTAGAGAAGATGGCTATGCTTGAAAATGTCCGGCACATAGGTCAAGACTAATCTGAAAAATAAATGGCTCATGGCAAGTTGGAGGTTATGGAGGGTCGAGAATGCAGAATCAGTCAGGAGGTGACATGAATATATGTCAGCAAATGTGAGAAAACTCATTTGTGGACAAACACAAACCTGGGAAAATGCATATAATTAATTGGCTGATTTTTCTATATATGAGAGAGTCACAAGTCAGAGAGAAAGCAGGAAATTGTATGAAGTAACCATACAGTTCTTATAAGTGTTAGCTCTAAGGGGGCAGAATGATGGTACTGCCAGCAGTTTAAGCTCTGTATCTCTCTGAAGAAGGAAGAAAGTCCCGACAAGCAGAAGCAGAATGAAAATAAGCAAGATGATATTATTTTTCCTCTCTGATGTATTGGACAATCACTGGGAGTGGAATCCCGAGGTGTTCAGCGATTTGACACTGATTACATCCACCTTCAAATCAACCTATAATATGGGTTCTCTGAAGCTCTGTCAATTCTAATGCCTCTTTGGCGCGTGTTATATTTAAATGATGATATATGATAGATATATTAATATCTGAAACACAAAAAAAGTCAATTAGTATGAAATATTGATGATTCAAACTTTTACTGCTGCTTTGTATGGCTCCGGGTGTTGGCTATCAATAAAGTAAGTAGAGGGAAGACTATCGGTCATGGAGACAAAGATGTTGCATTCAACTTCTGGGTTGACCAGACTCAACCATGTCCAAAGTTACGCCTATCTCAGACAAAATGCACACAAACAAATGTAATGCACACAAACAACGAAACCATTGTGAAAATAAGATTCGGAATGGAGATCCCTGAGAAAAGGCTGAGACAACGATGAACGGGTAATATCTGGTGTGTTATTTAGCCCTGGGCAGGCTATGCCGGCTTCCTTTCAAGGAAGAAGTTTACAGGGATTATCAAATTCTCAAGCGGTCCCCAGTCGCATGTATACCCCAGTCATAGGAAGATAACATACAGGGCCTAGCATTCCCAAATGGTCACCCATCTGGTACTGGCCAGGCTCCACATCGCTTAACTTTGGTGATCGAATGAGAACCAGTGTGTTAACACGATTATGCCGTATAAAAGACTTATAGAATGGCCAAAATAAAAGTGGTTGGATACCCTACAATAAGATCTCAATATAGCCGAAGTTGATCTTGACCAAGTTTTTAACTGTGTATTGTATAGGGAGAAATCCGGTGCAGACTCTGCTTTGCGGGATAAACACAGAAGACAAAAATTACGATATGAATTATTTTTCGTGGAGCGTCTATTTATTTCTGTTATGACTGTGTCCATGAGGAACAAAAAACACAAAAAAATAATAATAGACTTGAAAATGGGGACTTTGACAATTTGAAGGTGACATGCGAAATAATAACAGAAGTAGTAAATAAATTAACAACCTACCATCTTTTTCTGGAAAATGCCGAACTTGAATTTGTAACTGACCCTGAGGTTCGAGTGGTAGCTGAAAAGAGAAAAGTGGACAATTTATTTACGCAATTTAGCAACTGTATCCTTGAAGCACTAGCACATATTTTGTTTCGGTTGGGTGAAGCAGCTTCTTTTTTTTTTTAAAACATATTTCATCCCAAACAAGGCAGGCCACCATTGTAGATGTAAGGGGCTACTGAGAATTAGGGTGTAGGTTTTGGGTGTCATCCTAAGTTGGGAGCTGTGTAGCGAGATGTCTGTTCACACTAGCTTTAAACCTCTGCATGTCGGTACAGTTCGGGAACAGGGAGGGAGTTCCAGAGGCCAGCAGCATGAGGAAAGAAGCTATTGAAGTAAAAGGCTCTCCGGCATCTGGGGACCTTCACAGTGAATGGATGGGATTTAGCTGATTGTCGAGTTGATCTAGTGTATTTACATCGAGGGGGCACTAGAGCAGCTAGTTCATCGAGCACAATCCATTGAAGTATTTATAATATAAAGAGAGACATTTAATCTGATTCATGTAACATGTAATAATTATGTTCCAACATTTTAAATACATTACCTATCATGGCGTTATATCATCATCATATTCGGTTTAACATCTGTTTTTCATGCTGGCATGTGTTGGATGGCTTTTAGAAAGTGACTTCCAAACTAACCTATCTCTGATCAGCTCTTTATTTTTATTTTTCTCAAGTCAATCTTTATCAATTTCCTCCAATGTATTCCTTGACCATCCCCTGCCAACTGACCCTGCTACCTCAACTGTTCTACATCTACTAACCCAAGAACTCTCATCCATTCTTTCAATATGATCACACCAATGAAGTTTCCTGTACTGCATACAGCTCCTTATACTTTCCAGATTTAACCTTCCTCTGAACTCATCAGATTTCAGCTTGTCCTTAAGACTCACATTACACATTCATTGTATCATTTTTATATCATTTCTCTCCATGCAACACATATCCTCAACCTTCACTGACCATACCTCATCACTATATGTACACATGCTTGATAGATTCCTCCCTTGGTCGGCAGTGGTAATACTCTGCTGGTTATTCTATCTATCCCCTACTAACTCTTACAATCACACTAGCACCTGCTCCACCCTGTGCTCTAATGGTATCACCATGGTAACAAAACTTCTGAACAACCTTAATAACATCACCATCCAAATATACTTTCTCAACATCATTCGTCTCCACTGTCTTACACATCTTGCACACAAACTGGCTATTATCTCTCAACCTACAACATGGTAGTTTTTAAGTTCAATGTTAACAAATTCTTGTTGAGCTGTAGACTTAAAAAATCAAATTCTGACCATTTCACCCATTGTTTCGAATCCTCTCAAGGTGTTGGTCATCGTCAACTAACAATCTAATTGAGCCATATCCTTGAGGAGTCTTTAGGCCTTTATAAGTGGTGACACATTAGTAGGAAAAAAAATGTTTGACACACTTATTTTTTATTTAAATTCTGCCATTCTGTTATCCATGCCTCCGGGCAATGCCGGGTAGTCCTGCTGGTAATTGGATAATTGTGAAAAGGGGGTCAATTAAATGAATCATCAGCCATGGACTATGAAAAAGCCAAATTAGGAATGTTGCTATAGTTTTAATAGAGCATATTACGAGAGTAGTAGACTTCTCCAAGTCATCCAAACGATCCTGTAACAGGAGGTCAAGAGGTCACTTCAAAGTGTGTAGAGCTTTAGAGTCAGTTCTTTTCTAGAGTCGTAGCTACTTAGAAAAAAAAACTGGGTTTTCTTTGGTTTAGGAATAAAAAAAAAAACAAAAAAAAACGAAAATCACCATATACTTGATTCTGTCCCGATAAACTTTATTGACTATCTGCTAATTTAAATGCTTCTAAAAATAAAAACAAAAAAAACAAATGGAATATTTTCATACTAAAAAGTTAATGAAAAAGTAATTTATTAATTACGTAATATAAGGTTAATGTGACAATAAAAGTGTAAAAATTTGGGAAATTCCTTGCTTTTGTACATTTAGTGTATATGAATTTTATGAATATATATATATATATATATAACAATAAAAATTATAAGATAAATGATGTATCTTTAAATAATAATATAGCGTGATAATAGAAAGCTCAATATATTGGATAGAGCAATAAATTCAGAAAATAAAAATTGTACGATTACAATATTTATTAAATCATCAGAAGTTCAAAAACAAGGAGGGATCTCATTATCCTTAATCTATGGATTTTCAAAGAAAAATTCTTTTCATCAGAGGATAAAAAATGGTAATGTAAGTATTACCAGTAACATGAAACCTTGAAAATTAATACACATATACATTATATATATATATATATATATATATATATATATATATATATATACATATATAAACTTTTTGGGGGCTAAAAGGATCCTAAATTAGGGCAATCAACCCCAATAAATATCCTCTGATGAAAAGAATTTTTCTTTGAAAATCCATGGATTAAACTTCTGATGATTTAATAAATATTGTAATTGTACAACTTTTATTTTTCATTATTCATTTATATATATATATATATATATATATATATATATATATATATATATATATATTACTAATGAGTAACCACTTATCAAGGATAAGGATTGATAAGATAGATAGATTGTCAGTTGGATTTAGAATATTATAGAAGTGATGAATGAAATGAACGAAATTTGATGACCAAGGAGGAGAAACGAGAAATTACTTCCTATTGTCAGTTTAAAGGCTTCAAAATTATTTTCGAATAAGAGAATATCAATGTAGTAAAACATGTGAGCCATTTTGTATCAATTAATAATAGCTTAAAAATGGATGACATGTCTTTACTTTTCAATATAAAGTAATTTCTGGCTTGAATTCAAGTTTAAAGGCAAGAGTCAAGTATTATGGTTTATTTGTGTGCCTAAACTAAAGAAAAAAAGTGATTTCTTTTAAGCACTTGTCATATAAAAGAATCCCGATCTCAATCTGAGTATGAACATGGTTACGGATTCCATTTTTTGTTTGTTTGTTTCAGCCCAGCACTCGCCCATGAGTAAGTTGAGAGAAACTAAAAAAAGAAAATTATCCGCAGAATATCCTTGAACTTTCAGGTAAGAGAGAGGAGATCAAATGAGCGTTTGATGACTTTGTTTTCTCATCTCAGCTGGAAAGCGTATATGTGGGCCATTGTAATATAATGATCGCTGTGTCAGACACCGTGAAAGTAATCAATATATAAAATGAGGATGATATCTATGGAACAAATACACAAGATCCTTCTTAGTAACTTGATTGGATATATATATATACATATATATATATATATATAATTATTATTTCATGTATACATGTATAAGATTAGCCTGACGATACCGTGTG
The DNA here is from genome assembly GCA_963556195.1 of Sepiola atlantica. Lineage (NCBI taxonomy): Eukaryota > Metazoa > Mollusca > Cephalopoda > Sepiida > Sepiolidae > Sepiola > Sepiola atlantica. The sequence goes on from OY744517.1 coordinate 158,352,196, forward strand.
GGGATGAAACACAAACTCTTCTGTGTAGCTTAATTACCATAAATATATTTTCATACTCTACTAATATATATATATATATATATACACACACACACACACACACACATACTAGAAGAATACTTGTACCAGGCAGTGAAAAATGAATTCCCAGTTTTGCACCACTTTTATGTCCACTTAAAGAAAATTAAAATCAACACATAATGCTATTAAACCGTATGTCTAGAAACCTTATTCTAATTTTGCTTAAAATCCATTACATGATGTCGATTCTAGAAAATGTCTAAAATGTAAGGCTTAAAAGGATTCTTAAGAAACTGAAATTCAGGGAATCTTGCTTAATGTGTGTCTAATGATTATGGCTAACATTCAATGCAAATCTGATATATTTTAATTTTTAAATGGCAGGTTGTGCCCATATTATGCTCCCTAAAACCCCTTTAAAATACTTCAACCAAACTGAAATTTGGGGAATATTTAGTAATTGATGTCTAATACTTATTGTTAAAATTTCACAAAAATTCAAGTTATCTGAATTTTCCCAAAGGGCTTCCACCCCCTTTTTACCTCTCTTGAATGAAACTAAATATAGCCCACATTTGAACCCCTTATGCTGAGCAGATGTGTTCCAAAATTCATAATGGTCGATTAATCAGTTTAGGAGTGAATCCTGTACATACAAATATATAAACATATCTAACTTTATAAAGGTAGAGATATATTAACTGTACTACTATAGTGAAAATTTGATTAGAGATCGATTGATACCGGCGGTTTCAAGAGGTATGGGAAGGCTGAGCTGTTGAGTTAGGAATTACACATATCTCTCCATCGTCAGTCAATGAGTCTAATGACACAAATATGGGACTGGGGAATTCTTCATAAAATAAAAATAAGCGAATCTAATTTCATTGCTCTCAAACAACTTACCTTTATTAAAACCAGGTTTTAATAAAATAACATTAAACATTAAAAACAAAAAGTTATAACAAGTTTAAGCATCTACACAAAACGCGGACAAAATCAAGATGACCAGGATCAGAAATATGGTCGATATAAACGAATAAAGAAGGGAGATAACTCCCAGTTTTACACAAAAAAAAAAGGCAAAATGTTTTTGTTTTTTTTATTACCTACGATTTATTGTAACTTTTTTTAGAGCTTCTTATTCTATAAGTGTGATTGGGATAATAAAGGACAGCTTGTTAAAAAGGCACGGTAAAAAAATACTTTACTCCAGGAATATTGAAAAATAAAATCATTTTTAGTAATAAAACTAGCTGTACTTACGTGGCACTGCTCGAGATACAGTGAAGTCATTTTAGTTTTTAATTTTTACTTGTTTGCCCTTTTGCACTTATACAGAAATAGAAAAAAATGTTAGTTGTAAGGGAGACAATTCTTTTTATTTTCTTAAAAAATATGAGTTATTCCCCTTGATGATTTTGATTTTTCGGTCATAGTTCAAAAATGTTTCCATTTTACCACTTATCCAAGTGGGACTGCATAATTAAAAAAATAAACTGTAGCAAAGTACATTATTATGGTGCTAATAACATGGTAAAACAATAACAAATAAAAAATTGCCAGTCAAAATCCAAATTTGATGTCAGCTTAAATGCTATTTAAGTCTAACTTTTTAAATTTTATAAAATAAACGTATACGTTAGATTGAAATATAAAAAGGTTAAATTTATAATATTTTTTAGTTCTATTTGTGTTTTTATTATTTTCTATTTGAACATTTCTTATTTTATTGACCAAGCAAATGGAACGATTTATTTTCATCACATTCGTCTACGTTTTTTTTTTTGAAGCTCGTTAACATATAAGTGTGATTGGGATTAGAAAGAAAATATTTGGATTCAGAGAAGTAGGTCTTGATTTGCAATGGAGATATTTTTATAGGAATAATGGGAGGTTTATTTTAGCACACTGCAAATGTGGAGCAAAATATGAACCGTTGATTGATTGATGGACAGTAACTTGTGACAGTATGGCATGTGTGGGGAAGGGGACAGACAGTTGTGCCCATTCTAGGTAGATAGATGAATAGAAATAAATGGAATAATAGATGATAGCATGATCTTCAAACTAATTCACATGTGTTTTCCTAGAAGTATTTCTTTTTCGAAAATAATATTTTATATACAACGAGCTGTATCGACCCGGCATTACCCGCGATCCATTACATTAAAATTTCTTTTATAAATATTTCTATGTTCTATAACTGCGCCTTTTTTGTTATGTTTAGTATTTAAGCTAAAAGCGAAACTGGTTTTGATTTAATAAGAACGGATCAAGACGTAAGTAAGAAACAAATGAACATATCAATAATCCATCCTGCTTAAATTACAACTGAACCTCTGCTTTTGTTTATAAAGAAGATGATGGGAAAACGTAACTGTTAGTAAAACTTGAATGAATAAAATCAAGTAATAACGAAATGAAGGAATAAGATTTTAGTTGTAAGGGAGAAATTAAAAAAAAAAATATTTTTCAAGTAAAATATGATTTTTTTTCTTGCTGATTTAAATTTTTAGGTCTAAATTGAAAAATATTTCCATAATACCAGTTGTCTGGGCAGAAGTGCCAATAACATGTAATAACTATAACAAATGAAAATTGCTTAGTCAGAATCAAAGTTTGATATGTCAACTTAAATGCTATTTAAGTCTAACTTTTAAAATCTAACAATATATATATATATATATATATAATTATTTCACTCGGGTTTTGAATCCTGAGTTCAAATATGTTTTACTGATGAGCACAAAGGAGGGCGAAACTCGAGTCTAGAACTTCCGGTTTGTGGCTTTCATGGTTTGTGTGGGCTGCGGCGTTGTCTGATTGTGGAAATAATTATATACATCATCTCACATTCAAAATCTAATATATATATATATGTGTGTGTGTGTGTGTGTGTGTGTGTGTGTGTGTGTGTGTGTGTATAAGCTGTACCGATCTGGTGTTGCTCAGGATCCATTACGTTCAAATTTCTCTTCTAAATATTTATATATTCTATAACGCATTTGTTTTGTTATGTTCAGTATCTAAGCTAAACGTGAACCTGGTTTTAATTTAATAAGGGCGAATCAAGACGTAAGTAAGAAAATGAATATATAAGTCAAAGATCCATCTTTGTTTAAATTACAAATGAACATTTGTTTTTGTTTATAAAGAAAATAATGAGAATACGTAACTATTAGTAAACCTTGAATGAAAACAAAAGGAACGAACGATAACTCTTACTAAAACAATAGCTGATTTTTTTATAAGGTGACTATTTAAGAATTTCGATGTAGGGGAGGGGGCAGACAGTTGTGCTCATTTTAGGTAGATAGATTAATATAAACAAATAGAGTAATATATGCTACACTGATCTTCAAGCTAATTCACATGTGTTTCACTAAAAATATTTCTTTTTCAAAAGTCATAATAATATAGCTATTGAAGGCCAATATCTATAAAGTTATCCTGTCGGATTTTAAAAGTCAGACCTCAACAGCCTTTAAGATGAAAAATCTAACTAATTTTCATCTGTTATTGTTGTACTATGTTATTGGCAATAAAAAAACATACTTTGCCACAAATTATTTTGAAAATTACTCAATCCGGGCCAGAACAATCGATAATATGAAACATTTTCTATAATGACCTAAAAATCAAATTCATCAAGGGAGAATAACTCATATTTTTTAATTTAAGAATATCTAAAAAGAGTTGTCTAATGTACAAGTACAATTTATTTCTTTTTCTGTATACTAGAATTATGAGCCCTATGGGCCTAAATTCTAGTATATATTAAATATTAAATTGTTTTTCATGACAATATGTAGTTAAAGCAAAATAAATTGTTTGAGACTATTAAAATAATTTCAAACGCTATTGATAATATTTATCCATTGATTTTTTATTATCGCTTATTGTTGAAAACATGAAGTAAATCGATTTTCAATTGATTTCATTAATTTTTATATTTAATCCTGATCAATATTTTATTTTTTATTAGTCATAAGTAAAAAGAGGTGGAGGTGTTCTTACCCTCACAGTCAGAAGTCCTTATACTGCTACCCAAATCACAAGGTATTAATTTAATAACAGATAATTTTTAGATCTTAACTGATGATTTATCCTTTTCACTTTCTTTCTCCCCTTTCATTGACTTTGGCTGACAAGGGGAAAGAAAGAGAATGGGGGACGAAGACAGAAAGAATGCGTATTGTGAAAGAGAGGGAATTGATTTGATGGCTCACTGGAAAATAAAAATAAAAACCCTGAAAGAATTGTTAAACCCCAGATGTTTTTGTGCTGTCATTATTTACAAGCACTTCGATTAATCAACACGCATTACGACAGAACAACAAAGAAAAATTGCTGCTATGTGTCATCTACACAATGAGTCTCCAGCTGTTTATGTGATGAGCTGCCAGATCAGAGAATTAGTCTCTGTAGTGCTATGATAGATTTAAATTCATAAAAGAAGAGGAAACAGAAAAGTGGGACAAAAAAATCAAGTAGAGATTGAAAATAAATAACAACTATTAAATTTAAACTTCAAATTAAAAAAACACACAAAAGAAACAAAAGTGTTCATACCCATAGCATTGCTTCACCTCCACTTGTGTGACATTTTTCAGCTAGATGTTTCGCCTTAACGCTAACATTTGCCAAGAACTGGGAGGGCCTCCCCATCAGCACCATCTCTATAACACGGCCATCGTAAAGGTGGGCATCGAAGCAGGTGTTCCAGTAGGGATATAAAGTTTTTTTCTTTTGGATCAACTTGTTTCCTACGAAAAGAGAAAATAAAGAAACGTTAGACATTTACTTCAAAGTCCTGAAACATCATACACTTCTCTAGAAATAATAAAAAAATAATTTAATTCTTTAAAATATTGTCAATTCATTAAAGTTTCACATGAAATTTGTCTCCTTTTTCTTCTTGATTTTTCGATCGGTCGTTAATCAAAAAAATAAAATTTACAAACGCCTTTTCAGACTGTATCTGATTCCTGGTGCAACCCTCTACTTATAAGATTCCCTATTTATTTGCCTCTCCAAAAGAGCAGAGTTGGACACAAGGTTGGGCCTTAATGTGGGGAAAATCTAGCTCCCCAAAAAGGGATAATTTGGACTGGGACTAAAAAATAAAGACTGCCTCAGTCTATAATGGTTTCTACTTCACTCATCAAGGACAAAACACATACTACACTTTTCTCCGAGCCTGAAGGAGTCAGATACGTCCTTAAGATGAAGTACTGCTGCCACATCTAGGGAGGTGCCGCTCAGACCATTCTTTCTTGCCTTGATAGAGTTTAAAACCGACTTTGCAATTTAGTTGAGAATGATCTCTTCTGTTCTCTACAGAAGAGAGACGTTGCTAGTCTTTCTCTACTCTACGCCTTTTAGCCAAGATCAAAGTGTAGTATCTGTTCCGATGGATACTGCACCCCATAGACTGGTATCGTCTTGGCCTTCGGGGCTTGATTCTGCCGGTCTATGGGTTTATCCTGTGCAGTTCTAATAGGTCCACCCTCCCAGGCTTTGCCTCCCCTCTTTGGGGAGGAGTAAGTTTATTGCTTACTGCCTGAGGCACCCCTACCGGGGAATGCTGACGGGACTGCTCAGGCAATTTTTAATGGCCAGAGTGCTCACCTTCTCGGGCGCTGGCTTTTCAAGTCCCACTTTCCCGACCCGATCTTGGGTCACATCTTACCTTGTGGGAGTAAGATAAAACTGGCCTTGTGCTTAACCTCCTGGAGAGGAGGTAAATAAATACTCTATCATTATTTCCATGAAAGGTACTTGACTGAGCTTCAATCTATGATTCCTACTTGTACAACCTTTACCGCAAGAACTCGTCTAATTACAACCATTGCAAAGAACTTTTTTTCTTCCTACGTGTGCATAACATCCAATTGAATTTCCATGAGTTTCTTGGCAAGAACTTTCCATCTATGTAACACGTTGCCACAAAATTGTTTCCCTAAGAGCTACACCCCGGTTGTCTTTAAATCTAATGTCAATAAACACCTGTGTATGTTCTGTTCGGTTTATCCGTCCTCATTAGTCATCAAATGTTAACTATTCCTGTCATTATTTTAAATTCTCTCATCGTATGCATAATCATTCAACTCTCAATTTATTTATCTCATTAACCTGTATCCCAAAATGGCTTTTAGCCTTGATAAGTGCTGACTCATTAGTAAAAAAATAAATACAAGAACCATCAGAATTTATCAGCTACAAAAAGTTGAAAAATGGCAACAAGATCAAGTCTGCATCAACATCCGGAAACAGACATCAAACTCCACAAAGAAAAGACCTGAAAGGTCGACCCTTGATAGATTGTGTATCATCTGAAACTCGGTCACAGTGAAATTTGTCTTGCGTTACGGATCAAAAGCTCAGACACTGATGAAACAGCAAGAAGCATCACACGACAGAACATACACAATGGTGTTACGTGTTGCATCAGACATCAGCTGGAGGAAACACCCAACCAAGTAACGTCTCTATGGACACCTTCTTTTCCTCTCAGACTTACTAAGAAAAAGAAGGCTTCGGCTTGCTGGTCACTTCTGGAGAAGTCAAAACTTGTGAGTGACACCCTCCTACGGAATCCATTATCTGGCAAAAGACCAGTTGGAAGACCTGATCAAACCTATATTGAACAACTTGGAGAAGACTTTGGATGCCATCTGGAGGACCTGCCGACAGCGATGGTTGAAGGGAACAAGTCAGGAGAATCTGAGAAGAATTCTCGATCTGATTGATTGATTGATCATTTTGTGTGTCGTAATCACAAAAACCCGATTTGACGTAACACAAACCAAACATTCAAATTGTTTACATATATAGTAATATGAAAGTTTGTTCAAAGGAATATCTGACAGAATGCATTGGTATAGAAAAGATAGACAAGTATTAACCTAACCTTGAAGATAATGTCGGTTAAGTCAAATGATAATATTATATACTCAAAATACTGGTTTCAAATACGAACCTGTTTTTGACAAATGGTTTCATTTTAGAAACTTTGTAAAAAAACTACTTTTGATTTGACATTGAACCATTTGAATTCATAATTTGAGGACACGGTTATATAAGATTTATACAGACTATTTAACTTACCCTCCACCCTTTTTGATAAGGACTTCTAAAGGTAAGTTCCTACTATTGGTTTCTGGCATGGTTATATGTCTCTTAACTTTGTTCCTAAAACATTATGTACTGTGTGCATTTGTTGTTTTTTATGTAACTTTTTTCATTATGCATTTTTTTTTGTTTATACATACGTCTATATTTTTTTCTATGTATGTATATATATTTAGAGCTTTATCCGTGTGTTTAAGTGCATTTCATTTGTTTTATTTATTTATTTTATTTACTTTTTGATTTATTTGCTTCTTATCTCATTTTTATGCTTTATCATTATTATTCGTATTATGTTTTTCTATGATAACGGTGTGTTTTTTAAGGATGAATAATCTTAATGTTTTGTTGGACTTCTATTTGTGATGTTATGGAATTGGTGCTGAAGAAACGACTTATTGTAATAAAAAAATTCTTTCGTCTTAGAAACGATCGTATGGCAGAAGATTTTGTTGATGTTGAATTCATGGAACTGATATAAATAATATGTTATAAGTTTATTTATTTTAATTTACTCTCATATATATAGTCTCGGAAGTTTCTCAACCATTAAAACTATATAAAAAAAAAAAAAAAAAAAAAAAAATTATAGTCTCAAGTCTTCCAGTGGAAAATCACTCATGTAAGTCAATTTATTTTTTACAGTTATTATATTAGTTAGTTTCTAACACTATTTTAAGGGATCATCAGTTGTTTACCATGAAAAACTGTTTATATATATATTAATGCGGTGAAACTATATTTATTGTGCCATTTTTTATGAGTTGTATTCATTTATATTTTTCAGGCATATACGGCATAATCAAGTTGTACACCGGTTCTCATTAGATCACAGAAGTTAAGCGGCGTTGAGCTTGCGAAAAAATAACATCATTAAAAAAAGTTGACTGAGTGAGATACGCATGCGACCGGGGACCACTTGTAAATTTAATATTCCCTAGAAACTTCCTCCTTTTGAGGAAGCCGGCTGAACCCACCCAGGACAGGAGGATATTTGCAACCCATAAAATGATGGCGGCAAACACCTGGTGAACTTCAAAGAGAGGTCAATGACATCATGTATCTATTTTTTTTTTTCTGCAGAATAAAATTATTTTTGAAATACTCAATCATTTATTCATTTGAGTCAAAAGAATCCAAGAAGAATTTTCGACCTGACTGATTAAATGTTCTTTGCGAATTAACGTGTTTTCTTCTCTTGGCTTTTAAAAGCCTATTTCACATGCCCTTATTTATATCATGCCATCGGACATAGTTTTTTTTTTAAGTGCTCAATATTTTAATAAATCGAAAAAAATCTCTTAATAACAACAATAAGAATTATGTAATTTGTTTTTAAGATATTTTCATAAACCATTACAAATTGCCTTCATGCCTTGTTGGCAATCTTCACATGAGTACATTTGATGAATGCCAATTTGCTATGGTTTTATGAAAATAATCCAAGAAATTACATAACTTATGTATGCACTAGTAGAATACCCATCCTATGACGGGTATAACTAATAAATAGAGCATTAGTTTTAAATTTTAATGTTTTTTCTTTCTTTGGGGGTATAGTATTGTTTTGGTGGCATCCCTCACAAATAGTAAAGTATACAAAAAGAGAAATAATGTGCCCACGTTACTCACTTGTTGCCTAGAATACATATTTCATAATAATGAGTTCAATAGTTTAAGATTTTACCAAGCACATATATATTATTGACACTCACGCAGCGATCCTCTTAAAAATGCATTACTTGATATAACTCAAAATTTGATGTAGAGCAATTCTTTTCTCTATGAAATTTTTTGTATCTAACTTATTTTAAGTTTTTTTTTGGGCGGATGCGATTTTAGGTGGGTGCACCCCCCTAAATGGTAAAGTTTGCTAAAAAAAAATGTGCCCATGTTACTCACTGGGTTGCCGAGAATATATATTCCAAAATTCATAATGATCAGTTTATTAGTTTAGGAGTTACTCCTGTACAATGAAATATATTAGCTAACTTTATATATATATATGCATCCCCTAAATGTTAAAATTTACCAAAAAAATAATATGCCCATGTTATATATATGACTATATATTCCAAAATTCACAATGATTTGTTTATTAGTTAAGGAGATTATGCTATGCATATATATATATATATATATATATTTGGATTTGGATTTTTCACTTAGAAAAAAGATTATTCAGTGAAGACCAGGATTAGGCCAATAAAAACAAGCTCGATGATACTCGATTACAGGGTACAGAGCATTTATATGTGATTTTTTGAAGGTTTACCAAAGCATTCCGTTCAGGAGCCCAAGCAACACCACAAAAGACTTTTTCATTCAAAAATTATTTATTTATATTAAAGAGTTTTAATATAAATAAATAATTTTTGAATGAAAAAGTCTTTTGTGGTGTTGATTGGGCTCCTGAACGGAATGCTTTGGTAAACCTTCAAAAAATCACATATATATATATATATAAAATCAAAATTATATAAACGTTAGAAACGGTCTACACAGATTAACCAACGTATCGCCGTTAACATATCTCTGCGGGACTATAAAGTGAGTTAAGAAATTAAAATTGAAATTGAGTTATCTAAATTGTTTTACCTAATTAATATATATATATATATATATATATATATATATATATATACATACACACACATGCATACACATGCATACACATATATATGGAAAAACTTTTGAAAATTGGAACATAGCTAAATAACCCTGCACACACAAAGGGTTCGGTACCCTTTCAAATAAAACTTTATCTATTACTCATAGAGATTTGGTATCTGTCTGTCTGAAGCCGAACTATACTATTACTTCTATTAATTGTACTATTGTACTAATTTTCAATGCTCAATTCAGGGGAGAGGTAATGTAGTATCTGTTGTTGTCAAGAGACCAGCCTCCCAGGCATTACCTCCTCTTTATTTTGGGTGGGTGGATGAGGTAGGTAGTATAGTGTCTTCTCTGTTGCAATGAGACCATCCTTTCAGGCATTACCTCTTCCTTCAGGGAGGGGGGAAAGGGTAGTGTAGTACATGTTCGCTCATTATGATACCATGCTCCCAGGCATTACCTCCTCTTGGAAGGGGCAGTATAGTATATTTCCGTTCATCATGTTACCATCCTCCCAGGCAGCATATATTTGCTAATTACAATAATAATCTATCTATATATATACTACTAAAACTTTGTAGATCTTATTTGCTATCACTGGACAAAAGGATGACATCATCCATTTAAACGGAGGAAATCCTTTATTGTGTCACAGAAAGGGTGATGTCATCTATTAAATCAGACCATAGACGACCCGTGACTCACAAGGGTCACAGGTCGTCTGTGACTGTATGTGCAGTCACTGACCAAATAGACAAATCATGCATGTTATTTTTACTTTACATTCTTCGGAAACGTGAACCACATACCGTCGACACATCAGATTCCACCAAATATGTCTTCAGAAGATCTTAAATGTTAACTGTCAATCTCACACATCAGACACCACTGTTCTGCAGCAGATTGGCATAGAAGTACACATCATATGTAGCCAGATGCGCAGGGCAGGGCAGGGCACTTAGCTAGGATAGAAAACAACAGGCTCCCCAAACAACCGCATAAAGGTAAACGTCTGAGACACACACTAAAGAAACGTTTTAAAGATGTTATCAAAAACGACCTGAAAGCCCTTAATGTGGAGGACCAAGAAAGAGAACGGACGGCTTTGAAATGATCGATTTGACGGCAACATGTTTATAATCGTTGTAGGATATTGGTTTGGTTCGTTTTATGGCACATCAGCCATCTATGGGTTATTTAATGCCGAATAAAGTTGCAAAATATAATTCTATAGATAGGATAATTATTTATATTCCTAGACTACATTGCTCTTTAAAGACATTGATCTCAGAATACATGGCTCTACTCTCAGAATACATTGCACTACGCTTGGAAAACATTACTTTTTGAAGGAAATTCCACCATTACAAAAGAACAGGAAAACAGAGAACCGCAAGGAAGCACCCCATAAGTGACATTACTCTTTGAAAACATTACTCTTTGGCATTGGTAATCTTCTTTGTTCTCAACACGATTGATCCTCAGCTACCACTTTCTAGTATCTATTGGGAAAGAAAATAAAAAGGTGAAATAAGGTTTTGATTATTTGAAGAATAAGATTGAATAATACGGTTGGGGATGAACTTATAAATACTAGGGCATGACGTGACCAGCCGATTGATCGGATCGGACCTCTCCAATCTCTCGTCTAGTCGAAGTAAGGATCGAAGTGGAAGAAGTGCTCAACCACCAGGATCCCATCCTATGGCATCACAGGTCATCACTCACGGCCTACAGGTGGGCCCTGTTTTCATTATTTTTACCCCTAAGCATGGGGTTGCAGTTGGCGAATTTGTGGCCTTGCCGACAAGGTGAGATTGTAGGATTTTTGAGGCAAGGTGACGTTAGTACTCTATTTTGAGGTGTGAACTGTACAAACAGTGTTGAACATTCCAGAGAGTTTTCAGCCAGACTCTATGTGTGGTGTCTGTGGAAGAACCTGTCTGTCATGGACTGGACTGTTGAGCAATTTGAATCCCATAACAGCAACCAACTGTGCAAGGGACAAACAGAGAATAACATAAGTATGTACAAATGGAAGCCAGGAGTTTCAAAATTAAATCTGGGTTATTGAACATTAACCCAGTGTAATAATATGAAACCAGCATTGAGTGACAATAGGAATACAGATTTACATAAGAGATGTGAAGACAGACGTCAGTATATGCATTAGACAGTAAAGAAAAAGAGTGAATTTCTAAAAGAAACAAGCAAAAGAAGGAACAAAGAGAAAAAGAGTGCAAAAAGAAATGAGTGAAAAATACTAGGATATTGAGAGCATACATATATGTTATTGTTATTTGTAGTTTAGTATTATTAGAATGAACTAGTGTTAAGGAGAACTGAAAAAAAAACGAACAAGAATATAGGTTACTAGCAGGAAGACGCGGCATTGCTTGGGATTGAATGAGGACCACTACTATGTACTTTTTCACTATGCTCATAACACCATATTACTTTTTTTTGTTGCCTCCTCCTCCTCCCATTAAACCCCTGAGTATAGTCGGAAGTAGCTGAAATGTTGGGAAACTCTCTGAATTAGTGTCTTATACATATGGTTTAAATTTCATTAAAATCCGATATATGTATTTGTAGTTTTAAGGGGGCTCTATCCCCATGAGTTATTTAGAGGTAAGAGCACGTAGATATTCGGCCCATAGAAAGTAACAGAGATTTGGGACCACTTCCATTGTCTTTTCCGGAGAATTTTATATATATTATATAAATTTCATCAAAATAGGTTATATTCAGAGTTTTAAAGAAGATTTACCCCCCCCCCTTCCCCAGCTCCCTTAGGTTAGAAGAGCACTTAGAGATTCGAAAGGGAGAGATTTTATACTTCTTCAATTAACTTTCTCAGCCATGATCCCAAACAATGTTGGGTAGCCCTACTAGCTAAATATGTTATGGCTTCACACATAGCCAGATAAAAATCGTGGGATCATACCTTTCCCAATTTTTTTTTTTAACTTAGTTCACCCCAAACAAGGCAAGTTGCCACTGTAGACGTTAGGAGCTACTGAGAATTAGAGTGAAAGTTTTGGGGACCATCATAAGTTGGAAGCTACGCAGCGAGATGTTTGTTCATATTAGTGCTGAAATAAAGACAATAGATCTCTAATAGGATTCCAACTCTGGATAGCCATAATCAGCAGCGGTGTCCATTATGTCGAGGGGGGCTCCATAAATATAATAAATCTATAATCACAAATTATCAAACCTGAGTCGTTAATGGGATATTAAAAAAGAATATGCATCAATGTTGAGCTAATACATAATTGGAAATAAAATAACTAAATGCTATTTGTCAATGACTAATAGTACAAAAGGATGTTCCAGAAAAGCTCAATTTGAAAAAAGAAGTAAAGGGAAAGTATCTGTTTTTTTTTGTTTTTTTAAAAAAAAGGCTCAACAACAAAGTACAAGCAACCTAAGGAGATAAGTTGCCTGCATTTAATTAATTCTAGTATTAATATATTAGTATGTTCGTTCCTTCCTTCTTTTTGTGTCACGCTTTCATTGGTTACAGGAGTAGGAGACTGTATGAAGAAGAGAAAATGGGAGGAACACACTTCCAGTTGAGGAGTTAGGAGAGGTATAAGGTTTGGTTTGTTTGTTTTGTTTTATGGCATATCAACCTCTTATGGGTACTTTAATGCCAAAACATTAGTTGTAGAATGGTGAAAAGATTTTATGCTTTAAGTTCTTTATATGTTTAAGTATTTATTCAAGCTATTTGGTTTGGTTTGGTTGTTTTGTTTTACGGCACATCAACCCCTTTCGGGTTATTCAATGCTGAATCTGGTCATTTTGGTAAAAGTTTCCATGTTTCAAGCTCCTTATATGTAGCATTTATTCATGGTGTTTGTTTTGGTTATTTTACAGCATATCAACCCTCCTGAATCCGGTCATTTTGTTGAAAGATTTTATGCTTCAAATTCTTTATATGTTTAAGTATTTATTAATGGTGTTTCGTTGAGTGAAAGGAAAAGTAAATTGTTGTTTTTTGTTTTGGATTTTGCAGAACATGATTGAGTTTTGCAAAGAGAAACAAAAACAATAACACATCAATGTTTGGTGATTTTGAGTCAGGAAGCCGATATCTTCAGACAGCCTGATCTGGTAGCACCAGGAGTAGAATAAGGGGAGTTGCTATGAAGGAGAAGAAGTGGGATAAGGTGGAACTGAAAAACACGAGCTCATATTATTAAAAAGTAAAAAAAAGTAACCTTTTTCTTGGAATACAACTTCAGCACTGTAAGCTTTTTTTTTTTCACCATTTCAGTCTGTTTTTGATTATTTTGAAGCATTTTGCAATCCGATTTCTTCCAGTTAGTAAAGAGCCCCCCATCCAAGTTCCTGGATAGAATACACTATATTTGTACCTTACATAATTTGCATATGTACAGAGTTACCCCCCCCTCCCCCCAAAAAATTCACCCATAGAATCGTTAATAAAATTCACAATTATTTCTGCAATCCAAAAATATTTGGTACAAATAAACTTCAATCAATGCCTGACATGTTCACCATGTTTTATCGCCATTCAATATGTGGGGATACTTTGGTGATCGTCTCATCAATAGGATGTGTGATCCTGAAAGAGTTTCACACTCACTGAACTTTAATCCCCCAGATTTTATATTTGCGGTGTTATCTCAAAGATAATGTCTATCAAAGCAATCCCCAGATTATTCATGAATAGATTTCCTCAGCATCTGATAAAGCCAAACATTTTGCAAAGAACTTTTCATCAGATTCCACACTTTCCGATCAGGGCCGCCTACCTCTTGAATTTCCCTCTATGACTGTAAACACTCTGAGTGACACCCATATATCTGTCCGGGATGTTGCCAAACTTATCAAGAAGCGAAATGCCAGCAAAGTAACTGGTCCTGACAACATTCCAATCATAGTGCTTAAAAAGCTGCAACCGGAACTAGCTCCTATTCTTACAAATCTGTTCAATCGTTGCTTAAAAGAAAAATGCTTCCAATCATCTTGGAAAACTTTGTCAGTCTCCCCAGTATTTAAAAATACTGGAGATCGGTCTTCTGCGTCTCAGTACAGACCAATCAGTCTCCTGCGTGTCATGAGTAAGTTGCTAGAATCTGTGATAAATCAAGAAGTTGTCAACTACCTCAGCAAAAATAACCTACAAGCAATATGGATTTTGTCCTGCAAGGTCAACAGCTAATGTGCTGACTGTAATATCACACAAGATCAGTGAATCTATTGATGGGTGGGGGGCGGCTTTGTTTCTAGAGCAATATCTCTTGACATATGAAAGGCCTTTGAGAGGGTTTAGCACAAAGATTTACTTCACAAGCTGGCTAGCTATAGAATATCTGGAAATGTTTTCTCAACCATCAAATTCTCTCTCTCTCTCTGATAGATTTATCAAAGTTGTCGTTGATGCATAGCATCACCACTGACGTGCTTCAAGGATCTATTCTGGGCCAAACCCTCTTCCTGATTGTCATCAATGATCTCTCAAATCACATTCTAAGATCATTCGTTAACATTTATGCAGATGACACAAACATATATGGCAACACTTTGAAGAGCATTAATGATCAAGATCTTTCTGTTTCTATCTCTTCCGATTCTACAATGGGAGAAAAAGTGACTTGTTACTTTTAATACATCTAAAACCAAGCTTCCTTTCTTTCACCACCAAAGCTCAGATCCTCACTTTGTTCCAAATTAAAATGAATGGCCCTCTCCTTGAGGAAGCCCTTGCTTTAATAATCTTCTCTGACTGACCTTCACTCCAGACCTGAAATGGAAGACTTACAAAAAATCTGTTACTAAGGTCATTGGAAAAATGGTTGGATCATTGTACCATTTCAGAATGTATCTCACTCCTGACACAACCCTCTACCTGTATAAGAGTAAAATACGTCCTAAGATGGAGAACTGTTACCACATCTGGTGAAGTGCCACTCAAAGCATCCTTTTCCTGCCTTGATAGAGTACAAAACCGACTTTGAAATCTAATGGGGTGGGGGGGTCGTCTTCTCTTTCTTACAGCCTTTTTCTCACAGAAGAGACGTTGCTAGTCGTTATTATCATTATTCATGGTAGGTGCTCGACTGAGCTCCAATCTCTGGTACCCACCCCCCTGTAAAACATTCACAACAAAAACTTGTTTAGCTACAACCACTATAAATAATTTTCCTTTCTTCCTATGTGTACCTTCCTTGAGCAAAGTTTCTTTCCAGGAACTACCCGTCTGTGGAACACAATAACATGGGGCTATTTTCCAGCTGACTACAACATGGTCGTTTTCAAGTCCAATGTTGAAAAATTCTCGTTGAGCCGTCCTCTTAAATAATCAAATTATACCCAGTTTCAACCATCATTTCAATCCTCATGTGGTGTTGTCTCACCGTCCAGCTGACAAACTAATTAACCCTTATCCTCGAGTGGAATTTGGGCCTTGATAAGCAGTGACTCGTTAGTACATAAAAACAAAATCAAACAAAACATAACTAAAGAGAGCTCTCACAGCCCAAATCAGTTATATCAAGGTGTGCTTGCAACGCAGAGGTGCACATTTATAACTGAAACTTGGTTCACATGTCAGACAAGAGTGAAGTTTATTTGTATCAAATATGGTTGGATTGTAGACAGGATTTTTAAACTAGTTTTATATTTTTAACTTCTACTTGGGAAAAATAACATCATTGACAGAATTGAATAGAGAAAAAAAGAGTGTGAGAAAATGAATTTTTTGGGGGTGTTTCAAGACAAAAGAAATGAACCAAACTTGACCTGTGCATTTAAACTTAATCTGAATACAGAAATTATTTTATAATTTACCTTTCAAACTAAAAATGTAACGATCTGGTTTGCTTACCACTGCACACATCTGTACATGAATGTTTTAGATGGTGGGAGGAAGGGCGATTGACATAAATAAAAAGCGAACGATAAGAGAAATAGTGGGAGGAGCAAATTACTGAAATAATTCAGACAGAGAAATGAGCGAGAAAGAGGAAAAAAGAGCGAGAGAAAGAGGAAAAAAGAGCGAGAGAGAGAGAGAGAGAGAGGAAAGAAGATAGAGGAAAGAAGAGAGAGAGAGAGGAAAGAAGAGAGAGAGAGAGAGAGAGGAAAGAAGAGAGAGAGAGAGAGAGAGAGGAAGAGAGAGAGAGAGAGAGGAAAGAAGAGAGAGAGAGGAAAGAAGAGAGGAAAGAAGAGAGAGAGAGAAGAGAGAGATAGATGAAAAGAAGAGAGAAAAAAAGAAAAGAGAGAGGAAAGAAAAGAGAGAGGAAAGAAAAGAGAGAGGAAAGAAAAAAGAGAGGAAAGAAAAGAGAGAGAGAGAGGAAAGAAAAGAGAGAGAGAGAGGAAAGAAAAGAGAGAGAGAGAGAGAGAGGGAGGAAAGAACAGAGAGAGAGAGAGAGAGGAAAGAACAGAGAGAGAGAGAGAGGGGAAAGAAAAGAGAGAGAGAGGGGAAAGAAAAGAGAGAGAGGAAAGAAAAGAGAGAGAGGAAAGAAAAGAGAGAGAGGAAAGAAGAGAGAGAGAGAGAGATGAAAGAGAGAGAGAGAGATGAAAGAGAGAGAGAGAGATGAAAGAGAGAGAGAGATGAAAGAGAGAGAGAGATGAAAGAGAGAGAGAGATGAAATAAGAGAGAGAGATGAAATAAGAGAGAGAGAGGAAATAAGAGAGAGAGAGAGGAAAGAAGAGAGAGAGAGGAGAAAGAAGAGAGAGAGAGAGAAAGAGGAAAGAAAAGAGAGAGAGAGGAAAGAAAAGAGAGAGAGAGAGGGGAAAGAAAAGAGAGAGAGAGAGGGGAAAGAAAAGAGAGAGAGAGAGGGGAAAGAAAAGAGAGAGAGAGGGAAAGAAAAGAGAGAGAGGGAAAAGAGAGAGAGAGAGAGGGAAAAAAGAGAGAGAGAGAGGGAGGAAAGAACAGAGAGAGAGAGAGAGAGGAAAGAACAGAGAGAGAGAGAGAGGGAAAGAAAAGAGAGAGAGAGGGGAAAGAAAAGAGAGAGAGGAAAGAAAAGAGAGAGGAAAGAAAAGAGAGAGGAAAGAAAAGAGAGAGGAAAGAAAAGAGAGAGAGGAAAGAAGAGAGAGAGAGAGATGAAAGAGAGAGAGAGAGATGAAAGAGAGAGAGAGAGAGATGAAAGAGAGAGAGAGAGATGAAAGAGAGAGAGAGATGAAAGAGAGAGAGAGATGAAATAAGAGAGAGAGATGAAATAAGAGAGAGAGAGGAAAGAAGAGAGAGAGAGAGGAAAGAAGAGAGAGAGAGAGAGAAAGAAGAGAGAGAGAGAGAAAGAGGAAAGAAAAGAGAGAGAGAGGAAAGAAAAGAGAGAGAGAGAGGGGAAAGAAAAGAGAGAGAGAGAGGGGAAAGAAAAGAGAGAGAGAGAGGGGAAGAAAAGAGAGAGAGAGGGAAGAAAAGAGAGAGAGGGAAAAGAGAGAGAGAGAGAGGGGAAAAAAAGAGAGAGAGAGGGAAAAAAAGAGAGAGAGAGATGAAAGAGAGAGAGAGAGATGAAAGAGAGAGATGAAATAAGAGAGAGAGATGAAATAAGAGAGAGAGAGGAAATAAGAGAGATAGTGGAAATAAGAGAGATAGTGGAAATAAGAGAGAGAGATAGGAAATAAGAGAGAGAGAGAGGAAATAAGAGAGAGAGAGGAAATAAGAGAGAGAGGAAATAAGAGAGAGAGAGAGAGAGGAAATAAGAGAGAGAGAGAGAGAGGAAATAAGAGAGAGAGAGAGAGAGGAAATAAGAGAGAGAGAGAGGAAATAAGAGAGAGAGAGAGGAAATAAGAGAGAGAGAGAGAGGAAATAGAGAGAGAGAGACAGACAGAGGAAATAAGAGAGAGAGAGAGGAAATAAGAGAGAGAGAGAGAGGAAATAAGAGAGAGAGAGGAAATAAGAGAGAGACAGAGGAAATAAGAGAGAGAGAGAGAGGAAATAAGAGAGAGAGAGGAAATAAGAGAGAGAGAGGAAATAAGAGAGAGACAGAGGAAATAAGAGAGAGACAGAGGAAATCAGAGAGAGACAGAGGAAATCAGAGAGAGAGAGAGAGGAAATGAGAGAGAGAGAGGAAATGAGAGAGAGAGAGGAAATAAGTGAGAGAGAGAGAGAGAGAGAGAAGAGCAGAAAAAAAAACCCAAATGATTAGTATTAAAGAAGGAAATATATATATATTTACTTGAAAATGGATGAGATCACAAAACTTACCATTCATCCTTTATGACATCATCCATTTTCAAATAAATACTTCCTCACCCTCGTGCGCAGGCAAGTAAATAAGGACTTATTAAAATACATTTTTTTATCTCTTCAACTAAATATATATGTGTAAAACGTAATGGCTTTTACAATTTATCTCAATTAATTAGTAACATAATACTAAATGAACAAAACCTCAGCTATAATACTTTCTTGTAAAATCATGATTATCAACCAATGTTAAAAAAATTTAGTAATACATATATAACAAATACTGACCCAACCGGTCATGGGTGGTCTAGTATTAGATAAAAAAAATGGCCGACTTGTATTCAAAAATCAAAAGTAATTCTTTGAAGCCTTTAAAAACTGTCAAATAGATAATAAATTTTGGCTTGAATTCAATTTTAAAAGGCAGAAGTCAAGTATTATGGTTCATTCGTTCTTCTCAACCAAAGAAAAAAAATAATTTTAAAACACATCTGTTGATTATCTATTACTAATGGAGATTTAGTATCTGTCTGTCTGAAGCTGAAACTATACCATTACTTTTATTAATTGCACTTTTTTTTGATTTATTTTTAATGGAGATTTAGTATCTGTACTATCTTTCAATATTTAATTCAGAGGGGGGAAAGCTTAGTGTAGTCTCTGTTCTGTTGTCATAAGACCATGGGGGTGGGGAGTAGTGTTGTATATGTTCGTTCGGTACGATACCATTCTCCCAGGCATTACCTTCTCCATTTGATGCGAGTGAATAGTGTAGTGTCTGTTCTGTGGTTATGATACTATTCTCTCAGGCATTACCTCCCTTTTGGGAAGAGGGGATATATAATTATCTGTTCTGTTGTCATGAAACTATCATCCCAAGCATTACCTCCTCTTTTGTGTGTGTGTGTGGGTGGGGGGGGGAAATTGTAGTATATGCTTGTTCGTCATGATACCATTCTTCCAGGCATTATCTCTTCCTTGGGGGTAATGTAATATCTTTTCTGTGATGATACCATCCTTCCAGGCATTACCTCCTCCTTTGTGGTATATGTTCGTTTGTTATGATACCATCCCCCTCGGCTAGCAAAACTTCCCTAATAAGAGATGAAATTTATGTTTAGATTGGGAGAAGGAGGGGGGGGGTAACCAGAAAAAAACAAAAAATTAATAGAATTAACGCCCATTATTTTATTTTATTTATTTTAGCTTTCTTCCAGCTACTGTGTTCATTTTCAGGCCCGAAGAAGGTTCGAATATCTTTCCTGTATTTAATGATGCTTCAAAAATAGAAATCCAGCTTATTGAAGAAAGCCCATATAAAACTTATTTCATAAATCTAGAGAGTTCCACTTCCTGTCAAATTACACTGGGGTAATAATACATCCATTTTTCTCTTTTTTTTTTTTTTTGCTAAAAACAGTGACTCATTTCTGGAAAACGAAATGTTAATATGGATAGAAAACAACCCGGCGATTCACATGGCAAGTCCAGCAGCGGTCAGGCAAGGCTACCAGCATCAGAGCCAGGGTGAGGGTGGGAATAGATGAGGACTGAGATTGAGAGGAGGGGGGGATTTGGCATCTTATCATCATCAGTTATTATTATTATTATTATTATTATTATATATCAGGTCATTCAGTGTGGTAACGAACCGTGGGATATAGGAAGAACACTGTTTCCACATACAACAGAGTAGTGTGTACTATTGCTGAGCAGGATATACATATGGATTCTTCTCTTTTCAATCCATAAACTTTATTATTAGGTCACTAGCACCCTCCCTCCCATTCGAACCACTGGAAATGAATGAAAACCTATGTGTACTTTTGATCCCAGCCCTGAACCTGATATCATCATTTTAATTCTTATCTTTATTTCTTAATTACTATAATTTTCAATTAATTTATCTGTATACTACTAAAACTCTGATGAAGTTATCTTGCTTGTTAGTAACCGTGTGCACTTGATCTGAAGTCGTGAGAGAAATGGAATGATGTAAATGAAAGAGGAAGAGAAAGAAAGAGAAAAGAGGAAGAGAAAGAAAGAGAAAAGAGAAAGAGAGAGAAAAGAGAGAAAAGAGAGAAAAGAGGAAGAAATGGAGAGAGAGAGAAGAGGAAGAAAGGGAGAGAGAGAAGAGGAAGAAAGGGAGAGAGAGAAGAGGAAGAAAGGGAGAGAGAGAAGAGGAAGAAAGGGAGAGAGAGAAGAGGAAGAAAGAGAGAGAGAGAAGACGAAGAAAGAGAGAGAGAGAGAAGAGGAAGAAAGAGAGAGAGAGAAGAGGAAGATAGAGAGAGAGAGAAGAGGAAGAGAGAGAGAGAAGAGGAAGAGAGAGAGAGAAGAGGAAGAGAGAGAGAGAAGAGGAAGAGAGAGGGAGAAGAGGAAGAGAGAGGGAGAAGAGGAAGAAAGAGGGAGAAGAGGAAGAAAGAGAGAGAAGAGGAAGAGAGAGAAGAGGAAGAAAGAGAGAGAGAGAAAGGGGAAGAAAGAGAGAGAGAGAAAGGGGAGGACAGAAAGAGAGAGAAAGGGGAGGAAAGAAAGAGAGAGAAAGGGGAGGAAAGAAAGAGAGAGAAAGGGGAGGAAAGAGAGAGAAGAGGAAGAAAGAGAGAGAAGAGGAAGAAAGAAAAGAGGAAGAAAGAAAGAGAAGAGGAAGAAAGAAGAGGAAGAAAGAAAGAGAGAGAAGAGGAAGAAAGAAAGAGAGAGAGAGAAGAAAGAAAGAGATAGAGAGAGAAGAGGAAGAAAGAGAGATAGAGAGAGAAGAGGAAGAAAGAGAGATAGAGAGAGAAGAGGAAGAAAGAGAGATAGAGAGAGAAGAGGAAGAAAGAGAGATAGAGAGAGAGAGAGAGAGAGAGAGAGAGAGAGAGAGAGAGAGAGAGAGAGAGAGAGAAACAGAGGATCTATCATTATGATTTTATGTTAAGGCTCCTAAAATTCATACTAGAATTGTCTGCAAGGATTCGTGGTGCAATGGATAAAAGTGCTAAGTAATAATCAGTTATAAATGACAGTCTCCTGGAGATTAACGGTTCAATCTTCAGTACAGGTTATACTAAGAATACAATTACGTATTACTTAAGACTTCTATATGGTCAAGCTACCCCCCGTGGATTAAATAAAGGGTTCGGTTTGAAATTCCATGCAGATTCCAGAGTTCAACAGATCGAAATTATATTGTTCAAAACTTTGTGAAAACAATTCCTAAGTTGACAACAGAAGTCTGAATAATTCAATAATGGTGGTACAAAGATATGTGCCCTATGAAGAAGATTTTCCGCTTAACGTGTGTGACAGTGGTAATAGATCTGAGCATTTGAGTAAAAATTCCTCCGACTTCCTGTATGGATGAATATCTGAGATGTCGAGCTGGATAAAATGTAAAAATAATTGAAAGCAAACGAAACAAATGCATATTTTGTGAAAACATGCATCAAGAATTGCCTTAAATCGATGGCGAAGCAAACTTGCATATGCAGTTTTTGGACAGAAAGCTATGCTCATCAATAAAATAGAGGAAAATCACTTTTTTTATATATGATATAAATTATTACTAATAAAAAAAGATTTTAGATTGTAATCAGAGCTGGAATTGGAGACTGGATTTGGAGCTACAAACTCTAAAGCCCTGGTTGTTATTCCTCTGTTCATATTCTGAATCTCTGATTCCCAGCCAGTGTCTGATTGCTGCAGATCACAACAGACGACTCAGGATTGTTATGTTTGTTGTATTTGCAAATTGGTACCAGTCCTTGGCTTTCAAGGCAACTAGAACCACATTTTACATACAGAACCTGGTATTCCCAAATGGTGACCCATCTATGTAAATGATAAACACATAGAAGCCGTCCAGGAAGAATTGAAAAAAAAATCAGCTGACAGTATACTTTTATTCCTCAGTCGAGAACAGATCTTTTCTGATATAGCTCATATATTTCAGTAATTTAAAAAAAAAAAATGTTTGGGTAAGATAAGAAAAGTATATCCGCACAAAATTCAAAGAAATTCTATACTAAATTCCAAGTTAAGAAGAATAATAAACACAATTTCTTAAAATTAGGCTATCTTCAGTGGAATATTTTCCTCGAGAATCAAATTTCTGAAAAATATATGGTCTCCATTTTATTTACTTTTTTTTTTAAAGTTTACTGATAAATTTCATTTATTTAACAAAAGACAAAAATGAAATAATGCCTTTTTTGTTTGGAGAATTTGCTGAGAACAGATTGCTTTTTTTTCTAAAAAAAAAAAAAAAAAAATTAACGAAAAAAGGAAATAAAAAAATTAAATTAGATTAGACATTACCACTATTCGAGGAAATGTCTTAAGCCTGCCCTTGGCCTGCCAAGTCAGCAGGAATCCAATGACAATTCCTAATATTTGTATATTGGTTTTGAAAAAGGACATTTTATTAATCAACTATTATTTGTTGTTGCTGAATAAATTTAATTTTTAAATTTTATTATATTAAACTGGATTTTTTTACATGTTGAAACATATAGCAAGCAAAAAAAAGAAGCAAAGCTGTCGTGAATAGCTGGAGCTCATCAAAGGGGACGGGTCAGTATATTGCCACATTAGCACTTTTTGACTACACCTGGTTGACTTTTTCCCCAATTTAATTGATAAAAATCTACATTTTAACTATAGTGTATCAGATTTTTTATTTGCACAGAAATTTTGTAAGTTGTTGTCTCTAATAACATTGTAAGCTGTCCCTCTCTACATCCAGGCTAAGTTGTATAGCAGCTGTGTCATGAGCGACTGCAGCACAATGACAGATCCACGATTAGATAAATTTGCAATGTGAAATCTGACTAAACCCAACACATCTCGTCAGAGGATTTGCTGAAAGCACTACATCTGCCTAGCATAGAGATTATGCTAAGGACGGATCAGTTATGCTGGTATGGTCATGTGGAGTGTTCATCCTCTCGGATAAACTGTTACAGAAGCATGGATGTTTTAAATCACAGGAAGTTTGGCCAGCCAAGAAAAACTTGGAAGCAAGTGATTAGACAGGACCATACAGAGTGAAATTTGGAGACGCTTGATCCGCTAAACCATGAGAATTGAAGAGTGAGCTTATGAAATATCAGGAAACGTTTGACCTCTGAGACAGGGGAAAACTGACGTTAAATGAATAAAAAAAAAGAAGAAAAGTCAGAGAAAGAGCAAAGTTGCAATGAATAGATTGCTATTATCAAGGGGCTCAGTTGGTTCATCTACATTTAAAGTTTACCATTTTTGATGGTGTAAAGTTAACCGATATTTTATATCCTAGCTTTTACGTTTTTCCCCCCGAATACGAGCCCGCCATTTTGTGCGTTGTGTTATCGTGGCTAACACATGGGTATTGGAAGAAAGAAAAAGGATTTACATACATACACATTTATTCTGATATAAACAGTTTCACAAAGACAAACATAAAAGAGGTTACAAAACATATAAGATGGTACTTAATATAGAAAGAACAACAGTCATTCATACCAAAGAAAGAATACATTAATGACTCAATGCAATCAGAAAGATACATGTGTTGCCATGATTGTTGATAAAGAATATATGTGAACAATGTATAATTAGATATTACTTAGATTTGTGTTGGTTGTTCTGGGAATCTATGCGACTGCTGCCAGGGATTGTGCAGGCCATGTAAAGATGCCCAGTCAGTTGGGCAACGTTGTCTGATGGCTTTAAAGCAGCAGTCAGAAAAACATAGAGAGGTCCATTTTAACTTGCACACTGGCATGGAATAAGGTTTTTTTTAAACTTCCAGACAGGAGAGCGTATTTCACTAACAATGGCCAAAATAACTCAAGGGAGATCACTTATATATCAGTCCGTGGTAGATCAACATATCTACACATATCTACAATTACTACTGCCACTACTACAGATCATCGTATTTTATCATTCCAATACTGGATCCATCGTTGGGCGTCAAGGTTACAGTTTATCAAATTTTGGTCAGTACAAGTTAGTTCATCACTGCAGTCACTGAAGAATGTGCTCCATTGTCTGTCTGGGATTTCCACAAGAGCAGTTGCTTGTTGTTGCTAATCCTCACATGTTGAGGTTGCTGGCTGTCCTTCCAACCTTCACTCTTGCTCAATTTAGGGTCACCCAGTCCTTCCATGGGAGATCTGTTCCATCTGGGAGATGTTCTCTGGGTTCTTGGATAGCTTCGTTCAAGTAGTCATTCCAATCATTCCCTCTGTTGATGCGATAATTCTGTGATCGTGCAGGGTCAAGACTCTCTTTGGTCATGAAACGGCTTCTTGATTTCAATCTGCCTCTTGGTTGTCCATGGCCAGATAGGTGTTTTCTGTCGGTTTCCTGTTTGTGTTTTTGGTTTCGAATATAGGCAGGTGCCATGCCATCCAATCTGTACATTGCTGGTAGTGGGGTTGCTCTTAGTGTCACAATGATTCTACAGCATGCATTATTTAGTTCTGGGTCGATTGATTTGGCTTAAATGGTTGTAGAATATTCAGTGGCAGAGTAACAAAGTGCTAATACTGTTGTGTGCACGGTTTTAGGGTCAGCTCCTCAGTTTGAATTTGGGAGTTTAGTCAGTTTACTCACTACTACAGAGAGATGACAGTATCCATTGAGCCAACTACTTACATTGTGTCAATAAGAGACTCGGCTGTTTTCTGTCAACAATAACATTGTCTCAACTGGTGGGGATCAAAAAACTCTTCACGCAATGTTACACCTTGTAGTTTAAAGACAAGAAATTTCAAGGACTTCATGGTTATTGTGTTTACAGTTAGGTAAAAGATGGGATTATTATAGCAGCAAGACAGTTCAGGTAAACGTCCATTTTTTTTTTTTACTATTGGGTCAGGAAGAAGCTCGATGATACGGGTTAATGAAATTGAATGATTAGCAACAGATTGCATATACATCTTTCATTTTAGATCTGGAGTTGAAGTTAGTTGTAAGAGCTTATTAAAATAATGGGCTTCTTCAAGAAGAGAGCCATTCATTTTGTCTGAGGCAAGACAAGATATGGCGAAAGAAGAGGAGCTTGCTTTTAGAGATGTTAAAAGTAACAAACCACTTTTTCCTTAAATGCACATGTTCCAGATCTGAAGCGAGAGAATCAGCAAGATCATTTTGATCACCAGTGCTCTTCTAGGTGCTGCCATAGACTGTTGTGTCCTCTGCGTAGATGTCAACAAATAATCTCAAGATATGATTTGCCAGATCGTTAAGGAAGATCAGTAAAAGTGTTTGCCCCAAAATTGATCCTTGAGAAATGCCCCCAAACGAAATGGAAACACATGAATGTTGTGGCAAATCATTGTGGTCTAATATGTTGCAACGTAAGTCACACAATATAGGCAGTTTCACGTTGCCATAAGTTTTATTGTCCACCAGTAGGTCGACTGAGACCAATAACCCTTATTTTATAAGAGTGATGAGAAAGCTATGCTAACACTTCCACTCACAAGAATTTAACTGCTAACACCAGCTGGTATACGATTTGTTGAGTCAGGACTCAGTTCTTCCGGTGTCTATTAAGGCCTGCAGTGGAGTATGATAAATTTTATCATCCATAATGGCTTGTAATAATTAGTCATGCTGGTAATCAAAGCAAAATTTAGGACAGCTGCAGGTTGGCTAGATTTGTATACTCTAGCATAGTGGCCATTTTTGTTGCACCTGTTGCAGACAGGTTTTTTTTTTGCATGGGCCACTTAGCACTTGGGTAATAGTTTAATCCACAGAAGTAGCATCTGTTACCACTGGCTACTTGATCGTTTTCAGTGAGCGATGGGTCCTTAAAAGATACTTTAATTATGGGAGTACCTTCCACATAAGTGAGAGATGGCTTGGTAGTCATTGGTCAATGGCCATGTGTAGTATTTTGACATTACTCTATTTTCTGGGACTCTAGCCTGTTTATGTAGGATATACTCATTGTGGTTAAATCCAGAAATTACTGGTTTAAAATCGCAGTCCTAACTAAGCAGATGGAGAGCCTGTGAGTAATGGTCAAAACTTTTGTCAGTTTTCTGTTTCTTAATTGTTATTATACTAGCATGGTTACCTGGCGTTGCTCGAGAGCATGATCAACAGAATAGCAGAGTTAAAATGTGTATGTAACATATTTTTTAAAAACTTTTGCTGCTCTCTATCTCTATGAACCCCCCCCCCCCCCCCCAATCACATCTATGTGCATTAAGAAATATATTACATTTTCAAATGCCAGAACAAAAAGTACTATTTCACACCAAAGGTCGATGAAAAAAAAGAAAGAAAAAAAAAAAATCGCCCTGAATCACCCCCCCCCCTTTTAATGCTACAAAGACAAAGCTACTTTCCTTCAATAACTACAAGAAACCTCTTCAACCACCGATTGTCATAGCAAATAACACCCTACCCGAGAGTTCATCATTCAAACTCCTCGACCTAACTTTCACAGATAACATAAATTGGAATACATACATTGAAGACATTGCCAGAACTGCTGCAAAGAAGGTGGGCTCCCTCTACCGTGCTAGTAAACTTCTCACACCTGACATTATCCTATATCTCTACAAAGTCACCATCCGCCCATGCATGGAGTATTGTTGCCACATATGGGCTGGTGCATCATCCACTAATCTCTTCCTCTTAGACAAGGTCCAAAAAAGAGTTGCCAACTTAATAAGTCCCTCACTATCCACCAAGCTTCAGCCCCTATCCCACCACTGCAATGTTGCTTCCTTGTGCCTGTTTTACAAGTACTTCAATGGATTGTGCTCTTATGAACTTGTTGCTCTGGTGCCCCCACGACTCAAATTCACTAGACCAACCCGACAATCTGCCAAATCCAATCCATTCACTATGGAGGTCCCCAGATGCCGAAGAGCTTTCTACTCCAAAAGCTTCTTTCTTCGTGCTGCTGGACTCTGGAACTCCCTCCTTGCTCCCTGTTTTCCTGACGGTACTGACATGCAGAAATTTAAAACTAATGTAAACAGACATCTCGCTGCACAGCTCCCAATTTAGGTTGACCTCCCCCTAAAAAAAAATTCTCACCCCTTTTTCTCAGTAGCCCCTTACGTGTACAGTGGCGGTCTGCCTTGTTTGGGGTGAACTATGTTAAAAAAAAAACAAAAAAAAACTGTGCTTTGTCTCTAGCGTTTTCTATTACCCCCTCTCTTTCTTTCCCACTCCCCTCACCTTTCTTTATCACTCACTTTCTCTACTATAAAAAAAATTGTTGAATTACTACATAATAACATTTAAAAAATTGACACCTCTGACTAATTCTGTTTCTGTTGACCATCAAAAGAATGATTATTAAAAAAGAAATGTGCCTATATTTCGTCCGAAGTAATGGTGAAAAAGAATATCAACTTTGTGTGTGGGTCTTGTGTTGTTTTTTTACTTTTAGCTGGACGCACAATCACATGGACAGACAACTTTTCTTTTATATCAAATTTTGTAGAAGAAAATTCTGTAGCAGAATCCTGCCCCCTCCCTCCAATACTCCCATACCTCAGCCACCCAAAAAGCAGATATGTTGCATCTCTGCGCTTGTTTTACAAGTACTTCAATGGAATGTACTCCAACAAACTTGCTGTTCTGTTGCCCCACTCGTCGTTAATACACCCGACAATCATGTAAATCCCACTCCTTCACTATAAAGAACACCAGATGCCGGAAGGCTTTCTACTCTAATAGCTTAATTCCTCGAATTACTAGCCTTTGGAATTCCCTCCCTGCTCTCTGTTCCCCTGACTGTATCAACATGCAGAAATTTAAATGTAATGTGAAAAAACATCTCGCTGCACAATTCCCCACTTAGTATACCCCTAATAAGGGAGTCAGAGTCGGATATTTACGAATTCTAGAAGTTGAAGTCAGAATTTTTGGAATCCTAAAACCTTATACCTTCTGACTCAACAACCCTGTTGTTATTGGCAGGTAAAATATAAATGGCATCTAGTGTAGTAATATGGATAGAGGTGGAGTTATGTAAAAAGAGGAAACTTCCACTAGGAATTTAGCTAACCTGTTTAAAGAAATGACGTCACAGGAAGCCAGGAGTGACACGTGGCAAATAATCTAGTAAAATCTCTTTGGTTTGTATCTGTAAGAAAGACGGACATGTTTTGGAGTTCTTCTTCCACTCCCCCACGAGGGTTTGAGAGGAATATGTGATACTACTGTAAGCTAAGAGCAATTGTAAAGAAAAATGAATTAAAAAAGACAAATGTATTAAATCTCAGACTGTGTGCTGTTATTAATATCTATTACTGTTATTAAAGAAGAAGAACAGTTATCACAAAGAAAAAGAAGAGAGAGCAAGAGAGGCATACAAACTTTACACACTGCTACTACTTGTACGAGGACAACTGCCACAATGAATTACAACTACGAAGACCAAACATGTAAACAATACAGCTCTCTACACACGCCGGGAAATTGTATAAAAATTTCCCCACATCAACCTAATGTAGTATCATGTGAGGAATTCTTTGATTGCAATGGATTACCGGTGTGTGTAGACAGCTGTGTTTTTGACAATCCCAGTATGACACCCAGTCACAACTATCTATATAAGAATTCTCTTCCTCAATAATAAGGACACACCAATTCAAAACCGATTTAGGAACTGGTTCTGTAAACTTTTATAATTTTAGTAACCAGTTAGAACCAATGTGAATCAGCTGAATCTTAATACGACGTCCAAGAAATCTGATTGGTAGCTTCAGTCGATTTAAATATGGTTCAGGTATGACACCGTCACAACAGTTTATATAAAGATTCTCTCTCCTTGAAGAACTGGTTCTGCAAACTTATAATTTTAGTAACTAGTTAGCATCATTATGCATGGTGTCATACACACTGAGGTTCATTGCGGCATTCAATCTGACAAACCAGGGGCTGGCTTGAAGCACTAGGCCCTTTTTCGTTGGAGTGAGTTAGGATTTGGTTCAGTCCTAAAAGGTACATCCTCGCAGGTATTAACTCCTTACTCGTGGAGAGGTGTTGGTTTATTGCTAATCTATCAGGGAATCCTAACGGGTCAGTTCATGATTATTTTTGAAGAACAAGGGTCCACCTTCGTGAATGCTGTCCTTTTTATTCCACCTTCCAACCTTGTGTCACATCTTCCTGTGGCGAGAAGGAAGTAACTATGGGTAGCACTATTGTGAACTAGCTGGATCCTACCATTATGTCTAAGGCATCTGATTGGTAGCTGCAGCCAATTCAGACTTCCTCCATCTTCTGCTCAACCGTTAGGCTGTATCTCTAAGGACATGCATTATTAATAATCAGTATTGTTTCATCATGCAGACACTCGATCGACAATTGTCAAATAGATAAAAAGCTTTATATATTTTCTGAATGTAATAAAAGTTTAATGACTTTAGCTTCACTTATAGTGCTTGTTATTTGAGTAAACAAGACATTTGGGATTATTAAATGGCAAATTATATCAATAAATACCTTTTTTACTTTCTTTGTATGTTGCTAAATCACTTGTTGATTCACAGTGGTTCCTTTCATTTGCCTTTCAATAAGGAGATAGTGAAGGTTCTGATTGGTTTGTATACCCTCCATCAAAAATGATGGAAAAAAAAATTGTCCTCCACCAGTGTTTGCACTAATATTCATATAAAATAATGTCTGAATCAGTGAAGTTTTAAAAACATAAAAGAAGAAGGAAAACTTATCAAACTGAAAAGCTTGTTTGAGAAAAAAGAAATGTCTCATTATATAGACTTGCTATTTACTCTCTCAATTTCTCTAAATACTTCAAATGGATTCGTCCAAATATATATATAGACAAATTAATACACATGGCTCTTTATTATAGAGTGGAGGATAACAATTCTATTAAAATATCAAACAGTGTCTGTTTTTAATTTCATGCAAAGGGGAGTTTCAGTTTATCTAGCAGAGTAGAAAGTGGACCTTGGGTTTACTTTCGGCAGTCTCGTAACTCTCGTTTCCTTTATTTTGTCCATGAGCGGTGTTTCTGACAAAAGGGGGAAGAATTGCTGTTTGCTGGGTCGGAATCTATCCATCTCACTCTTATCGTTGACTAGTTTTTAACCTTGGAGTAGTATTTAAAAAATTTTTTTAGCTCCTTACATCAAGTAGCTTCATGCCTTGCCTGGAGCGATTTCAATAAAAAAAAAATCTAACTTATACCTATAATATATATGAATCTTTTGTAAAATACCCTCGCCACTCAACAAATAGACAAAATGCAGGTTGTAGTAAAACAACATTTGATTACTCAAGAGGATGGGATACATTCATGTCGTTGAGTATTTACATAAAAAGCTTGCTTCACATATATTTCTGTCTCCACACAAACTCACACAGATAGCTATCCACCGTTCCACGATGCGTTCCACAATGGCATTTATTCTCCACTTTTCACAGCCTAACCCCAAACCCGACGCATGTCTAGACAGGACTCACAAAAATAGGTCACAGACGTATGTGCACACTGCGCATAACTGGTGGAGCTTCTCTCCAAAAGACCTATATATTTTGTTAATAATTGTAATGGGCCCAACAAACATAGATGACCTAGAGTTGCTAACTTGTCCACCAAGTTTCAGTCATGAATGTCCAACAGTCTTTGTTTTATCGCCATTCAATGATATAGGGGTACACTTTGGTGATCATCTCATCAATAGAACGTGTGATCCTGAATGGGGTTCACACTCACCGATGAACATGATGTTCCTTTCTTTAGTGGGACCGACCTGATTTTCAACAAGTTGCAAGTGAAAAGGCAAATTGATTTCTTCTTTCTTTTCTTTTCTTTATGGTCACATTTTAAAGATAAATAAATTTGTATCGAAATTACCAAAATGTTTATCTATCTATATTCAATCCCAGTGAAGAATGTATTTTAAAAAAAGTTTTAAACATTTAAATAATTATATTATTGGTATTTTCAAGATTTAAAATAATTAAAGAAAAAAGAAATTTGTTTCACTTTGCCATTTTACAGAAACGTTAAGAAACACAGCATAAACAAGTAGTTTTTCATTTTAAAGAACACCACAGCGCGGACAGTTTTTAATTACTTGATCTTATATTAGAAATGTTATTTTTTGATTTTCCTTTGAAGACAAAAATTGTAAACATGACAATATTTGAAATTACTTTTCCTACGAAACCTTCCGACCAGCAAGATGGGCAACACAAGGTGAATACCGCTAGTCTTGTATATTTGTAACATTGTGTGTGGAGTTTTTCAATCCCTACCATCCGAGTCTCTCATTGATACATTGTTAGTAGATGGCTCAATTGGTAGTGTGCCGTTTTTTTTTTTTTTTTTTTTTTTTTTTTTACTGGTAGGTCACCACTCGAGGATAAGGGTCAAAAGGATTGTTGGTTTGACGTTGATCGCCGTCAGCAAGAGGATTGGGAACAGTGTGTGGAATGGGCATAATATTACTCAAGAGGACGGCTTGACACGTATTTGTTTACATTAGACCTGAAGATGACTATGCTGTAGTCAGTTGGGAAGCAGACTCATGGTAACTTGTTCCACAGATGGAATGTTCTCAGAAAGAAACTTTGTTCATGGAAGTTCTGTTTGGTTTTTGGTACAGAGAGAGAGAGAGAGAGGAAAATCTTTGCTATAGCCAGACAAGTTCTTGAGGTGAATGTTTTACAGGGGGGGGGGAGAGATTGGAGGTTAGTCAAGCACCTACTATGAATATAACGATACAGCAGAGTCTAGTTGTAAAGGTGGTCGTAGTGGTGATGTAGCAGCCAAAGTTTTTGTGTCTTCCTCTTTCCTTGTAGCAATAATAATAAAACAAATAAAATTTGTAAAAAGCCAACATGTTTGGCGTCATGCTCTTTGTTTGGTTTATGGCATATCAACAATCTATGGGTTATTTAATGGCGAATAAAGTTGTCAAATATAATTCTATAGGTAGGATAATTATTTTATTTCCTAGAATACATTGTTCTCAGAATATATTGCATTACTCTTAGAAAACATTACTCCCAGAATACATTAACCTCAGAAAGAAATTTTACAGAGAGGGTATCATCATTACTCTCAGAAAACTACTACTCCCAGAAATTTTACTCTTTGAAAACATTACTCTTTGGCAGGTGTAATCTTCTTTTTTTCTCATCATGATTGACCCTCAGCCACCGCCTGTTAGTATCTATTTTTGAAGAAAATAAAAAGGAGAAATAAGGCTTTGATTTTTAGAAGAATCAAATAGAATAATACGATTGGAGATAAACTTATAAATACTAGGGAATTACGTGACCAGCAGATTGATCGGATCAAACCTCTCAGATCTCCCATCTAGCTGAAGTGGAAGAATGACTCAGCTACCAGGATCCCGTCCTAAGGCCTCATGGGTCGCCACCTACAGCCTACAGGTGGTGATATTTTCATTTTTTTTAACCCTGTGTATGGGGTTGAAGTTGGCGAATTCGTGGCCCTCGCTGACAGGGCGATCGTGCTCTTTAATGTTTTATGCTTTTACTCATTACGTGAGTTTCTCTTCGGAAGCTCCCTGGAGAGACAAATGAAGGCAGAGCTTCGAAAAAAACAAAAAAAACATGTCCAAACCCAGTCAGTTTACCGGCCAAAGAGAAAGACTTTGTTATCCTCTTCGCTACATCACATTTCCTTTATGTGACGTCATATCCTGGTACGTAGCCCTAAATCTAATTTTCAACTTCGAATGGAATTTTCCATTCTTCTACTTAATTTAACCGTATGTGGAAAATACTGTTTTAACACTATTTTCTACACACCTAAGTCCAATATCGTTACACATTTCTCCATTTCTCTTAAACATTAGCTCAGTCTAATAATACTAAATCAGCAGTGAAAATGGCATATACATGCTCACAAATAGCCTAGTCTTGTTCACTTGTTCCTTTTTACATTGTTTTCCTCTTGGTTTCTTCATTCATTGTCTTCTTAACGTTCACCGTTTTTCAACATCTATTGTTACTTACTTATCTGTACTCATGGCGACATTCACCTCAGTGCACAACATCTTGAACTATAGCAGCCGACATGCAGCGGTCCTGGGTAAGGCTGCATGAGATTGATAGCCACTCATGATTCCACCCCCAGAAACCAACCACTTACAGGCCAGAGAATGTTACATTTGTCACGAAAAATTTTCTTTTGTATTTGTTTAAGGAAAGGGACTCAAAACCTACCTTTGTTGCTGATTGAGTATTATTAGACTGGGATAGTAGTCTAGAGAGGCAGAGAACACTTATAGATTATTTGGGCCATCCATAACTATAACAGTCTCATTTTCATCAATGCTAATACGTTTACAATGGTTTAGGTATAGATTCATTGCAAAACGTACTAATTAAACTATCAAGAAATAAGTCTAGAAACAATACAGCTGTATAAGAAGAACAATAAGTTATTTAAGTGTTCGTGCCAGTCGGGGATATGTCCTTGATAGTCAGTTCGACAGAGGGTGGGTCGTTGTGCTTTCTTCTGGCCCTGCTCTAAGAAGAACAATGCGCATTGTAACATTTGATACATGTGGTCAACTTGAAAGAAACTATCAAATTATTTATAAATGGAGAGAAAGTATTAGTCACTAGTTGTAGCTACCCGGCGTTGCCCAGGAATGTATTTACTTGCAATTTGTTTTGTTTTTGTTTCTTTAAACTATGCCCCCCCCCCCCCCCGCACCCAATGAGGTTTTTGCTCCAATCAAAGGAAAGTAATCCTATATGGACAAATACAAGTTACATCCCCCTTTTTTTTAAGATGGCAGCCATTTGAAAATAATTCCGACTCGGACAAAGTATTTCCTGGAAGGAATTAAATCGAATAACATTTTATTCTTAATAACAACATACTGCAACGATCCACAAGAAAAACTGACAAACCAGAATCAAATATATTATTTTGCAGAAAGAAAGCTATTGATGACAAAAAACGATAAAGAGACCG
The DNA here is from genome assembly GCA_963556195.1 of Sepiola atlantica. Lineage (NCBI taxonomy): Eukaryota > Metazoa > Mollusca > Cephalopoda > Sepiida > Sepiolidae > Sepiola > Sepiola atlantica. Next base: position 158,387,061 of record OY744517.1, read on the forward strand.
ACTTTACTTTATATATTAGATTACTACAACGGCATGAATAAAAAAATAAGAGTTTAAAAAATGTGATTAACACCTTTGTTTAAAAACTCTTTCTACTCATTCTCAGTCACATTAGTTTTTTTAAACTACCCTACTTCTCTCTTTAGCAACTGGTTCAATATAATAGGAAGAAAAAACAAAAGTAAAAAGATAAACTCATCAGCAGCCGATTGTTTGACCTACTTTCAGTGATCTTTTTCAAATATTTATCAATAAGAATTAAAGTAATTTTTTTGATCCCCCTCCCCTATTTTTAACTAATTTTATTCCTGATATCTCAGAGTAAATGTATATTTGAGTATATTTTTTTACCATAACTTGCTGGAGGTTATAATAAATCAGTATATGTATTCTTGATAGTTTCTACGTTTTAGACAAGACACAAACAGAGAAATATGACTTTTCTTTATAGCATTCTGCATCCCCCCCCCACAAAATTAATAACTCCTATGACGATAAAGAATGAAATTTATATTAAATTTGGGGAACAAATTTATTTAAGCTAAATTTTGAACAACAATAAAACAAAGACAGTTGGACATTCATTACTAAAACTTGGTGGACAAGCATAGACTGAAGTTTACCAATAAATTCACACTCATCGGGCAATAACCCGATCCCCCGACGTTTATCTGTGTTGTTATCTTAAAGATAATGTCTATCCTCAGACTGTTCTTGAACTGAAGAGGGTCATCAGTATCAAAATCATGGTAGGGCTAAGAGAGGAGTGTGTCAGACTTATTGACGATTTGGCATGTCGTATCCAGATGTGCTTATCATTGAACGACAATAAGATAAAGACTGTTGAACATTCTTGATTGAAACATGGTGGACAAGCCAAATATGGTTAGATTGCAATAAGGATTGTGAATTTTATGAGTGGTATTTGTGTGTGTCTGGCTAAAAGTCAGAAACTACACAAGAGACACTTACAAACATTACATCATCGTCTGACCCCCCCCCCCCAACAAGTTATGGTAAAAAAACAAAAAAAACAAAAAAAAAACAACAAATACTGTAATATTCATTCTTTTGGGGTCACCAAATCAGTACATGAGATGAAGGGGTTAAAACATTTCTTTTTGTCATTCTTACTGGTAGTTGTTTAAAAAATAACACTGAAATTAGGTCAGTCAGATTAATTTTTTTCCTTTCTATTATATTGAAACCAGTTGCCAGAGAGAGAGGAGGGGAGAGGGATAGGGAGAGGGGGAGAGAGGGATAGGGAGAGGGGAGAGAGAGAGGGAGAGAGAGAGAGAGGGAGAGAGATTTAAAAGATGCTATACACAATTTTTGAACTTTTCTATTTTGTTATCCCTGCCCCAGCCAAAGCCGTGTAGCTCTTCTAAGTTTTATATATTACACATCTAATTGCTGACCCTGCTGTAACTCGAGATTAACACATAAGAAAAAGAAGACATATACAGATCTAAACATAGATAGGCATAATGGAGACAAATGAATGAAAATGTGCACCAGATACACAACAGGTCTATTTCCTAAGTTCAGACTGTGTTTATTCCATCACCATTAACAAATATACAACAATATACCTTAATCCTTAGTCAGACCCAGATCGCATTCAAGCTGACAAATCCAACTTTGCTTCTGACTAAACAATTTTCATTTGTTATTGTTGTATCGTTTTGTTGAAAAATAATAAGGTACTTAGCTACAATTTATTTTTAAAATTACTTAGTCCAGCCTAAACGACTGTTAATATGAAACATGTTAAAATAATAACCTAAAAATAAAAATCAGCAAGGGGGCATAACTCACTTTAAATAGAAGTTTTCTACTCGAAGTTTAAAAGTGTGCAGCAAACAAATAAATATTAAAAACAAAAATGATTTTACGACGTCCTGAGCAACGCCGTGGAGGTACAGCTAGTCTTTAATAAATTTCCAATCATTTTTTTCAGAATAGAATTTTGTAGCATATATACGTCTAAACAATTTTTTCTTTCTCCCTGTGTACTTAAAACTGAACGAAATTTCCATGAGCAAAGTTTCTTTCCAAGAATTACCCATCTGTGGAACACAATACCACAGAGCTACTTCCTAGTTGACTACAGCACGATCATTTTAAAGTCCAATGTTAACAATTTCTTGTTGAGCAGCCATTTTATTTTGTCAGATTCTCTGCATAATCGGGGAATTCTTCTGGCATTGATTTTTTTGACAAAGGGAAATTTCTTTTCTCGAAATATTAAATAATGATTTTTTAATCATCCGGACATCACACAAACAGCTAACAACACTCTTTGCTGTTATGTAAGATTTTAGGAAAAATAAATAGTAAGTCATATTTCGTATTCGATTTATTGTTTTTGTTCCTTACAACTTGCATCTTACCCGGAATTTGCATTGCCCACAGCCTTTCAAAAACTTACTACTACTATACCCAGCAATGCTTCAAGCAAACTACCATTCTCTACTATATATATATATATATATATATATATATATGCTAACTTGGAGAAAACATTACAACACATGTATTTATATTTATATTATATATATATATATATATATATATATATATATATATATATAGATAGATAGATATAGTGATATGTTTGATCCATAATGGATGGACTGTTTTTGGTAGGAGACTTTTAGTAAGAGAGCTCAATGCAATGCAGAGCAAGAATAAAGTTAAAAAGAAAAAACTGAAATCAACATTTTTAAGCCATTTGTCCTATAATATATTTCGTCCCAGAATGTGGCTATTCAGGTACATTTTTATGACTTAAACGATATATATATATATATATATATATATATATATATATATATATATATATATATAAAGAAAAATAATACGCATTGTATAAAAAGAATATTCTATTTTGTGTAACACTGAGGAGGGTAATTCAGTATATCTTGAAGCAAATGGAATAACTAGCAGCAATATTAACAATAATATTATTAATAACAAAAATGAAAATAGAAGAAATGTGTTTATTTTTCTTGCAGGAGTTCAAACTCGATCATATTATAGCAGGATTAGGTGTTGTGTGTAAAAATAAAATTTAAAATGGAATATTCCACATTAAGCAAGAAGATATATTTTCCATTAGAAATCAAGTCAAAGTTAGAGCTACGTGTTCAGTAATTTGTCTCATGGGAAGAAGAACATGATAGAGAAGCTAGAGAGTTTCTGCCTTTTGGGAGTGTCAACATGATCGGATGTGGTTTTCGAAGCTTCTACCACTCTACGTTGGTTGGTCATGAGGACGCAGTTCATCTGGATGTACTTGCTGTAAGTTACTGCAAGTAAATCAAATCCAGAGCAAGTAATGGAGTTATTTGGTGTTCTATTTAATTGCTTCTATTATTCCAGCCACAAGGAGAGAAAAAGGAAAGAATATCTCTACAACTAGTACATCACTACTCCGAGAGACATCACTTTCTATTAAGCAACTTATGTCAATGAGAGGCGAACAGCTGTTTCTGTTGACTAAAAAGATGACGTGGGGATCAAAGAATTCTCCATGCAATGTTACAATAATGCTTCCAGAACAGTCACTAATTTCAACAGAGCATGGGGAGAAAAGTCCACAAGTGATCGAACAGCATGAATTCCGTAGTGGCAATGAAAACCTTGAAGATGAAGGTAGAGAACGGCCATCACTCATGACAATGAACGTTTGAAGAAATTGTTGAAGGAAAAACCCATCTCAAAGTGTTAGAGAAATGTCTAAGGCGCTTGATGTCAGTATTTCAATAGTGTCCAAACATCTGGAGCATATTGGTCAAATAGAAAAGCTTGATAATTGTGTTCCACATGAACTTAATGAATAAATGCTTGATTCTGAAATCAGTTATATTTTCTGAAACAATACAGGGTGCCCTAGGAAGACATGGAAAGGAACCATCATGCAAAACCGTAAACAGTGGCAAATGGGCACAGTCAATCCCCACAATCATAATCACTGGAGACTTAGTATAAAGACAGCCAGACAATGTCGAACTTCTTGTCAAAAAGAACAGACGATAAACCTTGATAGCGAGTGAATGAATGAATATAGAGGAAACTTTTATAAATAAATTCCTTTTATTATTTGAGTTATTTTGCATTTTTTTTGCATTTTCAAAGAAAATAATGACACTCTGCAAATTGGTTTCTTTTTTATTTTAAGGTCCCAAAATAACCACAATTCTTGTTTGACCAACGATAACACAATTCAGTAACATTTTTTATTAAAATCATGTATTTTTATATTTTTTAATATTCATTGTAAGGTCAAGTGAAGCGTTCTTTAATTTTTGGTAGGCAATCACCTAGAGATAATGTCTCGATAAAAGCACTGGTCCCCATCACCTCATTGGGTTGGCGTTAGGAAGGGTATCCGGTCTATAAAAATCTTGCCTCAACTAAGAAAATGACTTCCAAAGAAAATTGGTTGCATTTCAGGTAATGTAGTTTGAATAATGATCTGGCCAGGGATAGGTTAGTTTGGAAGTCATTTTCTAAAAGACATCCAACACATGCCAGCATGTAAAACGGATGTTAAACCAAATATGATGATGATGATGAGAACAATTCCTTTGAAATTGAACTCAACTAAAAAGAAATTAATCTAATGAATGAACAGATCCAAGTCAAACTTGTCGACTCTAATGGCTTACAGGCATCTCAACTTTTGGCCAGATTCACATGAGAAGGATTAACTGCTAATTGCTACTTTAAAACTGGTTATATTTATTAAAAATAAATATATCTGGATTCATACAGAAATATTAATTTTTAAAGAAAATAATGACACCCTGTAAATTTGACAACTCAATTCGGTAACGCTGCGTGCATTTTTATATTTTTTTAATATATTGTAACTTTTCTAAAATGAAAAGTGATAAAAAGAGTTGTTTTTTTTCCCAGAACTAGTATACTTTACCCATTTTTTCTCATACTGTCACCTCAGACTTTATTGTCCTCCAAGACTTAGGGTTAGTGTTTTGGTTGATGAAGGGCATGTTTGTTTTGAGGTTGAAAAGAAAGAATTTTCTTTTTCAGAAAAAAAAAAAAAAAATGCCATTTCATGAACCTAAACACTAACCCTAAGTCCGCATGGCAATACAAGAAAAAAGTATTTTTAAAAATATAAAAATGAAGATAACGCTGTGCGTACCGTTACTGAATCGAATTATCATCGTTAGTCAAAAAAGAGTTATGGTTACTTTGGGATTTTAAAATACAAAAGTGCCCAAATTGCAGAGTGTGATTGGTCTCATGGTTATTGTAGTGGACTTTGAAAGTGGTTATGCAGAGTTCAAACCCTACTGAATCTGTTGATGTAATTTTGCAGTAATATTTTTGTAATTCAGGAAGGCATGAGCGCATAACACTGATGGCGTAAAATAGTAACTTGTATTATTCGCACTACTTATTCTCATCTTGGTTATCATTTTCGCAGCATTTCAGCTGATGTAACCTCCGACCTTCTTCAGGTGCTTATTGTTGAACTTGGAAATCATTATTTTGAAGTTATACGGAATTTAAAACTGAACCCTTTTATTTGATCCATGAAGGTGAACTATTCTCGTGCAGTCAGCCATGACCCAAGTGTCACTTAATCATTAAGTTATTCTTTTTTATTTAATATCGCTGTATCAAGGATTGAACCTGTAACATCAGAAGACTCAATTAGAACTGATTATTAATAAACGCCTTTATCTGTTTTCCAAAGTTTTCCAAGTTCGAAAAAATGCACTTGAAGGTTAGAGTTTACATCACCGAAACTTTGTGAAAATAACAACCCAAGATGAAAATAGTAGTGCGAATAACACAAATTATCAATCTTCATCTAAAAAATTCTGAAATATAATAGCAACTTGTGTTCCACTAATTGTAAGCAACAAATTGTTTACAACTAGTATTGCATTTTGAAAACAAACATAAAAAATGTTTATATGCCGTGAAAGAAACTAACCAAAATCACTTGCAATTTACAAGTAGGCGTCACTATGGAATGGATATTCACACGAGCTCAGTCGCAGCCAGTAAAGTTGCACAAACAAAGCTGCGGTATCTTGTGGATTGAAAAGAGTCAAAGTCAGACTCGTGAGAATGCTAAGAGTTAAAGTCAAAATTTTAAATCTTGGAAGTATCAATGGACAATCTAAATATTGGAATACCTTAAGATAAGGAGTCGAAGTCATATCTTTTTGAATCCTAGGAGTCGGATCGTTTTGAATCGTCGGAGTCGGATCTTTTTGAATCCTAGGAGCCAGAGTCGGATCTTTTTGAATCCTAGGAGCCACAGTCGGATCTTTTTGAATCCTAGGAGCCACAGTCGGATCTTTTTGAATCCTAGGAGCCACAGTCGGATCTTTTTGAATCCTAGGAGCCACAGTCAGATCTTATACCTTCCGACTCTGCAACCCTGCTGAATACAATTTAATTTTAATGATGATATATACTCTTCAAAAGCAAAAACAAAATCTACTTTGGCATGGCTGTTGTGAAAACATAGATCATGTACGTTTTTTTTTTAGTTTTTTGTCTCCTGTTCTACACATGTCTCGCTACACTGCCCAGATTTAATTTTCCTCTGAGATCATAAGATCTAAGCCTTTCTTTAAGACTTACACATCCATCATATCATTCTCATATAATTTTTCTCCATACAACACATAACCTAGCCAGTGAAGTTGTACAGACGAATAAACAAGGCCGCGACATATTTGTGGACATCCGAATTGTATGATGCTCTGAATTACTTGCCCAGGCGACACCAGGTGGTTCTGATAGTTAAAAAAAATCCATTGTCACGTCATCCACAGATCCGTCAAAATCTAAACATGAAAATGACTAATTTGAATCTGGATCATCAGTCATTGTTGGTGTTAGTCATGTTATTTGCATTAACATGCGAATTTATAACAAGAAACAATGGTACGGCGGGAAGGGGAAAGATACAGCAGCCTTTGTTGCGAGTTGAGCAGACGGGGGGGGGGGGGCTTTTATGGCAAACATTCAAAAGACATGAGCAATAATCTAACTTAAAATAAAAACAACTAATTGTTAGAGATCATTGGATGCCATTTGAGTGTTATAACTAATCACTTTATTAATAAAACTATCAGACAAGATCACACGTGTATGCGTGTTTTTCGCCCATACGTAACTTTAATAAATAAACATTAAATATTTATTGAAATCAAAATTAAAATAAGGGAAAACTGAAACGAATTAAAAAAAAATCCCATTTAAAAAGAAAATTGCAAACCTGACTATTTTGAATTATTTTTCTTTAAGCGCTCTATCTGAGCAACGCTGGGTAAATTTAGTTAATTTAAAAAACATACTTTTTTTCCGAGACTAGACTTTTCATTCTAATCAAGAAGAGTCAAATGCTGAGAAGAATTTAAGCATTATACTTAACATAAGGGTTGTGGAATCGGAGTTGGACTCGTAAGAATGTTAGGAATCAAATTTTTTAAATCTCGACAGACAGTCTGAATATTTAAAATAAGGAGTTGAAGTCGTATATTTTCAAATTCTAGGAGTCAGATTTTTTGAATCCGAGGAGTCGGAGTAAGACCTTATACCTTTCAACTCTGCAACACTGCTTAACACACAATTTAATTTTAATGACAATATAAACTCTTCAATAGCATAAGCAACTATTGTATGTTGTGAAAACAGATCATGCAAATTTGCTGTTTCAAATCTTCTTTAGAGTTCTTTGTCTCTGCACACGTCTCCCTCTCCAGATTTAACCGTCATTGAGGTCATCAGATCTAACCCTGGCTTTAAGACTCACATCACACAACCATTGTATCATTCTTATATCATTTCACTCCATGCAACACATATATTCAATCCTTACTTCCATACATCTATTACCTGATTATTATTTATGTATTCCTCTTTCTCTAAAATCCATCCTTATCATTTTTTCCCATTGACGAGAGGGGAGAAAAAAAAGGAAGGATGGATGGGAAGGCACAGAGAGAGACTGCTACTTCAATTGTTTTATTTCTACTAACCCAAGAACTCTCATCAATTCTTTCAACATGACAAAACAAACAAAGTCTCCTATTTTTCACACAGATTTAATCTAAGCCTGTCTTTAACACTTACATTACACATCGATTGTATCATTCTAATTTCATTTTTCTCCAGGAAACCCCCATGCAACACATCTTCAAACCTTACTGGCCAGGTTTCATTTCCATACATCATCACACCTGATAGACTCTTCTATAGACCAACAGCAGTAATGCTCTGCTAGTTAGTAATGGCATAAGTTCCTTGAACTTACTCCATCCAATTCTAACTCTTGCAATCAGATCAGCACCAGCTCCTTTCTGTGCTCCAATGGTATCACCAAGGTAACAAACCTTCTTGACAACCTCAATAGCTTCGTCATCCAAACATACTTTCTCCACATCTGAGTTTGAATCAGTCTCTATAGTTTTACACTTCTTGCACACAAATTGGTTATCATCTCTCAATCTATCCATAATTGCACTCCATTTTTTGTGTACTCAGTACTTACAAGTACAACAAAAATCTGAGTTGCTCCCAACTCCCTTCCGACAAATTGAGCAGGGGAACTTTCCATGAAGAAACATGATTCATTGTAAACAATTTACTGAACACAAGTTACTCATTGTTGCTGGTAGTAAATTGCTGGTTCATAGCTTCCTCAATGATATGAGTGTATAAATGGATGCAATAGAACTGATAAGATTTTAACTTTGATAGCTAATTCCATAGTTCTTATCAAATTCATTAAACTAGTCATACATATTTGCCTTGGAAATGTGACGAACATTCAAGTCACCTTATCCGAAAAAAAAAAAAAAGATACAATCTTTTGCATGCTTAGTTTGTCATTTGCAATTTGAAAAAAAAAATGCACCATAGATTGAGGAATTTCTTGTGTCTGTCTTTGGAAAGTTTGGGGGAATTCCTGGGTCCGTCTTTGGAAAGTTTGGGGGAATTCCTGGGTCCGTCTTTGGAAAGATCGAGGGAATTCCTGGGCCCGTCTTTGGAAAGATCGGGGGAATTCCTGGGCCCGTCTTTGGAAAGATCGGGGGAATTCCTGGGCCCGTCTTTGGAAAGATCGGGGGAATTCCTGGGCCCGTCTTTGAAAAGATCGGGGGAATTCCTGGGTCCATCTTTGAAAAGATCGGGGGAATTCCTGGGTCCGTCTTTGAAAAGATCGGGGGAATTCCTGGGTCTATCTTTGAAAAGATCGGGGGAATTCCTGGGTCCGTCTTTGAAAAGATCGGGGGAATTCCTGGGTCCGTCTTTGGAAAGATCAGGGAAATTCCTGGGTCCATCTTTGGAAAGATCAGGGAAATTCCTGGGTCCATCTTTGGAAAGATCGGGAGAATTCCTGGATAGCTCTTTGATAAGATCGGGAGAATTCATGGATACCTCTTTGATAAGATCGGGAGAATTCATGGATACCTCTTTGAAAAGATCGGGAGAATTCATGGATACCTCTTTGAAAAGATCGGGAGAATTCCTGGCTCTGTTTTTGGAAAGATCAGGGGAATTCCTGGATAACTTTGGAAAGATGGAAGAATTCTTGGTTCCATTTTTGTAAAAAGCAAGAGAATTCTTGGTTCTGTCTTTGGGTAGATGGAAGTATTCCTGGGTGTGTCCTTAGCAGTGTTTATGTTTGGAGATCGATGGGTTCTGTTAGATTAAATATTCCCTAAGTCTACCATGAATGTGAAAATTATTAAAAACCCAAACGGCTGCAGTGGCACTCAAACAGTCAACGATATTTTGTGATAATTGATTTGAATTTATATCTATGCTTATCAAATAAATTAATGACATTTTGGGAAGGTTAGAGGTCATTCTATTCCCCTTGTCCTGCTTATCTAAATATGTGTTGTCATGGAAACTTACTGAATGTTAATTACTCCACATCCCAGCTCTGTCTATATACTTTTTCAGCCATTGTCAGCCAAGTTGGAATTTTAGCCAATCAGCTGCCACTTGTTTTTTTTATGTCTTTCTGCTATTGGCTCTTCTCTTTTTTTATTGATTATCTTGGCGGCCATTTTTGTTTCTGTTGCCTCATGTCAAAAGTCAGAAATAGATTCACTAAACAACTTCACAGAAACAATCTATTGCCTCGTGTGTGTGTGTATCTCCCCATATATACGAGTTGGAAAATCCACCACAAAAGGGGTTGCAAAATGCTGAGCCCATTTAATATCAAGAATTCAGATAAAATACTTCAAAATAAATAAAAAAACATGCTGCTATGATAAAAAAAAAAAAAAAGAAGAAAATCGAGCCTACACAACTTAAGTTATGGATTGAAATTTTTTAAATATATTTATCAAGTCGCCATATCAAAATTTGTGTAATTTGTTTTTTCAGCTATCCTCGCCAAGAGTTTGCTATTGCACTAATGGTTGATTGCAGCATCCGGCTTTAGTGTGGCTTACAATTTTCTTTTTTTTTTATGTGACGTTCACCCTGAGAGGTTGAACTGGCTTCTTCCTAAGGAGGGAGTTTCTAGGAAATATTAAATTCACAAGGGGTCCCAAGTCGCATGTACATCTCAGTCAGAGGAGATGACGACATTAGTTTTCGCAGGGAGCTGTCACTGTTCTTCCACATACGACACCTGCTATTCCCAAATAGTCACCCATCTGGTACTGATCAGGCTCGATGTTGCTTAACTTTTGCGATCTGATGAAAACCGGTGCGTCAAATGTGATTATGCTATGGCTTAGCTAGGTTAGACTTACAGCAATTTAAATTTTTTTGCTTAAAAAAATAAAATAAATAAAAGATTTCTTATTACACATATCGATCAGTGAAAGATATATAAATATATCTATGTAATGTTAGGTATGTGTACATGTTTATATATAAAGGATTCACTCCTAAATTAATTAATCGATCATTATGAATTTTGGAACACAGCTGCTGGGCGTGAGGGGGGTCCAAAGGTGAGCTATATTTAGTTTAATTTAGTTTTATGTAAAGAGAGTAAAAAGGGGGTGAAAGCCCTTCATTAAAATTCAGATACCACCGATTTTTATAAAATTTTAACAATAGGCATTAGACATCAACTGATAAATATTCAAGAAAATGTCAGTTTCTTTGTAGTAGTTTAAAAGGTTTTTATGGAACAAAATATGGAGACAACCTCCTATTTAAAAATTCAAATATTTCAGATTTGCATTGAAGTTGATCCATGGTCACTAGACAACAATTAAGCAAGATTCCCTGAATTTCAATTTCTTCTGAAGTCCCCTTAGGCTTAAAATTTTAGAAATTTTCTAGAATTAAAATCATGTAATGGATTTTTATCAAAATTAGAATAAAAATTCTAGACATAAGGTTTAGTATCATTATATCTTGATTTTAATTTTGTAAGGAAACATAAAAGTGTTGCAAAACTTTTCTGTTTGAGAAATTAATTTTTCCCAGTCCTGGGACGGGTATTCTTCTAGTTTGTTTATACACACTTGTCTATTTAAATACAAAAGCATTCAGATGGAAGAGTAAACTCATCAAAAAGTAATTAGAATAATTAACACACTTAGGATATAGATAAAAATTTGTTATTTATTGTTATAAAGCTTGAAGTGTGTGTGTGCTGCAATATGAATGGATTTGTTGTTTGTAAAATGAAGTGAGTTGGTACTTATTGTTTTGTAGAATGTTGGAAAGATAACCTGAAAGAAAACGCATTGAAGAAGACTCACTTCGTCTAGCATGTCTTTTATACATCAGATATGGGTCGCAAGTTGGCCATGGCGATACAAAGTTACTTTCTCCACAAAATACTATCATTTACATTGGTTTCAATGTGCCATTGCTTGAGGTCATGTTTGACGGAGTCATTCCAAGTCTTGACCTCAAGCAATGGCACATCCCCCCCCCCCCCAAAAAAAAACGTATATATCTATTGAAATTATAATACAAGAAATTTCTTACAGCTTAATTAAAAGATCAACGTATCTGATAATGTGCTTATATGTCCATAGTGTATAACAACACATTGTCCGATTAGGTATGAATGTATTTCTGAAAAGGTTATCTGATTCTCTGCTTATATGTCCATTTAGTATGACAGCACATGTAAAGAAGGTTCCTTTTAATGTCTGACCCAATAAATGCATCTTGTCCGGCGGAAGACAACATTCTAAAGAGGACGAGAAAAGGCTTTACGCCTTTATTCCACCAAATAAAATGCCTGCTGATCGGTCAAAAAGAATTGTCTTGCCCAATCAAATGGGGCGATTTCATAAGACAAGGGAGTTAATTTATTAACACAATAGAAAAGTGGAAATAATCTAATAAGACAATAGACTAAGGAAGGTAACTTATTGACTACTTTTTATATTAGCTCTATCTAAAAGGATATTGAGTCGTTTGTGTGTACATAGTCAGCTGTCTTTCGATTTTGAGGGGTTGAATTTCATGTTATTCTTATTATACTAGACTACACATGATCCGTTGAGTCAGTATTTATTTTTTATATATATGTTTATTTGATTCAACAAATAAACCTGATGATAATGATGATGATAAGTCTCTCTTAATAACTAGCAGGGCTACCCGGCCATAAAAAAAATAGAAGAGATTAAAAAGTGTGTGTAACATCTCTATATTAAAAGTTCTATCTCTCTACCTCTCTCAATCCGTGTCTCTTTGTCTCCCCCATCCCCTTCCCACATATCTCTCTTCCACCCCTCTTTCACCTCTGCCCAACCCATTCCACTCTATTGAAAATAATAATAATGTAAGTCATTCACCTCATTGGAAATGGACGACCCCCCCCCCCAACGAAATCTTGACCTCCAAAGAATGAATAAATTTTTAATTTTAGATCCCGAGTTTTAGTAGTATCCTACTAAAACACAGCATTACACACACATATATATATATATATATATATATATATATATATATATAGTCATAATTTTCTTAGATTTTTTTCATTTTATATTCATTTCAACACATCTGTGGATGTTTATCATTTACATCATATATATAAAAAAACAATCTTTTCATCTTCAATCTTTTGCATTCTTACACGTGTTTCTTGGCAGATGGGGGCAAAAATTACAGTTCAATAGCCCATTTGTCAATCTTCAGAGAATATTAGAATGTGTATTGAAATTGTAGCGACATCTTATAACGTCAAATACCAAAAGAAAATAAAAACAAAGGAAAAAGAGGAGAAGATTTAAAATGAATGTTCCGATAAAAGCTTGGTAATTTGGAATACATGGAAAAAAAGCTTACATGATGGAAAACGCACTAAAAACAAATGGACCTCCACCCTCCAGAACAACATACAGGATTCGAAAGCCATCTCAACTATGGTGATTTTAAAACACACACACACACATATATATATATATATGTATGAAAAAGACAAAAAGGAAATACAAGTAAACACAGGAAAAATCAGTAAACGAGAGATTTACTGGTTTCGTTTAGATAAACGAATGTCTTCAGAAAAAGTGAATTATAAGTTTTTCTTTCTGAGGAAAAGATTTATTTCTTTGAAAATCCATGGGTTAAAGGGCTTTTTCATGAATTGTCCTTTGTTGCAATATTTGATTATAATAAACTTGTAAAGTGTGTAACTTTACTTTTGTTTAATTATTACATTCGTTCCTATAATAATGTTCTATCCTCAATAGTGACCATATTTCTATCACACTCGGATCCAATATAAAATAATTATTTTTTAACACTTGAAATTATATATATATATATATATATATATATATATTCAGTAAGTAGTAAATATACAACATAATCATGTTGACACACCAGTTCCTGTTAAATCACCGGAGTTAAGTGACGTTGAGCCTGGTCAGTACTAAGTGGGTGACCATTAGGGAATACCAGGTGCTGTATGTGCTCTTCGCTTATCTCGGCATTATTTCCGGTTGTCCTGGACTTCTTGTCACTGGAATTAAACAGTGCTGATTCAAGAGAGGTGTGGTTGCAGATATCACAACCCTTGCCTCACAATTACATGTGCAGCCACCCTTACAGGGGGTATCCATTGTCTCTCAAAACTGAACAAAGGTCATGGGAAGAAGTAAATGCGACTAAAGTACACATTCTTAAAACAAGTGGCCCGAATAATTGAAGAGAAGTTTTTTTTTTCAAAATCCCATACCTGCTGACAAATAGAGCAAAACATTCTCTTTGCTTTTTAAGTATTTAAAGAAGAAACAGAATATTCACCTTTATGACTTCTTTTCTATGGCTTATTTATTTTCACAATCAAATTCATTCCTAAAAGATAATGCAACAATAACAATAAACCACTCAAGACCCCCCCTTTTCTTCCACACAAAAGACTATTTAAATCGGATATTTACTCAAATCTCTCCTCCGAATTAATGTCTCCCGAGCATAACTTCTAGAATATAGTGACATTGGTTATCATCTTTATTTTAATTCACTTACACATCACAAATAGTATTCTATTTCCATTGTTTAATACTTATAAAAATTATCATCATATTCAGTTGAACATCTATCTTACAAGCTGACATGTGTTGGACAGCTTTTAGAAATTGACTTTTAAACTAATCTATCTCTAGCTAGGTCTTTATTCATTTATTTAAATATGTACTAATGAGTCACTTCTTATCAAGGCTTATAGACAACTCGAGGATAAGGGTTAATGAGTTTGTCAGGAGGACAGTGAAACACCAACATCACGATTAATAACAATGGTTGGGACTGGTTAGAATTAGATTATTTAAGAGAATGACTCAACAATAATTTGTGGCGATATTGAATTTTCTTGCTCACATGCACCTATTCCGAATGGCTGTGAGCCACCATCAGTGGACTGTTTCTCTTGTACCAAACAATAATTTTAACGTTTTAAGTTTAATTTAAACTGTTCCAAACCGATATAAATGATTGCATACTAAAATTTAAAAAAAAAAAAAAAAAAATCAGGTTTTTTTTTAATTTAAATTATTTGATGTTTTTTTCAGTAATCAATCAAGTAAAAATTCCATTTTTACTTGATATTTAATTTTCATTTAAAAAATTATTCCTGTAAATTTTAATTAGAACATTTTCTCTGAAAAATATTTATGCGACTTTTTAAAATATTATGTCCGTTTGGTCCAGGAGAGGTAGTCTATTGATGGCAGCCCCTGACCACGAATTCAGAATAAGGGTGTGTGAGCAAGAAAAATCAATATTGCTTGATTTGTTAACGTTGGACTTGAAAACTATCATGCTATAGTCAGCTGGGAAGCAGTCCCGAGGTTTTTGTGTTCCACAGACAGATAGTTGGTGTAAAGAAACTTTGTTCATGGAAGTTCCGTTTAGTTTTAAGTACACAGACAGAGAAAGGAAAATTATTTACAGTGGTTGTAGCTAGATGAGTATTTATCCCAATTTCACTCAAATCCATCTTTATCATTTTCTCCCATCTTTTCCTTAGCTTTCCACTGCCAACTGACCCTGCTGCATGAACAAAGTCTCCTGTTCTGCACACATCTTCCTATACTGTTCAGCAAACATCTTAACATACCTAATGTTTTGTGTGTAAGTCTATCAATTCCAAAAATATATTCTTTTTTTCAAATGTCCAAAAGAAAAAAACAATTCTAAAATATTTTTATTCATTATTTTTTAATTCTATCTTTTCTTTTGTTACTTACAATGATCACATCAGTAGGTAGGAAATTAGAACTATTAGTATATGTATATTTTTTCTAAATTTGGTACAAATAAACTTTAGTCTATGCATGGATTGTCCACAATGTTTCAGTTATGAATGTCCAACAGTCTTTGTTTTATGACGTTCAATGATAAGCACACCTGGATATGATGTGCAAAATTGTCAATAACCCTCACACCCGCCTCTCTTGGCACTGCTCTGATTTTGGTCGTGATAGTCCTCTTCGATAGGAATACTCTGGGGATTTTTTGGTAAACATTATCTTTAAGATAACCCTACAGATAACGATTTGGGGGTTTATGGTCCGGTGAGTATAAAGCTCATTCAGGATCACACCACCTACAGTTTAGACGATCACCAAAGTGCCCCTACATATCATTGAATAGCAATAAAACACAAACTTATGACTGAAACTTGGTGGACAAGGCAGACAGAGATTGAGGTTTATTTGTACCAAATATGGTTGGCGTACAGAAAGGATTGTAGAATTTTATTAACGATTCCATGGGTAGCATTTCTTGGGATGGGCTCACCATATACTATGTTTTTTCGTGAGTATTTTTTCATCCCAAACTAGAGCCAGATTTCAGTGTTGAAAAATGAAATCCAAGATAACATTCAAGACATAATACACACGTGGGAATCCAGATAAAGCGACTAAGACAATAACGGAAAAGGAATATTCAATAATTGAACACAAGTGGCTATTTTGTGTATAGCTGGAGAAGGGGGTTCATACCTTTCCCCTATGGTATTACAGTGTATGTGAATGCAATAGATTCGACTGGATTTGAAGTTTGCTTAGCTGATTCCATAGTCTTTGTTAGTATCCATTACACTACCCCCACCCCATTTTTATTAGTGAAACCGAGTGTGGTCGATTGGTAAATTCAGATGTGTGTGTGTGTGTGTGTGTGTGTGTGTGTGTGTAAAGAAGGCAGCACAAAAAAAAACAATTTTTTTTTCTAAACGACTCCAATCACTTCCAACTAAGAAAGTTAAGATAAAAAAAAGACACCAAGTGCCCATCTGGGAAAAGCAGACAGAACTAATTTTTTAATGAAATAAAAGTAATCTAACTCCCCTACCCTCTCTTCATGAATCATTTGAAGTCTTAGCCTTCATGGCAAAATAAACCTTCCTGTTTTCAGAGAGAACTGTCATAAGGGGAAAGGGAAGGCAATACATGAAGAGGAAGAAATAAACAAGAAAAGAGAAATAAAGATAAAGCAAGAGAGGAAGAAATAAATAAAAATCCAGCCAAATAGTAATGAAAAAATAAGGAGGTAAGGCTCTAGCGATTTGGCAGAAATAAACTTTTTCTTATTTAAAAAAAGCGGATAACTCACATTTATGAAATGCTCTAGCGATTTAAGTCAGTTACAGACTCTATCTTGCATTGTGACAAAAAAAACAACATAAACATGTGACGAGTCAAAGCCTTGCGAGTGAAATTGGGTACAATGAAACTTTTTAGAAGCTATTGGGAACCACCAGACTTTACCAAACTAAAATACCCTGCTTGACGGGTATCCATCATGCAGCACTCCTATAACCCCAAAAGAGTTATAACATTTACAGTCTATCACTACATGTACTTTTGTAATCACTCAAGTATTGTTTTATGTTGCAACCTAATAGAGTGTGGTCGCTAGCAAAGCGGGAAAATTTGAGGTTGTAAATTTTATTTTGTTTAAATTTTATTGCATCTGGCTTATTCACTTCTTCGATTTGTACGGACGACATTCTGTTAGTTTATTATAATATTAGTCTTTGAAAAACTTTATAAAAATTATTTGTTGTAAAAATAAAATATCGTTTGACAAATTTCCCACTTTTCTAGCGACCACCCTGTACAATGATTTAACAACTTTGGCATTTTATATCTGTATAAGTTCTGCCTATTTCTCTTACTAACAGATTTAAACGCTATATTCAACTTCACACAATAGAAGCACCCTATCCATCTGATATACTTGTTATGTATATGTAATCTAAGTCGTAATGTTAAAAATTTGCATATTGCTTACAAAAGGACATTTCATTAATTAACTATCCTCTTTTATTGTTTTTTTTTAAAAATTCAATGATTGTTTCGATTTTAATATAACAAATAGTTCTGTTTAGGAATATTGTTTTATTCCATGGATAAATGTTGAGAGTTTGTGGGTAAAAGTTCCTTATCGGTCCTTTTCTAAATTCATTATGACTTTTTATTCTGTCGAATAGAAAGTTATTTAAACTATTTAGCAAACTTGAGTAAGAATTTTTAAAGTATATTATTTAAGCCACTCCTACAACTTAAAAAAGAAATCCCGTTTAAAAAATAATTTATTTATAAAATTAAATCCACCATAATGCATTTTGGTTGATTTGTAAACAAGTCAGTCATTTTAATCTTGCATGACCTTTAAAAATTTGAAAGCAATTTGGAAGCATTTAAACTGTCGATTTTCCAACGGTCCTATACTACATTTATATCTTATTTAAAAGAATTCTTTTGGTCAACCAAAAGATTCCCGGCCGGGCAACGCCAAGTAGGGACAGCTAGTTTCTTATATCTACAAATATACTAGACAACCCGTGACCTGTTGGATCAATCTTAGTGTTGCTGCTATTTTAGTTTTTTTAGTTTTCGTCTTTATTTAGGTCATTTATTTATTTACGTTATCCTCTTCTCTTATTTTATTCATCTCTCTAGGTTAGACACAGTGTCTGGTGTTAAGTGAAAAAGCCAGTGCACTAGGATTAGCGCACTTTAGCCAACAAAGAATGCTTGAGCAGCCCCGTCGGCATTCCTCGGTATGGGCACTTCAGGCGATTAGCGATAAACTAAACCCTTCTCAAAGAGGTAAAGCCTAGGAAAGTGAACCTCCGAGACTGATACCTCAGCACGATAGAGTAGACCCAGAAGAAACTATAATGGCCAACCCTGTCGGACTGATTGTCGAGGATGTATCCTAGACGGGTACGATCACCAAATAAGTTGATTTCTCTTCTCTTATCTTACTGCTACTACTACCACCACCACCACCTTTATTTCTCTCCTCCAACCACTTCTCCTCTACTCCCCTTATCTCACCACTTCTAATCTCATCCCCCTCACCATCTAAAGCATTCAATGCACAAATAAGCAACCAAACAAGAAAGATTATCAGAATTTTAGTATCTTATATAGATCATCATCATCATTATATCCGGTTTAATGTCTGTTTTACATATTGGTATGCATTGGACAGTTTTAAGAAATTTACTTCCAAACTAACCTATCTCTGGACAGGTCTTTATTTATTCCTCTTTCTCTCATCCATTCTCATCACTTCCTCCCATGTTTTCCTTGGACTTCCCCTGTGAACTGAACCTGCTAACTCAACTGTTCTACATCTTCTAACCCAAGAACTGTCATCTATTTTTTCAACATGGCCATACCATCAAAGTCTCCAGTTCTGCACACATCTCCTTATACTGTTGAGATTTAATTTTTCTTCTGAGGTCATCAGATCTAAGCCTATCTTTAAGACTCAGATTACACATCCATCATATCATTTTTCTCCATGCAACGCATGTCGTCAACCGTCACGGGTCAGGTTTCACTTCCATACATCACACTGCGTACACATCCCTGATAGAGTCTTCCCTTGGTCAACAATGGTAACGCTCTGCTGGTTAGTAATGGCAAATATTCCCTGAACGTTCTCCATACACTCCTAACTCCTGCAATCACACTAGCACCTGCTCGACCGTGTGCTCCAATGGTATCACCAAGGTAATAACATTTCTTAACAATCTCAATAGCTTTGTCATCCAGATATACTTTCTCCACATCTGCCTGGTCATCCATATCGCAATAGTTATGCATAAACAACTGTCTTGCCATCATAACCAAGAAGGAGAACCCATCATCATCGGAATTTCTGAATTCTATTGATTTGCTAAAAAGTTGTCTACAAAATAAAACAATATTTCTAAACACAACTATTTGTTATATTAAAATCAAAACAATCGTTGAATTAAAAAAAAAAATTTAAAAATAAGGTTAATTAATAAAGTATCTTTTTGCACAGCAATATGCAAATTAGTTAACTTTACTACTGAGATCACATATACAAATGCAGTATATAAAACTATTGTTGCTTTTATTGTGTAGACTTGAATTAACTTGAAATAAGGTGTTTTCAGCTCACAGTTAGTGCGAGAAATGAGCCCAACTTTCACATTTTTCATTTAGACATAGATGAAGCTGTACATGGAATGCCCCTTATTTGTAAGCAATTTCTGGCCTTAATTTAGCCTTTATTATTATTCTCAGTGTTTTGAAAGTTGTATACCCTTCCAAATGGGAAGAATAGTAGCTTTTTAACAATACTTTCTGAATTCAGATGCAACTGTAGAAGCTAACATAAAAAACTGGAATGGAAATTAAACCGGACTATTTTCGTTTGATGTACAATATATGAAACGAAAATAGTTTATGTTCATTTCGTGTGTAAACAGAGATCGTCTATAAATAGTGTTAGACTATAAAAGGATCAGCACAAAGGAAATGTCCGAAGAGGGTGACTCTGAACGCAATGCTCACATTGACCCAGAACAACAGAGGTGAATATTGCAGGTAGACGTTCAACTTTCCAATGAATAACAACTAATTCTTTTTGGCCCTGAGACAAATAACAGCTGACCGACAGTCTAGCAAAGAGGTTATTAGCATGAAATTTGAATACTAAAAAGTGGGAGCTATTCAAATAATTTATATATATATATATATATATATATATATATATATATACTTTGAAAAGTCACACAATTTGAAGCGCTGGGTGGGTGGCAATAATAACGAAGATATTTTTTTTATAAAATATTTAGAAAACCTTGCACAACACAGATTATTGGTTTTTAAAAATAAATTATTTATTCATCTTAAAAACATTTTTTTTTTTATGAACTTGAGTACTTTCGGTAAATCTACCATCTTCAGAAGAATATTTCTTCTTTTTCTTTTTTTTCTTTTTTCCTCTTGGTTGAGACATTCTCGTGGCCAAGTTGAAAATTTGTCTAGGTGTTATGACGAAGAGAGAAAATCTGCGTTGTGCAAGGTTTTCTAAATATTTTATAAAAAAAATATCTTTGTTATTATTGCCACCCACCCAGCGCTTCAAATTGTGTGACTTTTCAAAGTATCCTTCCACACCGACCACGTGACACACAGCCATATCAACACTTTTCTCTCTTCGTCATAACTTTATTATGGATTAAACTTTATTATTGCTATTACATCAGAGTAAAACTTGACGAATTTATGTGAGGCTAGACATAGCAAGCGCATTTCGCCTGATGATTTTCTGCAAGAATGAAACATGAACATTTCTGTGTAGTTTACTTGTCAGAGATATTTTCATACTATATATATAATTTCTTATAAATAAATATTATTTTCAAAATAAACCCATATACACATGTGTTTCATGCCAAATCTGCAATCGTCAGTATGGGTGGAGACAATCCCTACCGATCACACGGTTTGAACCCCGATACGAAAGTCATGTTTGACCTAGTAGCCGGAGCGCGTACCAATGCTCCACCACGCATTGTCTAGGAATAGGAAGTAAATTAAAATCTAAATAGCAAATACGGCGGTTCTCTAGCAAGCCGTCGAGAGCACTCCATAGGTGACGCCTAGAGTTATGACAAATACAAAAACATAGTTTCATTTCGAGTATTGCCACCTGAAGGAGCATTACATTTCTCTTTATGGTGGCAATAATCGAGATGAAATTATGTTTTTGTGTTTTATGCAAACAAAGATGAAATGAATACTGTTACACATTATTTATTTCAGTCAAATCAGCACAAAAGAGGCATGCTAAGAATTTGACTCAAGCCGAGATAAATGCTATGTGCCTCAGGGTTCACATATCTAATCTGTAACATGCTGAAACAAATTTTACGAGTTACTCTATGTTACTCTGCATCTTATCAGTATCTTAGTTAAGTTACTGAAACAGCATATTTTTTTATAGAAGGATGTTATTTTATCCATATGAACATGAAAGACTTCAGTTCTGGTAGGAAGACCTTTTTTTCTTCTTTTTTTTGTATATACTTAATTATAATTTTTTTGTTTGAATTAAGATCAAATAAATGGGAAATTATATCGGTTCAAATTAAAGGTTGACCGAGCTGTTTTAAAGCAGTTATCTGGGAGGTGGCAGTGATGAAGTGGATACAAACACAGACTGACGACCTGGGTGAGTCAAGTTCGAATCCAGTCAACACCACCGTCGCTTATGGATGTTGGCACCCTTCACGTGGTCCCTTTTTGTACGTACTTGATTTTAGAAAGGATTGGGGAAACCAATGGATGACAATCAGATGCAAGCTGGTCAAAAGAATCATACCATACTGATTTATACAAATTTATGTTTTACAGAAGAAGAAGGAGTATAAGGAAGAGTTGGCAGGGTGAAGTGGCTACTGACCTGGACTGACGACCTGGGTGTTCCAAGTTCGAATCCAGTCAGTTCTATAGCACCATTTTCACTTATGGATGTTGGCAACCTTCACGTCGTCCCTCTTGTAAGTACCTGATTCTATGAAGAATTAGGTAAACCAATGCCAACAACAGAATCAAGTTGGTCAAAAAACGAATTTACTTTTACTCTGTAGCAGCACAAACGAGTAAAAATGACGAGCATAAATGGTTCGGTGTGTAGACAAAAAGAATTTGTTTTCATTCTAAATCTTGTTCAGACGCATTGAGCCACATCATTGCTGATTATCCCATAACTCAGAACTTTGAGCACCTGAGACTCCGCCATTATTCCCCCATTTGAGCTATGTGCCTGTTACAGCATTCATCCTGTACAGGTTGAGCCAGTTTCCACTGAAGGAGGAAGCTTCTAGGCAATATTAAATGTATATTCTGGTCAGATGATATGAAAATATTAGTTTTTTGCAGAGTTGTAGTCATCCTCCCACATACAGCACCTGGTATTCCCAAATGGTCACCCATTTTGTACTGACCAGGCTCAAGATAGCTTAACTTTGGTGATCTAATGAGAACTGGTGTGTTAACGTGATTATGCCATATATTCGGGCTCTGTGCCTGCCATTGTCCTTTCAGGGAAGAAACAATTTACCTAACTATGATGGCAACTTTTGTCGGAATTTGTCAATGACTGCCATAGAAGCTTACTGCTGCCCAGGTTGAAGTAGCTGGTAACCCGGAAAAGGGGCCTGCCTAGTGAACTTACGTACTAAAGATAAATTTTTTAAGGGTGCACTTTATCTGGGACATGAAAAGTCCACACATCTTGGGGTTAAGTTTGAACCTGTATTTTTTTTATCCCTTTGAATACTTATTTATGCTATTAAAATGTTGCTTTCGATTTTCATTCTTTATCAACAAATAGTCGAGGTACACTAGAGTCAAATTTAAATCAGTCATCATAGTGTCCATAATTTGTTGGACAAGAGTAGATGCAAATTTGACTCAAATGGAAAAAGACCGAACTGTTTCAGAGCAGAGGTGATATAATGTATATGAGCTGAAAAAATTTGACTACACTACAAGTGGTTTTCGAGTTTGAAAACTATCGCAGGTATATACATAACATCCACAGGTTAAGAGCATTGTGAAACAATCTGCTAAACAGAGTAAAATGAGAATGGTCTGTGGAATGTCAGGATGCTTTGAACAAAATAAAAATTATTCTCATCTAAGACTTAGCATTAATACATTTATCCCAAACCATGGCAGCCCACATACGGCGGTCCTGAGAAAGAGTGCAAGAGATGGTTAACCAATTGTGGTTCAACCGTCAAAGACTGACCATCTGTACACCTGAGAGCTCAGCGAAGCCCTCTTTAATGCTTGTTGTCACTCAGGTCCTCAGCTGCCTACTGATATTGCATCACTCAGTTAGGGAAGACTATGTCGCAAATTAATATATATATATTTGAAACAGTAAAATGGTTTCAAATCATAAATTTAAATGCATTCTATACAATGGAAATATTTTACTAATATATATATATATATATATATATATTATATAATATGGATGTTTTTGAGATGTTCAATAGTAAGTTGCTTTTTTTCTGTAAATCTGAAGATTCATTTGTCTATAAGATTAGACTTTGTAATTACCAACGTTCCAATTCTATGGCTATAAAGAAACAGCTGTTACTTTTGAATTAATACCAATTTTGCTTTATACAAGACATTGTTTTTTCTCAATTTATATGTGTGTCTGTGTGTGAACTTACCTGGAACAGCTTCCTTTACATTAACAGCCATGTACGTATCGATCACATCGTTCTTGTTGGCGTTGTCATTGTTCGCCCCCTTCACCACCGTGACAAGCTTTACTCGAATGAATCCAACACCCGACATTTTCTGAATGAGAAGATGTTGGTGGACCTGTGCTAGTTGGTGCTTCTTTCGGTGGTGAAGCTGAAACGAAAAAAGGATAAAAAAAGATAAGGTCACAATTAAGAAAGAATGACAAAAAGATGGGAAAGAGCGAATAAGAAAAAAATTATATATAAAATAGAGCCAGTTTTTCTCCCTTATCTTTGTGATTAATAGCTTTTTTTTTACTACAAGGTTCATAATTAAATATGTTTCGTCAGCATATATGGCAAATATTGGCCTGTGTAGTTAAAAAATAAAATTTGTATTTCCAATCGATTTTAATATTTAATACTGATGGATATTTTATTTTTAATTAGTCATAAGTAAAAGGAAGGTAGAGGAGCATTTACCCTACACTCAGAAGTCCTTCCATTATCACCCATAACACTGAGAACAACTTTAATAACAGACAATTTTTCAAGATTCATTTCTAGTAAGTCATATTGCAAGCGTTTACATTGGCTATTACTTTCCCTTATCCTCTCTTTTCGATAAGTAGCTGGCCCACATTCAGCTGTAAATAGAGAGAGTGAAAGAAAAGAGAGTAGTAAAAGAAAAAAGTGAGAGTGGAGAAAGTAAATAGAGAGGTAGAAGAAAGTAAAGATAGAGAGGTAGAAGAAAATAAAGAAAGAGAAGGGGAGAAAATAAAGAAAGAGAAGGGGAGAAAATAAAGAAAGAGAAGGGGAGAAAATAAAGAAAGAGAAGGGGAGAAAATAAAGAAAGAGAAGGGGAGAAAATAAAGAAAGAGAAGGGGAGAAAATAAAGAAAGAGAAGGGGAGAAAATAAAGAAAGAGAAGGGGAGAAAATAAAGAAAGAGGAGGGGAGAAAATAAAGAAAGAGGAGGGGAAAAAGTAAAGAAAGAGAAGGGGAGAAAGTAAAGAAAGAGAAGGGGAGAAAGTAAAGAGAGAGAAGGGGAGAAAGTAAAGAGAGAGAAGGGGAGAAAAAAAGAGAGATAGATTAGGGGAGAAAGTAAAGAATGAGAAAGGTGCGAAGTACGAAAGAAAGAATTCTAGTAAAAACAGCAGCAGTCACCTATTTTAGTTTATGTAGTTAATAAGATCGCCATTTACTAATTGTCAAAGTGGCTAAATTGATTAGCAGGGCATATTTACAGACAGAATTTGTGACTTTGAAACTCACCTGGGGCATAAGTATTTTTACTCCGATTTTGTCCCAAAATGAACTTAAACATTTAAAATTACAATATAAAGCAGATTGTTTATTTTAATTTTTTTCTGTAATCTAGATTATTTATGAAAATTAAGACCCCAGTCGACACCGAATGGCCTTACTAGTATTTACTATTTCATGAATACACATAAAGATTAGTTTTTTAATGTGTTCCACATAAAAATTATACACAAAGCTGTTGCTTATATTTATGAAAATAAAATGATTTTTAAAAATCATTATGTCAATTAGACACCACATTTACTTTGTAAGCGGCATTTCTTTATATAAACATGTGGGTAGATCGCACACAATCAAAATCGTCTGCACATCATTCTCTAAAACATTAAAAAAAAAAAAAGGTTTCATGATGCATCTAAAGAAAACTTGGGTGTTTTTCCCAACCTGCACCAAATTTTCAGCCAGAAATCATAACAGACTAGAATGCCAACCATACCAGTCAAGGATCCGTCCTTGACAATCTGTCCGTCAGAGACGGGGTCATTTCAGTGGCCTTTTTGCTGTCAGACTGGTGTTTGTTCTCTTCAGCTCAAGGAGGTTCACTCTTTCAGGCCTTTCCTTCTTGCTTTGGAAAGGAGTAAGTTTATAGCTAACTGCTTCACTGGGGAATGACGATGGGACTGCTCAGGTAAATTTTTAAAGGGCCGGAGTGCACCACATCTTCATTGCTGGCTTAGTCTTCCCACCTTCCGCCACATCCTTCCACGGTGGAGGAAAGTAAATACACCCGTGATCAGTTGAATCAGTATTTGTTATATAACAACATAAATCACGCCTATGTTTCCGATATCAGTTTTTCATTGGAGCCAAATCCCTAGAGCATTTTTTTTTTTTAGGTCTACAAATAGTTAGTAGTCGCTGGGGAACAGATCTTGAAAATAGGGTGGGTACAGAAGCTATTTGAAGTGCAATCCATGTAGTTTTGCCATCGTTGCAACCGACTTATAAGATGGTGCATTGTCTTGGTGAAAGCGCATTAATTTTTCTTCTTCGTTTATGGCCGTTTTTTTTAATGCACCAATAACGCTTTATGATATTGGCTATTGATGATTCTTTCTTTCTAAAGGTAATCGATGAACAAAAAACCTTGCACACTCCAAAATACGGACGCTACTTTGCCTGCTGATGTTTGCATCTTTGATTGCTTTGGATGGCTTTCATTTGCTGCTGTCCAATCAGCTAACTGCCGATTTGAATCCAGAGTGAAGTTTTGGATCGCTGTTTCATCCATTGTCACATATTAACACTAAAACTCTGTTTTGTTGTGTCGAAACAGTGGCATTGTTGTTTTTGATCAATTGTGATCAAACGCTGCACCCATTTTGAACACAGCTTCCTCATTAACAAATGCTGATGCAAAATTGTGAATACTTCTGATATCTTCAACTCTTCAACTATCTCACGCAACTTCAATTTACAATCGATCAAAACTAGTTTTTGACTTTTTTTTTCACGTTTTCTCAGACAAATACCGAATTTGAGCGACCTGATTATTCAGCATCATTGGTGTCTGTACAACTGCATTTAAAGTCAGTATAACAATTGTTTCGGACTGAGAATAGTCTGAATAACACTTATCAAGCCATTGCTTTGCTTAACAGTATGTTTTCCCCTGAGAAAGCAATGCTTTATCAAAACAAAAATTCAGATTTCCCATTGTTTTGAAAATTAGCAACAATTGCTTCACTTAAATAACTAATTTGTAAACTAATAATCCGATTGGGCTCAAATTTTGACACGTGTTGTTTGAAGGTTAGTACTTTATAAAACTGATATGGATTTTATTATTAGTGGCATCATCAACATGTCAGGCTTAGAACATTGAGTGATCTGTTATGCGTGTGTGTGTGTATATACATTATACACACAGTGGTACATCAGGTTACAAACATAATTCATTCTTTGACTACTCTCATCAACTAAAATATTTGTGAATCAAATTTTTCCGATTGAAATTAATGCAAATCCAATGAAGTCTTTCATTGATCCATATTTTCTCTTTCAAATGCTTCGTTAACTTTAGCCACATCAGCCCTGTCTTTAGCGCATCTTTGTTCTTTAAGATACAACACATCCTAAATTTTGCCATGTCGTACTGCTTGGTGAGATCAGTAACATGAACACCATTTTCATGTTTATCAGCATATCACGAACAACCTAGAACAATGTTTTGCAGATCTGAGTAAAATTGCTACTCCACGTGACACTAGTAGAGTTGATTTTTCATATATATATATACTAGATATTTTACATCTTTTGTTTTCTTTTTATCTCTTTTTACCCTTAATCTCCTTTTCTTTCTTTTCTTTAAATCATTGTATTGCTCTTCTTCTCTTACGTCACAACTGCTGCTACTACAACTCCCTCTATTTCTCTCCTCCCACAACTTAATTAATTCACCGTCATCACTGCCACTACTTTTTTTTTTTTTAATTGCGTCATTTGTTATTTACGTCATCCTCTTAATATACTTCTCTTAGGTCACTGTTGCTTCTATTACCGCTCACTATTGCCATCCTCCCACCAGTTTTTGTCCCATCGAAAACATCCAATGTGCAAACAACAAAGCAAGCAAGGTTATCAGAGATTTCATCTGGAACATATATCATACCATAACTTGACTAGATAATATATACACATTGTTGGGTTAACCTAAGTATATTGTTCGTTCGTTCGTGTGTGTGTGTGTGTATATATATATATATATTATTTAGGCAGCAAATCGTTATCAATACATGTCTGATTAAAGACAACAGAATTTTCTCTTTGTTATTTTCATCATTGTTGTCTCGACTCTGCAAACTAGTTTTTGGGTCTCTGGTGTTACTTCATTCAGTATGGATCGAAGAGTTATTTTTTCGTCCATCTCGAGCATTTTTGATCTTCGCGATCGTCTTCATGAGTATTTTTTTGCTATATTGTTCTTATTTAAGGCGTTTTATTACTTTGGTCTCTAATTTTGACGAGAGAAAAAGATAAGGTTAAATTAAATCTGTTATTTATGTATTTGTATATTTATTGCTTTATATAAATATATATATATAAATAAACAATATCCTTCCTGCATAAAAAATGAACAACCAAAGAAAGACGTTCCTAGCCATGAACCACCTATTACTAGTTTTATTTTGTAACATTTGTAAGTATCAATATAAGATATAAATTAAAACAAACCGTTCTGTTACATACAAAACCACTAAGGGCAAGGGAGATAAATCTGTTTTGAGAAAACAGAATTATCTCCCGTACTATGAGTAACTCTGGTAAATATATTGTTTGGACAATTTTACCTTTCATAAGTAGTACCTGAGTCAACTGTGACGAAAGTGTTAATATTTCTTTTCTACGTATTTATGAACAAAGTATTGTTTTATTATCGGAGGGGGGGGGGGGCATTACATACCAGATGAACATGAAAGGCCGCTTCTAACATTGCATGAGGATGGCATTTTAAGTAAGTGTTACATACTATTGTGATATTACGTAACGCTAAGAAATAAGTAAGCTAATATTTATTTAAAACAAATATAATTGTTTATCTGATAGCTAAAATAGTGCAATGATGTATTTTATTTATGTAAGCAATATTTATTTTTAGAGCAGTACCGAAAAACAGTCTCTATTTTAACAATCTTCCGGGTTGGAAAATGAATTTTTTGAAAGACACTGTAGCAAAATACATCATGTTCATACAAATAACATGATGCAAGGAAAAAAAAAAAAAAGCGCTAGTCAGAATCAAACATCAATCTTTTAGATGCAATGCTATTTAAGTCTACAGTAAAAATAAAATCCGACTGACTTAATTTTATATATTAGATATACATTTTTTTAACAGCGATTTTATAGTATAGAAAAGTAGAGGTCATCGCAACTACCCACCTTTAGATATTGTATAGTTGCTTAGTTATAAATTAGACAGTGTCTGTGGATAAAAAGATTTTTTTACTGGCCTATTACTTACTTGCCGCCCTCTACTCGTACCACTTCACCTGATCCCCCCATCCTTTTCTTCTCCCTTGTATTTAATTGGGTCACTTAATGTTCTCTTCTGATCAACTGGCGGCTGTTATTCTTGAGGCACCTCCAAAGACTTGTCAGCCATATTGGCACAATGTCAAGAGGCGATTTTATAATCCAACACCTTTATCCACTTCAGCTTTGGCTGTCCTCATTTCTACCACAATTCAGATACAAAATCATTTGCAAACTTATCTTAAAAACTATATATACTAGGTGAAATACATGCCTCTGCAGGTTATATATCTATATGAATTTTTTCTCAATTTTTCATTTTTTTTACCAATTTTAGAAAAAAGATAACCAAAGAAAACAACACATGGTTAAATACTGGATAATGTGGTTATATAGTTCCTCATATATTGCTGACTTTACCACAACTTTCCTCAACATTTAAAACCAAATAGAATAAGAATGTTAATTTTTTTCTGTTAGGATCCTACCATAACGTAGTTGAAATAAATTATTACGATTAACGTACACCTTTCTCGTTTTTTTTTGCTAAGAGAAAAGTGTAGTATCTGTTCTAATACTATACTTCATCTTTTCTGTCCTCGGTCAGTGAAGAGAAATCGCTCTAGATTGAAGCAATTTTAATTTTTGTTTCCATCCAGAATGCCCCTTTTTGGGCACTGGATTTCCCCACATAAAAAAACGACCTTGTGTCTAACTCTGTAATCGTGGGGAGGCAAGTAAATAGGGACATGGTGTTTTGAGAATTTTCCATTCAAATTTGCCACATGCACACACACATATATATATATATATATATATATATATATATATCTCCTCCACTCTATAATAAACACCAACGTGTATTTACTTGTATATAAATTAATATAAATCAGTGTTGTCACACAAAAGTTAGCATGTAAAAAACGTGCCTTTTTCTAACCGCCAGACAAAACCATTTCAAATGGTGAGGGGAAGCGAAAAAGCAAATAGCAAGTTAAACTATCCCGCAGCCTGAAATTAATTTAAAAGAAATCTTCCACTCTAAAAAGTCAATAGTAGGTGGGTGTTTTTTTCTTTCTTTAGGTCATCAGAAGTAATAATTTATATATGAAAAATTTAATTACTGGCGTAATTTTATAAAAGTATTGTTGTGAACAACGGTGAAGTATAATTTTTTTCAATCATTTTTGACAAAGAGTATATGCTAGTATATATATGAAAGTAATAATATAAAAGTAAATTTATATAGTTCAGATAGATTCAATTAGGAATTAATTTCCAAAAGCAAAAATGAAGCTCAATATGTAAAATTCAAAATATCCAATAGAGTTATTGATAAATAAAATATTAAATTCACGATTATATCATTCAATAATTTTATGACAATTTCGAAACAAAAATAACTTTTACACATGTTTCTGGAGGAGTTGGAGGCAATCACAGGTAATCCAGGCTGATATAACCAACTCCTCATCTTCAGAAAGATGAAGCAAAGATAAATCCATAGGTAATCCAGAGAAAGACACCATAAAAAAATGGCAAATCGGTGATTATGAAATCACAGGATGATATAACCTTTAATTCAATATATATATATATATATATATATATATATATATATATATACTAGTAGAATACCCATCCGTACGAGGATGGGTAAAATTAATTCCCCAAACAGAATAGTTTTCACTACTTTCATGTCTCCTTATAAAAGTTTAAAATCAAGACATAATGATACTAAACGTTATGTTTAAAATCCTTATTTCGATTTTGATAAAAATCCATTACATGATTTTGATTCTAGAAAATGTCTAAAATTTGAGGCTTAAGCTTAAGGGGTCTTAAAAAGAAATTGAGATTCAGGGAATTTTGCTTACTTGGTGTTAAATGACTATGAATCAAATTCAATGTAAGGTTGTGCTCATATTATGCCCCTTAAAAACCCTTTAAAATACACTAAAGGAACTGTAATTTGGTAAATATTTATTAATTAATATATAACACCTATTGTTAAAATTTCACAAAAAATCGGAGGTATCTGTATTTTCACAAAGGGCTTCCATTTCTTTTATACCCCCTCTGGATAAACTAAACATAGCCTACATTACTACTCGTTATGCCAAACAGCTGTTCTCCAAAATTCATAATGATCGGTTAATTAGTTTAGGAATGAATCCTATACATTGAAATATATAAACATATTCATATACCTAACTTTGTTTAAATAGAGATAATCGGAAAACTTTTATTAATATGAAATGCACCGATGAAATGTAACAAAGTTATAGTGTAATTATTTAAATAAAACAATTTGAAAATTTGAAGTTTAATGAAATATTATCATTTTTAATCAGAATCTTTTTAAAGAGGAAATTATTAGAAAAATAGATATAAAATCGTATTGGTGAATTTCTAAATTTAATTTATCCAATGTATTCAAAATTTAATAAAAAATTAATTTCACCACATTCAGCTTCCGCCTTCTCAACTACTCGTGCTTGGTTCTCTAGACTCTGTGCTTGTTTACGATTTCATGGTCCCAATGTTTTGCTTAGACAGGTATTCTTCTGGTTATTATATAAATGTATTTTTTCTAATTTCATATTAGTGGTCCGTCAAATTTAAAATTATACATTAAGTGGTCCATGGAGTTCAAAATGTTGGTGACAGCTGCTCTAAAGCACCTATCTAGCAGGGTCTTTTTTTCTTTTTTTTTTATGTACCTATCCAGCAAGATCTGATTTTACATGTTTCTTAACCAAAGTTTACCCAGCAACTGATGAAAAAAAAGGAAAGATTACTAATACTGGAAAGATACCAAAAACCAATTGTGGGTGTCTTTATTATTCTTTATTGTAAATTAAAAACTTGTGTATCACACTCAACTTTGATCGATAATAAGTGTCAACATGCCAAAATGACACTCACCACTGTAAATCCATAATTCATATTTGGCAAAAAATCGAATAACAATTAACAAAATTACAGTTAGCTTATACAGGGTGTTTGAAAATCGATGTCATAACTTTGCGATTATGTTCTATATGTGTTAACGAGTGTACACCTTTCATAAAAAAAATGGCGGGGGAAAATGCTTTGCCAGTGTTCATACTAATATTCATAGTCATATAAAATAATGTCTCAATCGATGAAGTTAAAAAATAAGAAAACCTCTCAAAATTAAAAAAAAAGAAAATAGGAATTAAACGTGTGTGTGATGACGCACTATGGGATAATGTGTGTGATGACGCACTATGGGATAAATAAACATTATCCCTGTGACAAGATCACAGGTAAAATAAGCCTGGGTTTGATGTTGTTACATACACACACAAAAAAACAAAACATGAACAAATGACACCAAACAAATATAAAAGCCGTGAGGCTCGGAAGAAAGATTTGAACATCATGATCAGCAGGTGCTTCATTGATAGCCAACATGGGGAATCTGGTTGGCATCCTGCGAATGTTGGCCCTTCTTATTTCAGGTAACAGAATACAACAGATCAAATACAGGTAAATAAATAATTAGCACAAATCAAAGACCAAGCAGAGGCAGAAATGGATCACAAAGGAAATTAATAATGGGGTATTATTACAAAAGCAACCCTCACGCAAAGAAGTTCTTTTACATATATAGAACATAATCCCAAAGTAATGCCATCGATTTTCTAAACATTCTGTGGAATTGAATGACGAATAATACCTCCTTTTGCACCAGTCATAACAACATATTACTATTAAATTTTAGGAGTGGGGACAAAGGATGGACTCACCATTCATTGGGTTGGAGGAGGTGCAAGTACAGTGACATTAATTGAAATAAAATTTCGGTAACCCCCCTCAAGTGTTTCCCAGGAATCAGTGAGGACCCCTGTGCATCCCTTATTAACATTTATTTATTTATTTCTATGATTTTCAATTCATAAATAAAATAAAACGTCATATTTCCTTTTTATGCATTTCAAGCATGAACACAGACCCCACGATAATGTAACTCCTTTGATCAAATTGAAATATACTTATCCAATTATCCAGGGTTATGTAGTTTCAGAATATATATTATTATCGGGATCTATCTCGAAAACCATGGAAGTTCATGAACAAACAAACAGTTACTACAACTTTATATATTTATCAGAATATTGTTCACACCCCCTTTAATGCTAAGACGGGCCCTTTAAGAGAATTATAATTAGGCTGTCAAAATTTAATGCGTAACACTAAGTTCCGACGTAATACTAAGTTCCGGCCTAACGGGTCGTTAAACACTGTTGATAACAGCCTTCTAGTAGAAGTTCTACATATGTTCGCGCTTGCATAGACATAAATGTACTTTAATTCTCTTCCTTTCACCATGGTTGATTTGTTGGCCACATGGTCCTAGGCGTTCAGACAAGTTAAAATATTGACTTGGGTTTGAGGATTTCAAATCGTGTGAGCAACCATCCTTCACACTGATGATTGCTGGAAAAGGATGAAACACATGTGTATGTGGATAAGAATTTAATAATATTTATCATATATATATATATATATATAACAGTCAGTTGAATTCTCGAAGTTAGACCGCTTTATCATTGCATCGGTCAAATCGATATTTCATTCTGCCTAGCCAATGAATAACAAAAAAGATTCATGTGTTCTTCTCTTCAAAAAAAAAATGTTGCTATTCAAATCGATTTCATCAGTAACATATTTCACCATATATTCATCGTTTACTTTCATTGAAAGTTCATGAAATCACTGCGTTTGTTACAACTGGAAAATGCAAATGGCAGTAGCCGATTCATAATTACATAATCACTAACAATACTTCGGCCAAATGTTTTCCCCCGATAAATAATAGAAATTTAAATGACTAAAAATAAAACATTTCATTCATACATCTCAGACGACAGACTTTACAATAACTTTTGCTTGTCAAACGCTACGAAGTAAATACCATTTCCGGTCAGTAAAATTACGAACACGCATGACGACAAAAAGTTTGGTACTTTTTACATGTAAACAAACCCGCATTACATCACAAATCAAACGTAAGTCAGTAAAGTAATTATTCGATGATTGACGTTAGTCTATTAACAAATAATTTAGATATTTGTGAGGGTGGGGGGAATCTCCACATCCTTTTTGTACAGTTAACTTCTTTAAAATCCTATCGAATAACAGAGATTTAAGCAACATTACCTTAACAACAAATACTTATAGTTTTATAAGATTTTTTATTCAATTTATTATTTATTAAAAAAATCAGACTATATATATAATTATTTGGTAAATCAGTCGTTTCCCAGCCAAAATAGCAGATAATGAATCAGCTGCTTTTTTTCTGATTTTTTCCAACCTCACAAATGAGTAAATAAACCCAAATAAATTGTTTTGAACTAATCTCTCAGCTGTATTTCCTTTAAAATAATTTATGGTAAATTTGAAATTAGTCCAAAACAATTTATTAGGGTTTAGTTACTCATTTGTGAGGTCGGAAAAAAGCAGCCGATTCATTGTCCGCCATTTTGGCAGAGAAACGACTAACTTACCAAAAGTAAAAACACTCTCCATCAAATTGCACCGAGATTTTGGGGAATTTGGAAAAAAAATTGAATAAAAACATGGTCACTGGAATTTAGCATAATATTCTTTATTTATATATGCTCTGTTGTTAAATGTTAGCAATCATCGAGCTTTTACCTTGAATAGTTTAGACTATATAATAAGAATGTATGCACTAACATATATTTTTACACACTTACTTACCATCTGTTAAATAAGGTTATCTGAACTTCATTGCTTTTTAATGGTTAACAGTATATGTTGATGGGATTTATTTAAGACAAAAATCTAATCAACACGCTTATTTACAACCTAACATTACTAATTACCCGAGATTGTGCTTTATCAACATTGTTAGCATTTTGTTTATAAATGTATCAGGCAGTGTACATTTCCGGATTAATAAAAGTAGTTAAGTAAATTAACTTCCGGTTTCTCTTTTCAAAAGGTGTGATTCTATTGGTAGAATGTTTTTTTTTAAAACGACACGTGACATGGGGATACATCATAGCAAATTCTGACACTAGGGCTTGATAAGTGACAGACTTCTTTGTCTGAATGAGGTATCAATCAGTTCGGTGTTAGGAGACCATTCTCTCAGGCATTACTTCCACCTTCAGATAGGGGATTGGTTTATTGCCAACATAATCACATTAACACATCGGTTATTGTTAGATCACTGAAGTTAAGTAATGTTGAGCCTGGCCAGTACAAAATGAGTGACCATTTAGAAATACAAAGTGCTGTATGTGGGAGGACGGTGAAACCACCCTGCCCCAAAAAATAAAAATAAATAAATAAGAAATACAGTCGTGGAGATGCCTTTAAGAAGTACTTCAGTATAACTTGCTAATTAATACATGTTGACCCAACGGAACAACTGCCACCTGAGCAGAAGTTCTGTTCTCAATCGTGTGGCGAAGCTCTCCGGAGAAAATAGGCAATCTGTTTTTAGTTTCATCGAGTCGCCACTACCAGAGAATGACGACGGGTCCAATCACAGCTATTTTTATAACCTTCCAAAGTTCCTTTTTGGGGACCCTGGATTTCCCCCCACATTAAAAGAAATTACCCGCTGC
The DNA here is from genome assembly GCA_963556195.1 of Sepiola atlantica. NCBI lineage: Eukaryota > Metazoa > Mollusca > Cephalopoda > Sepiida > Sepiolidae > Sepiola > Sepiola atlantica. The sequence goes on from OY744517.1 coordinate 158,422,981, forward strand.
AGCAAGGTTAGACATGAAATCAGTTTAACATGGGGGTAAAAAGCAGCTCCCTTGAGCAAGTACTTTGGAAGGGTACAGAAATAGCTGGGAATGGACCTATTGGCTTTTTCTGGTAGGGCGCCTCAACCAACCGGCAATAATCCCCCCCCCCCTTCCAAAGGGGGTATTGATCGAGAAGAACCGTATCTCATTGCAGCAAAGAAGGATCTGATCGTTCAGCACAGACTCTAGATTGCCAGAATGATGCAAGGACAAGCCTTAGCTGGTATGACAAATGTCCGGAATCCCCCCCCCCCTCTCCATTAAACTTCATGCCTAACTTTACTGCAGTTCATGAAATAAAAGCACAAAGTAAAATTTCTTTCGAAATGTTTTTCTTTTTTTAAGAAGTTCCTTTTCATGTTTTTTTTCTAATCTATTATAGTCAGGGTTACAGAGTCGGAGTTGAAGGGAGTTGGAAGGAGCCAGATTCGGATTTGTAAGAATGCTAGGAGTCTGAATATTTGAAGATTTTAAAAGAAGGAGTCAGAGTTGGAGATTTTGGAATACTAGAAGTTGAAAGTAGAATTTTTACAATCCTAGGCTGCTACTAATACTCTGTGATGATATGCAGCAGCCAACCAAAAGTACTGTTTGAATATGTAGATGACTTAACAATTCCGATTTTTCGTAAACACAAAATATAAACAGACTTTTGTGATTGACAAACGTTTTTAGCGTTGAATATTGCATCTAACTAAAAAAACAAAAAAAAAACAGTGTTGGACCAGAATTATGAGCTATATCCCTTGGATTCATTTCTCGGTGGCGTTAGTAGAGTGTGTTCTCTAACGCAAGAGTTTGTAATCTCATTCCACCTACATGCAAATTTTAGGACGAGATTTTGTCCTTTTTCTTGGGTGTCCTTCAAAGTGGATGGACGTTTTGCACAGTTCCTTCTAGCAGCATGCTTTCCAAAATCCTAGCAGGCCTTATCTCTAGGTTATGTCTTCTTATAGCAGACGCATAGAGTCTCAGAAACACACAACAAAAAGCAGCAAACATTTACCGATTCATTGTTCACCTATACTTCTCTATCCCCGACCCTGTCAACATGTGTTCGTTCTCATTATGTTTGGGAGAGTAACATATTCCTTCTTTAGTACTTATGCCTGTTGTTCTCCACTGTTCTATTATATCGTGTACTACCTCACATGTTCTGTATTCCTTTTTTACCTTTGTCTTTGAAAAAACGTTTATTTGTAAATCAATGTATGTGTACGTAAATCCAACCGTTTCGTCACTATTGTCCTTTTCTCTTTCCTCCTCCTGTGACTGTGTTTTTTATTTTATTTAAAAAAATTTTTTTTAATCCACGATAGCGCAACACGTAAAATGACTACCTTGTGTGCGGAAAAAAATATATTTGAGTATGTGTGCTCAGTTACACACTAATACTATTGGTAAAGATATGTATCACCAATTTCCCTAGAGCTCTGGGGAAAATAGGTATTGTTTCAGCATTACCATTTTCAGTCTACATTTATCAAGTGCTGCAAGATCAGCACTGAATGTCACCCTTCACCATACATGGTCAAAGGCTTAGTTAGGATGAAGTTCAGCCATTTTGCAATCTTGGTGCAATGTCCTCGATCACTTTTGTTTTGGCTGCACACTCTGCCTTTCCCCCATCATGAATCCAGTTTTTGTGGTGGTGTTGTCTTTTGAGCGCAGTACATGCCCATACTAGCGCAGACGATTTCTCCTTTTCAACCTGTGTTCACTCTGCCACGTTGCATGGCAGTGAGACATGGATCTTAAGATTGGATGAATGGCAGTGAGACATGGGCCCCAAACACTTCTGATCTACAACATTTTCAGCATAATGATCATGCCGTGATCAGGTGGATGCGCGGCTGCAAACTGGAAGAAAAGATCCCATCAACCATGCTTTATCAGAAACTTGGTATCGGTGAGATTACGGATGCCGTATACTCAGCAATTTCAGGTATTTCGGCCATGTACAGCGTGCCACCTTTCGCATCAATTCCATAATGTGTTCAGATATTCTGGGGTACTAGAGAGCGTAGTAGATTGAGGAAGATGTAGTTTGAGTGCATGAGAAGCGATATAACTGCATGCAATCTGACTGATAACCCTTTAGAACGAACTGCATGGATAGCAGCCGTGAGACATTGCCTGGTGTTGCTGACTCCGGAATCCGAGAGACTCGCAGTATTATAAATAGCAAAACTGAATGATGAAAAATAAGATTGTTTTGGGATTAAGTAATAAAAATGGAGTTGATTTGCCAAACAAAAACCATCGATTATTATGAGGAGACCAGAAGTAATATACAGGGTGTTTAGAAAATCGATGGCATAACTTTGCTTGACTTCTGAGTTATAATCCATTAAAAAAAATACTGATAAACATTCTTTAAAATAAATATCTAACATGTACAATGTGTGCGATGGTGCAGTTATTTCTACATATGAGATAGATAAACACTATCCCTGTGACAGAACTACTGGTAAAGTAAGCCTGGGTCTGGTGTAGCTACATATGCCCCCGCCTAAAAGAAAAAAGACACCAAACAAATATAAAAGCTGTGGGGTTCAGAAAAAAGATCTGAGTGTCATGATTTGGAGGGATTCCTTCGATAGTCAAAATGGAGGACCCGGTCAGCATCCTGTGAATGTTGACCCATATAATTTCAGGTAACAGAATATCACAGACCAAATACAGGTAAATAAACATGATCAGCACAAACCAAAAACCAGGCAGAGGAAGAAATGAACCACAAAGGAAATTAGATTAGTAATGGAGTGTGATGACAAAAGCAACTTCCACACAAAGGGGCTTCTTTACACATACGACGTAACCCAAAAGTTATACCATCGATTTTCCAAACATCCTGTATAGTACCAGCCATTAACCTATATAAACTGAACTCTGATTGAGGGAGAGGGTAGTCGGTTAATAATAGCAAGGCTGTAGAGTCGGAGAGTTAGGGTCAGTGTCAGAGCAAGAACATTCCTTTTGGTGTCAGTGAAAATTTTTCATCATATAACACTGTTTTTTTTATTTTGAATTGAATTCTTCAGTTTCTATTCTGAACAAAAAAACTAAATTCACAAAGTCTTTGAAATTAAAAGGTTATAAATGGACATTTATTAGTCCACAGTCACATGTTGTCACACGGGTTTTCGTTAGATCAGTGAAGTTAAGCAATGTTGAGTCTGGTCAGTACAAGATGGGTGACCATTTGGAAATACTAGGCAAAATACTGCAAGAACTAACATCACATGCGAGTGAAAGAGGAAACTGACTCAACTCACTTCACATTTGTGGAACACATAACCTCAGGACTGCTCCATTGCAGGCTCCAACATTGTCTTCAAATCTAATGCCAACAAATACCTGTCATAAGCCGTCTTCATAAGTAATCAGATTTTGTTCATTACATTTATCAGTTTCAATCCTCTCATAATATTCTTCATCATTTCAACTGACAATCCATCTCTCTCATTAACCCTTATTCTCGAGTGACTTTTGGCCTTCATAAGTTATGATATTTTAATATAAAGAAAAAACGGCCAGGTTGGATGCCGTACCAATACAATACAATAGTCCAGAATAAAAACCCAACCATTTAAAATCTCACGAGTAGGAGTCTAGCATTTGATCTACCAATTCCAAAGCCTTGGATTTGTTGGATGAATTTGAGGGTTGAGTACATGTGTTGCGTGGAGAGAAATGATATGAGAATGATACGATGCACATCTAATGTGAATCTTAAAGACAGGCTTAAATCTGATGACCTCAGAGGAAGATTAAATCTGGGCACTATAGGGAGATGTGTGTAGAACAGGAGACTTCGATGTCATGGCCACATTGAAAGAATGGATGAGAGTTCTTGGGTTAGTAGATGTAGAACAGTTATGGTAGCAGGTCCAGTTCAGAGGGGAACGCCAATGGGAGGAAGTGATAAGGATGAACTTGAGAGAAAGTTTGGAAGTCAATTTCTAAAAACCATCCAACACATGCCAGCATGTAAAACGGATGTTAAACCGAATATGATGATAAGTTTATATTAGGGGTGGGACGTAATGGGTGAAAATTTCAGATTCATGCGAGTAGTATTGTTTTGTGTTCATTTATACATAAATAACACTAAACAATCAAACATTTTCAAAATTTTGCAAAATTCAGAAGGTGCAGGCCAAAAATAGCCGTTAGGGCTCCACAGGACTCAAAATCCATCATTTTTCGGTGAAAAAGTGGTTTCACGCTACATTGCAGGTCCTAAAACATCCTCAAAAGCTATGAATGGATATAGATGGTTAAATCTGATATAGTACTTTAATTTAGGACCATTTTCAGGCTGTGAAAGGGTTTTCATGAATGTAAAATAGCCAAAAACTAGTTGCCTGCACCTTCTGAATTTTGCAAAATTTTCATATAGGACAAATCTAATCAATGCAAATAACTTGGAGAATGACAATTATGATGAACCAACTGGGTCGGAATGTTGTTTCCGTCTTGCAAGCCGATTTCCGCAAAGCTTAAATGTCAGAATTGTAATTTTCGACATGTGAAGTGTTATTGCAACCAATGAGAGGCCAAACGAAATGACATTTTAAAATAAGAATTATTAATACAATTATTTTGAAATGTCTGCTTAACTATTTATGATGTCCGTTCTATTAGGTATACTAGTTGGCATATCCGCCCCAGGAAGGGGGAGATAATAGTGATCATCCATTTAAGTACTGACCCGGCTCAATGTCACTTAGCTAAAAAAAAGTGTATCAAAAAGGCTCATGATCAATTTACTTCAAAGTCTAGATTTTACACCAATTGCTTTCATTGTTTTCTGCTGTTTATGTATGAATGACCCTCCACCCCACAAGAATTAAAATAGGACGGAGATTCAAAGTCTTATTTTTCATGAAATCTGCCATGATGTTGACTTTGAAGCAAACCGTCAAAAATGAAATAAATGAATCATAAAAGGTAGTATTTCAATAGTTAACTTTTTACAATATTTGCCCAAGATTTAGGCTGGTTTGATCTAATAATTATTGCTTTCATTATGATTAATTTTCATTTATCACAAGATGACATTACATTTGTGAGGAATTTTCACTTGTTTGAAGTCTGCATTTTTAGTTATACACTGAAATTTGGCTTCTGAACCAATAACACACAAGACGGCAATTTTTCTAATTACCAACAAACTTTGTACAGTTATAATTCGGTAGCTAATTCTGCTACCAAAATACATTTGGTATCATTGTTTGTTTTGCAAAGATCTATTGTGTCCACATTAAAAAGTTTTTTTTATATATTATGAAAATATGGTTTGGGATACCTACATAGAAGATTGTATTTCAACAGTTAACTCTTTAAATAAGAGAATGATCGAGTCAGAAATTTACCAACTCCTTATTGTAATAGTAGCATAATTCAGCAAGACGTGGACGAGTAACTAACCATCACACAAGAGACTGAATGGCTTCTTTAGAAAGGAAAAAAAGAAGCTACATAAAAAACGAAACCGAACCGATGAAGGAAGGCGCCAAAACCGATACCAAAACTAAAATTGTCACGCCACTAAATTCTACCCCAAACTTTTTGACATCCTTTTTAGATGCAAAAGGAAAAATAAGGAGGTTAAAACCAGAGTTGCAGAGTTGAAGGCTTTGGAAGGAGTCGGGGTCGTACTCATAAGAATGCTAGGAGCCATGCTCGAATTTTTTCATCTCTGAAGAATCAACAGACAGTCTGAATATTGGAAGACTTTAAAATAAGGAGTCAGAATCGGAAATTTTGAAATTCTAGGAGTCAGACCGACTCTGCACCCATGGTTAAAACATAATTAGTCAATAATTTTATAATAACAATTGTCAAAGTGAAAAGTTTTGAAAAAAAATTCAAATTTATAGACTTTAAAAAGGCAAAGAACAATTTCATTTCCAGACAGAAAAAATACAATTTAAGACAATCAACTTTTAAAATACGAAATGTCGACAAAATAGGGGAGATATTTCAAAGGTCCCTATTCTACAATTGATCCATTAATCTTGTTTTTGATATTAAATTTTAAATCTTTCTTACAATAACTCTTGGCTAGGAACAAAGTGTAGTATCTGTTCTGATGCAGCACTTAGTCTTTTCTGTCCTCGGTCAGTGAAGGCAATTAAAATTTTTGTTCCATCCAGAATGCTCCTATTTGGGAAGTTGGATTTTCACCACATTAAAAACCGACCTTGTGTCTTACTTTGCCATCGTGGGAGGCAAGTAAATAGGAAGTCTAAGCAATTCAAGAAAACGAGTCAGATAGTTAGTTTGTTTGTTTGTTTACCTGCCCTCCTCCCCCTCGCCCCCCCCCCCATCCCACACAGGCAAAGTTAGACACAAGGTCAGATCATTGTAGGAATTATGCTCCTAAAAAAGGCCGCAACTTGGACGAGTGCAAAATTAGCCTTGTCAGCATTTCCTGGTAAGGGTGATCAGATTATAAACCAATCTCGCTTCTTTTTGTGGGAGGTAAACTTTAGGGGATGGCCTCCTGGGACCAAACGGTACACAGTAATAATGTCACAGGTAAAAATGGCACGAGTGAATAAATAAGAAAAAAAAAATAGCACAAATAAGAAAATGGAGCAATGGTTCCCAACCTTTTTCTCAGGTGACCCCAATCATGCACCTTAAGACCGGACTTCAACCCCACTAGTTTTAGTTGTATATGTGTTATTACATATTACTAGTTGTTGGCCGTATAAGTATAAGGAACAAGCATAATAAATAAACCCTGGGGCGAATTTAGAAAAATATTAGGGTTAGGGTGTAATTTTTTTACTTTTAAATGTCGATATATTTTTTTTAATTTGACAAACTTTTTAATGTTTTTCCTTTATATATTGCATTCTAGATTTTGATAAACTCATTGTGAAATTTTCATCTATTTTTCACGTGTCCTTTTTTTCTTATTCATCTATTTGTGCCATTTTTTCTCATCTGCCATTTTTTCCTATTGTTTATCTGCCTCCCCACGAGGGCAAAGTTAGACACAGGGTCAGTTTGTAGTAGGAATCCAGTTGTCCCTAAAAGGCACTCTGGAGGGTTGCAAAATTAGCCATGATCTACCCAGATGGCATTCCCTACACCCCTCCGGTGAAAGCGCCTCAAACGATCGGCTATAACCCCCCCCCCCTCTCAAAGGAGGTGGTAATGCCTGGGAGGGTGGTCTTCTGAGACCGATCAGAATAGCCCAAAAGTCAAGGTAGTATCAGAAAACAGAAAGTAAAGCAAAACCTTTGAGCCTTAGTGTGTTCTACTACTCTATTCATTTGCTCCCCACACGAGGGCAAATTCCGACAAAAGAGCGTTTTATAATGTGAGGGGTAAATCTAGTTCCTCACAAAAGAACGCTCTGATTGGGAACAAATTTGTTTTTTTAAATGCTGCAGTCTAGGAGGATTTCTCCTCCTCTGATGGAGAACCAAGCAGATACTACACTGTATCCTAGCCTGAAAGCCGGATTTGTTTACCTATTTCCCACAATGGGAATCCACCTACCTTCAAAAGTGGGCACTCTGGTCTGGCTGCAAAAATAGCCTGGTAAGTCCTGTCGGCATTCTCTCACAGATAAGCGCGCTCAGACTACGGACAATAAACCCATCTCCCCTTTGAAAGGAGGAAATAATGCTTGTGAGGATGCCCGCCTGAGAACAGAACAGATACTAAATTTTTATCCTAGCCCAAAGGTTGGATAAAAATGTCAAACTTGATAATTGTACTACTGCATTTCGCTTGTGCATTTATTACCGGCAAACCGAAACGCCGGTGCTAACTCACACTAGGAATGAAGGATCGTCGTAGACTGAGGAGGAAGCAAAAAATAAAATAAAATAAAATTACAATAAAACCTCTACTCTATAATAAGGACCAATGTGTGTGTGTATATATATATATCCATCCCACCACGCAAAAGTTAGCAAGTAAAAAAAAACTGAGATGCCTGCAGAACAGTAGACTACGATGGTATGGTCAACATTAAAAGAATGGATGAGAGTTCTTGGATTAGTAGATGTAGAACACTTGGAGGTGTCAGGGTCACAGGAGAAGGCGAATGAAAACATGGGAGAAAGTGATAAGGATGAACTTGAGAGAAAGAGGGAAAATAAAGACCGGACCAGAGATGAATTAGTTTGAAAATCAATTTCTAAAAGCCGTCCAACACATGCCAGCATGTAAAACGGATATTAAACCGATGATGATAATTGTCACACATAATGGAAGCCATTTTCAAAATGGAGGGTTCCTTGTTTACCGTCTGACTAATGCATTATGGGCTTGTTATTGTTTTTTAAATATTATTTTTTTATTTTGGGCTACAGAACAGATAACTTGACTTTAGTCATCCTATGCCGGGAGACGCAAGTGAAACATTGACAAATTCTCTGGTGGTACCTCAACTTGACTCATGTTTTTTTCTAATGGATATGTATATGGATCGCCACACCTGTATACGCATACCGCACCTGGTATTTCCAAATGGTCACCCATTTTGTACTGGCCAGGCTCAACGTCACTTAACTTTGGTGATCTGACAATAACCGGTGTGTAAACGTGATATTTGCTTTATATTCACTTTAATTACTACTATTGCACTTTAATCCTAGCCCAAAGTTATTTTTTGTGTGTAAAAACATTTTTTTAAAGTAAAAAAAAAAAAAATTAAAACAAGCCCATAATGCATTCGTCAAAAGACGTTACAGCAAGTTTAATTTTCTACATGAAATGCGTACAACACAAGTCAACCGAAAAAAGGAAGATGACCCATATAAACAAATTAAAAAAAGATAACTCAGTTTTGTCATAAATATATATTTAAAAAAAAAAAAAAATGGGCTAACATTTACAAGAGATACGGTTAGCAAGTTACAATAACCCGTAATAACTCAACAGCAAGCAAGAACATTATTTTACCTTTTTTAAAATAAAAACAAAATGGTAAAACTTGGAGTTACCTCCCGTCTTTATTTATACCGGCCATCTTTCTTTAGACTTGTTTTATTGTTTCGTATAGACGATTAAACTTGCTATAACTTATTGTTTTTGTCTGTAGGTTATAAATAATTTATATATATATATATATATATATATATATATATATATATATATATATATATATATATATATATATAGATTTAGATTTTTCACTTATAAAATAGATCATTCAGTGAAGACCGGGGTTGTTCCAATAAAAAACAAGCTCGATGATACTCGATTACAGAGTACAGAGCATTTATATGTGATTTTATGAAGGTTTACCAAAGCATTCCTTTCAAGACACCAATGATCACCATTAAAGATAAGAAAATCTTGAATGATTTAGTTCTTTTGTTTTCTTGTGGGGGGGGGGGGGGGATTTATTCATCATTGTACCGGCCGACGTGAAAGTGTATTATCGCACATTGTTCCGGTTTTGTGGTTTTATTGAATGTATTTGGGACCGATTATTTGCTTGTTGGCTTGGTGGAAGAAATAATGCACGAGCTACTTTTCTAAGACTTTTCTAGGACTTTCTTTTTTTATCGTTGTTCTTCCTTGCTTTTTAAGTTTGACTTTTATTTTTATTTTTTTTCCTCTTCTCTTCTTAAGTGACCTCAACTATTACAACGCCACATTGTGTTTTGTCGGCAGTTGAAACCAGTATTCCAGACATTTAATTTCCCTGATGATCTGCCAAGCAAGTAACTGCTTGGTAGTGAAACACGTGTAGGAAAAAACATTTAATTTGAATAAATAGTATTTGTAAGAAAAATAATCTTTAATGGTGATCATTGGTGTCTTGAAAGGAATGCTTTGGTAAACCTTCATAAAATCACATATATATATATATATATATATATTATTGAAACATGGTTTGAAATAAAAGTAAGTTGTTAGGGAGTAATGAATACCAAAATCCATTTCACTGTAAATAATTTCCAACCAATCATTAAGATATTACCCAAAGTGTCGTATCTGTTCTGTTTGGTCTGAAGAGACTATATTTCCAGGCATTACCTTCTCCTTAGGGTGGAGAGTTATTGACCGATGGCCTCACTGGAGAATGTGGGCATGTTCGAACATAGCTATTTTTATAACTGTCCAGAGTGAATACTTTCGGAGGGAGCTTGAATTTCACATTAAAATGACCTTGTGTCTAACTTTGCATGTGATGTGGGGGTGGAGGGGCATGTAAACAAAAAGTTAACATTTTTTTTTTTTTTTTTTTAATTCCCTTGCCTCCCTATGAAGGTAAAGCTAGACACAAGGTAGGTTTTTTTAATATGGAGAAAACCTAGTTTCCCCCCAAAAACCACTCTGGGTTAGTGGCAAAAATAAAAATTGCCACATTATAGGAAGATTTCTCTTACTCTGACCGTGGACAGAACAGATACTACACTTTGAATTATTTATTTGTAAAAAACTTTTTTTAAATTTTACAAATTAGGCACAAGGCCATCAAAACTGTGGGAAGTGAGACTCATTTGTCATCCTCTGTTTATCCCACTCTTAACTAGATGCATTTTGACTCATTTGTTCAAACACTGTCCTTTTCATTCTTTCAGCATTTGTCTATCACTTTTACTTCAGCGATAACCACAATACCACATTTACTCTATAGACTACTTTACTTAAAATATCCCCAATGGTTTAAAATAAATTTTATTTACAAAATATATTTACAATTTCATGAATATACTACACTTTGATCTTAGTCCGAAGGTCAGTTTGACAAAACACCTTTTATTTTAGGTACATACAAAAAAGCACAACCAAAAACGTACTCATTTTTATTTACTTGATTGCACTATTTTCTCAACTACCTCATTTTTGTCCCCTGCATCATATTCGCCAGCTTTCAGAAATACCCCCCCCACACACACAGCCCAACAATACCTGTTTCCAATTGTCTAAAATACAAAAATGCATTTCAAATAAGTTATGGAAAAAATTTTTTACATCTATTTTCATTCGAGATGGGTTACCGAAGACACAACACTCTATTGTCGACATGCAAGCGAATCGAACAAACACACATCCAAGGCAATTGGTGAATCCTTAAAAAAATGACCTCCAGTCTGTAGTAGAATGGAGCCAAAAATGGATTGTTACATTCACTACTACCAAGGCAAAAGCTTCTTTCCTTTAACAATTATAAGAAACCTTTCCAACCACTGATTGCCACCCTTCCCGAGAGTCCAACGTTTAAACTCCTCAACCTAACACACACAGACAACATGAATTTGAACAAATACATAGAAGATACTGCCAAGTTTGCTGCAAAGAATGTGGGCTCCCTCTACCGCGCTTGAAAACTTCTCACACCTGCTAGTATCCTATATTTCTCTAAAGCTACCATTCATCCATGCATGGAGTATTGTTGCCACATCTGGGCTGGTACACCAACCACTAGTTTCTCACTCTTGGACAGAGTGTCTAACATTACAGGTCACGTACTGTCTGCCAAGCTTCAGCCCCTGTCCAATCACAGCAATTGTGCATCCTGGTACTACCTGGTCTTCAGGTTAGAATCAAAGTGTAATGTCTGTCAGATACAAAGAAATTCTCTGAGAGTGAGCCAATTTTTATTTTTGTCCCAATCAAGAGTGCCTCTTTCATTAAAAAACTGACCTCTGGCAACCTGAGAAATTCCGGCTTAACTTCTAGACTTACTGACACAGACCGACAAGCATTGTGCGGGAAAAAATCATAAGACTACTGTCATCAAAGTAATATCTGAGTTGAATCAACATCAGAATAGTCTAATTTTGACCAAAAGTGTTGGCCGTGAGCTCAATAAAGTCGGATATCATGGAAAAGCTGTTGTCAACTTTCTTTGAACTTAACAAGTGATCCAATTATTTTGTCCAACCACTGTATACTTGAGAGAAAAATATAACTGGTATTAGATGTCTAAAATATGGAAACCGGAATGAAAGCAATTTTGATCAGTGGACAAATTAAAGGGTCTAAATGTTGGAAAACCTTCAGAAAGAGGAAAGTTCCTCTGCTCAGTTTGTGGAAAGGGAGTTGAGAGCAAATCAATTTTTTTGTGGTATTTTTAAGCATTGGGTACACAAAAAGTGCAGTGGTAGGTTGAGAGATGCTATCGAATTTGTAGAGATAGATGAGAATTCAGATGCAAAGAAAGTATATTGGGATGGAGAGGTTATTAAAGTTTCCTTTAGACATTTTGTTATTTTGGTGATACCATTGGAGCGCAGGGAGCTGTTCATGGTGTGATTTCAAGTATTAGAAGTATATGGAGTAAGTTCAGGGAACCTTTGCCATTACTAATCAGCTGGGCATTACCAGGTTGTCTAAGAGAGGAGTATCAGGCTGTGTACACAGTTTGATGATGTATGAAGATGACATCTGACCAGTGAGGGTTGAGTAAATGTATGACATGGGGAGAAATGATATGAGAATGATACGATGGATATGTAGTGTGAATCTTAAAGACAAGCTGAGATCTGATGACCTCAAAGGAAGATTAAATCTTAACGGTATAAGGAGAATGTGTTCAGAACAGGAGATTTTGATGGTATGGCCACCTGGAAAGAATGGATGAGAGTTCTTGGGTTTGTAGATGGAGAAAAGTTGAGGTAGCAGAGTTAATTGGTCGGAGAAGGCAAAGGAAAACATAGGTGTGGCAAAAATTGATTTGAGAGAAAGAGAGATAAACAAAGACCTGATCAGAGAAAGATTAGTTTGGAAATCATTTTCTAAAAGCTGTCCAACACATGCAAGAATGTTGAATAGACATTAAATCGAATATAATAATGGTAATAATGATGAAATTCGAAATTCATAGAAAACAAAAGGCATGTTAAAAAACACGGAGGAGCATTATGGTCAAAACGTGAAGGATGAAGATCAGGAAAATCATTAGAGATGAAAATACATTTTTGTCATTTTTGTCGACTATTTTTAAATTTTAAAGTAAATCTTAAATCACATTTATGCTTTCATGAAATAAGTGAGCGAAAATCCCCTTGTAAAATTCTATTTTCAAAGTCAAAAATTAATTGATTTGTTTAATGGGCAAGTTTATTTTATGTTTAATGGGTAGGTTTTATTGGCATAATGGTTAGAGTTTTTGCTAATGGGCCAGGAAAGTGAGGTTCAAGTCTCAGTTGAGTAATACCAAAGACATAAAAAATAGTACTTGATGTTTCCTTGCTAAACATTCAACTTTATAAGGTGAAGGGTCAAGGATAAGTGGAGTAATCAAGGGTAAGTGGAGTAATCAAGGGTAAGGAGTGGCGCCTCTACATTCCGATGAAGTAGCCAATGAAAGGAAACCTTCGAATTACGCTTAACTACGGTCGATCCATTTATTTATTATTGATATGTTTAATGGGTACATTTTATTGATACTTTTAACTGACATGTTTAATTGGTATTTTGCTTTGATCAACATCTACTCGGAAATTTTCAAAATACGCTCAGTGTTGCTAGCACATTACCAAGATATATTTTAAAATATATCTTGGTAATGTGCTGGCAACACTGAGCGTATTTTGAAAATTTCCGAGTAGATGTTGATCAAAGCAAAATTGCGTATTCACGAAAAGTGAACTAAAATTCTCTTGCAAAATCCTACTTTTGAGGTCAACGTCTGGTTACGTGGTATGTTTAATACAGAAATCCTCTTGGTGACCTTCTACAGATGTTATTGACCTTTTTGGGGTCTTTTATCTTTTTTTTATGTATGAATCAGTATGATACAACTTTTGACCAGCTTGGTTCTTTTGCCATTGGTTTCTCCACTTCTTTCTAAAATCATGTACTCACGAGAGAGACCACATGACGGTGGTCAACGTGCATAATGAAAGTGGTGCTATGGAACCGACAAGATTCGAACTTGGCTTGCCAAGGTCGTCTGTTCACATCAGCATCCACCTCACTAGCATCACCTACGGATCCAAATAATAACAAAATAAATACTTTCTTTTCCCGTACTATAATTCAAATTTTCATTATTTATTTTTACTTTAATTCACCCCAAACAAGCGTAAGACGTGACTGTGGTAAGGGCCAGATTTATAAAGGGAGACAGAATCTGGATGGGGAGTTGGGCAGCAAGATGTTTGTTCATATTACATTTAAATTTCTCCATGTTGGTACAAGGAGCAAGAAAGGAATTCCAAAGGTAAGCAGTTTGAGGAAATAAGCTATCAGATTTGAAAATTTTCCGGCATCTAGGAACCTCTACAGTGAAGAAGGTGAGATCTTGATGCTAGTCGAGTGGGTTAGCAGTATTTTCGTTCAGGGGATAAAAGTGCAGTAAGTTCATCGGAACACATTCTGTGAAAGTACTTGTAAAACTAGTGTGGTGATGCGACAGGGGCTGGACCTTGGCAAACAGTACGAGACCTATTAGGTTAGAAATTCTTTTTTGCCTTATGTCCAAGTGGGAGAGGCTAGTGGTTGGTGGTACATCAGTCCAGATGTTGCAACAGTACTCCATGCAGAGGCAATGGTAGTTTTGTAAAGAACGCCATGCCCCATAACTAGCCTCTATTTTCATCATTTTTAATGTAGTGCTGTGTTTTTCATTTGGAATTTTCTGTTATTCTGACGTTTCAGCCAATGTAACCTCCGACATTCTCTACGTGTCTCGTCAGACTTGTGAATCTGTGCAGAATTTAAATGGAACTCTTTATTTAATACACAGAGTTAGCCTGATCTCGTTCCATCAGCAATGATCGGGTAGATTCCAGAGTACGACAAAATGCACCGAAGGTCAGAAATTACATCGGCTGAAAAATTGTGAGAATAAGATCCAGGATGAGAACAGTAGTTCGGATAATCCAAATAATCACTCCTCGTCATGAAAATTATTGTTCGATATAATTTTTGATCCGACTTCTTGCACGCATTAAAAGGAGCAAATAAATGTGTCCACAATATGAAACCGCTCAGGAACAGGTACTTCTGCTAGTAAATCAAATTTTAAATTATACGCATTTGCATAAGTCGACAATATGTTGTTTGAAAAGGTGTGACTTTCATGGATGCAAAATATTTTTTTTTAATTGGAGCAAATCTTGCACACAGGTGCAAATGACAGGTAGAGCAAGAAAAAAATGAAAAGTAAAAATATATGGACTTGCGTGTCGTGCCGTCAAAAATGACAACATACTTTTTTTTTTATTGCTTCCCAACTTACATCATCATAATATTTGGTTTAACGTCCGTTTTACATGCTGGCATGCATTGGACGACTAAAAAATTGACTGCCAAACTAACCAAGTCTTTTTCATCCCTCTTTCTCTCAAGTTCATTTTTATTACAATTTTTACAATAAAAGTCATGTGGAAAAAACATTTGTCGTATTGTTGAAAAAAATACTAATACTTCGATTAGCTGCTGCTTTGTTATATTTTTGAATAAATCGAAAATTTGCACAGAACTCACGAAGATCGTGCCTTAGGATTGTCTGGTCTGCATGGAGTCCTCTTCGTTGGCCATTGCTATTTGTTGTACCTGCAAGATTGCAAGTGTTTACCCTCAACACCCAGAGCAGCTGACATTACCATGTTGCCACTGAGCTGTTAGCATTTGTTTGAATATATACTGAATTAACTCCCCTAGTGTTAAATATTTGTGGGTACATCAGTGAGTAATCATTTGGTTAAATTGTGTTCGCAGGGAGATTCAAACGCAAACAGGATGTATCATAGACTAGGGGTAATCGGCTAGCATGGGAATCAAAACTTAGCTGAAATGAAGTTCAACAAGGAATGTGAGAAGGCAAGATCAGTCAGTCTACATGGAACAAGCAGTGCGATCAGACATGTTTGAAACAGGTGTCGAACAAAGTGATATGATTTTAAGTGTCTCCTTCTGTCCTCTTCTCTTTACAGCTCAAAGACGAATTATGTGAAATAAAATAATCTTCTTCCATAAGAATGTGTTAATTGACATATCTTTTTATGGTTGCCGTATCAACTTCTGATTGCAGCTGGCAAATTATCCTCGGTCCGAGAGGACAGCGATGACATGTGGACACCGACCAGCAAGCCAGGTATGTCTTTTGATTAGAAAATGGACCGTATTTTGGAGGCTGGCAACGTCAGTATCAGAGAGACCCCTTGATCTCATACCTATATAATACTAGTATTACAAACAAAAAAGATGGGTACTTATACTCAGAGTTGTAGAGACAAAGGGAGTTTGAGATTTTGGAAGGAGTAAGAGTCAGGATTTTTTGAATACTAGGAGCCGGTGTCAGAATTTTTTGAATACTAGGAGCCGGTGTCAGAATTTTTTGAATACTAGGAGTCAAAGTTGGACCGTATACCTTTCGACTGCAACCTTGCTTATAACTAGATATTGAAACAAAAACAATGCTTTAGAAGTACAAAATACCCATGCCAGAATGGGTTCATGACATTAACTCACTCTTAATAACACAAAGTCAGACTTCAAATCAATTAAAAAAAAAAATAAGTAGAGTGTAAACTGTGTGAAAAGTAGAAGTTACACAAGATTCTTTCAATGACTGAAATTTGCTCCAAAGTTGCAAATTGTTCACATAACCACCCCTTACGCATAGCAGCTGTGTTCCAAAATTCATATTGATCAGTTACTTAGTTTAGGAATGAATCCTATACATAGAAATATATGAACATATACCTAACTTTATATAGAGATTATAGTAGTATGAAAATATATATATGGCAAGTAAGCTACACAGAAACGTTTGTTTCATTTACGAGGTAGGCTAATTGTGTAGATGTATGGTTTGTGATCACAAATCATAGATCCACGCAATTAAACATGAACGATTCTGTGTAGGTTACTTGCCATGAATATATTTTCATACTACTACTACTACTACTCCTAAGCTCTACTCAGGTATTGAAGTAAGGCAAGGGTAGAAATAAATTTATTATTTGGTATGTTTAGAGTTTTATTTTGTATTTATAAACTTTACTCTATAGAAAATACATCAAAATCTCCCTATTCGGACCTATTTCTTTTTGGTATGCAAGTCAGCTCGGCGGGGGTACTCTTTTTGTTTATTGCTGCTAGTTTTACCCGTGACAGTTTTTTCCTCACCCGATGGAGAGTTATACAAAATATAATGTGTTGTTAAATCATCACAACATCGACTGAAGAACGATTTATTTGGTATCTTTAGCTCTACAGGTTGAGTTTCCAGTATTTCTGTGAAACCAAAAGTATCTTAAACCAATTCGCCTTTTGGCTAGGAACAAAATGTTGTATCTGTTCTTATATTACAATTTATTTTTTTCTGTCCTCGATTAGCGAAGGAGGGATCCTTCTAGACTGAAACACTTAATTTTTGTCCCAAGCTGGAGAAGTTGGATTTTCCTCACATTAAAAACCTGCCTTCATGGGGAGGCAAGTAAATAGGACACTACCTTGAACAATCAAACTAATGTATTAAAATAAAAATATATACACGTAACACGTAATTGAACATTTTGGTTAGTTCTCATATACTAAAAATTGAACATTTTGGTTAGTTCTCATATACTAAAAACGCAGGCGCTCGACTGAGCTCCAATACTTGGTTCCCTCCCATAGAACTTTAACAGCAAAAACTCGTACTGTAAATAATTTTCCTTTTTTCCTCAGTGTACCTGGAGCTAAACGGAACTTCCATGAACAGAATTTCTTTTCAACAACTACCCGTCTGTGGAACACAATACCACGGGGCTCCTTCCCAGCTAACCACAACATGATCGTTTTCAAGTCGAATTTTAATAAATTCTTGTTGAGCCGTCCTCTTAAATATTCAAATTCTGCCCAGATTCAACCATCATCACCAATCCTCAAGATGTTTGTCTCACCGTCCACCTGATGAATTTATTAACCCTTATCCTCAAATGGCCTTTGGGTCTTGATAAGCGGGGACTGATTAGTATATATATATATATATATATATATATATATATCAGAGAGAGAGAGAGAGAGAGAGAGAGAGAGAGAGAGAGTACTTTTATTAACCTTAAGATCAAAAGCTTTGTTTGTTTCTTTTTTTTTTTTTTTTTTTTTTTTTAAAATCAAAAAGGGAAAGGAATTTTTATTTTTAAGGCAAGAGGGTGTCTCTGGCTGGAAATAGAAGAGGGTGCCATCTCTTGCAACTAATGGTTAATATGTGTGTCTGTAATAGCGATAGCAGTAGTATTCGTAGTAGCAGTAGTAATAACAATACGAAGAAGCGGTAACATGTATTATGCGAGCATATACGACTATAATGTTCACATGATTCAGTCAGCTTCTCACAAAACTCAATGATTAAGCGCCCCCCTCTCTCTCTCTTTCACTTCCTCGCACCATTACCCCCCCCCCCCTCTCACCTCCACTTATAGGGCATATGGAATTGAAAAGAAGCAGAGCAATGGTGAGAAACAAAATAATAGGGGGAGAGACAAATATTAGAGTTGAAAGAGGAGACTAAAAAAGAGAGAGACACACACACGGAAGGGAGACGAATACGTAGAATATTTACATTATTATATATATATATTTATATATATATATTTATATATATATATATATATGAGTGAGCACTATTATAGAAACGAGATAAGAGCATGAGATAAAGAAAAAGGTGTAACCAAAGTGAAAAAGAAGAATAAGCAAAGAGAGAGAGAAAGAGAGATAGAAAGAGAGAGATAGAAAGAGAGAGATACAAAGAGAGAGAGAAAGAGGCACATGCACAAATAGAGAGAGAAAGAGGCACATGCACAAATAGAGAGACGTGGCAAGAGTAAGAAAGAAAGGGAAAAAGGAGAGAGAGAGACTCGAAGGGAGAAAACAGAAATAAATGTGAGAAAGAGATATAGGGGAAAAGAGAGATAGTGAAAGAACCAGATGTAGACGAATAGAGAAACATGTAGAGTGATAGAGAGGTGAAGGGGAAAAATGGAGAATAAGGGAGAGAGAGATGTAGAGGAACAAAGATGTGTGGAATGAGAGATTTGGATGCAGAGAAAGAGAGAGAGAGTTAAAGAGAGAGATTGAGAGAAAAAGACGCCACGATAGAGAGATAGCAAGACGTGAAGAGTGAAAGAAAAAGAATAAAATGTGAAGAGAGAGAGAAAGAGCGAAAAACGTAAAGAAAAAGAGAGAAGGAAAGACGTGACGATAGATCAAGAGAGAGACGTGAAGATAGAGAGACGTGAAGATAGAGAGAGAGAGAGAGAGACGTGAAGAGAGAGAGACGTGAAGAGAGAGAGACGTGAAGAGAGAGAGACGTGAAGAGAGAGAGAGAGACGTGAAGATAGAGAGAGAGACGTGAAGATAGACAGAGAGAGAGAGAGACGTAGAGATAGACAGAGAGAGAAAGAGAGACGTGAAGATAGACACAGAGAGACGTGAAGATAGACAGAGAGAGAGAGAGACGTGAAGATAGAGAGAGAGAGACGTGAAGATAGAGAGAGAGAGACGTGAAGATAGAGAGAGAGAGACGTGAAGATAGAGAGAGAGAGACGTGAAGATAGAGAGAGAGAGAGACGTGAAGAATGAGAGAGAGAGAGAGACGTAAAGAATGAGAGAGAGAGAGACGTGAAGATAAAGAGAGAGAGAGACGTGAAGATAGAGAGAGAGAGAGAGAGACGTGAAGATAGAGAGAGAGAGAGAGAGACGTGAAGATAGAGAGAGAGAGAGAGAGACGTGAAGATAGAGAGAGAGAGAGAGAGACGTGAAGATAGAGAGAGAGAGAGAGAGACGTGAAGATATATATATATAGAGAGAAAGACGTGAAGATAGAGAGAGAGAGAGAAAGACGTGAAGATAGAAAGAGAGAGAGAAAGACGTGAAGATAGAAAGAGAGAGAGAAAGACGAAGATAGAGAGAGAGAGAGAAAGACGAAGATAGAGAGAGAGAGAAAGACGAAGATATAGAGAGAGAGAAAGAGAGAGAGAGACGAAGAGAGAGAGAGAGAGACGAAGAGAGAGAGAGAGAGACGAAGAGAGAGAGAGAGAGAAAGACGAAGAGAGAGAGAGAGAAAGACGAAGAGAGAGAGAGAGAAAGACGTCAAGATAGAGAGAGAAAGGCGTCAAGATAGAGAGAGAAAGGCGTCAAGATAGAGAGAGAAAGGCGTCAAGATAGAGAGAGAAAGGCGTCAAGATAGAGAGAGAAAGGCGTCAAGATAGAGAGAGAAAGGCTGTCAAGATAGAGAGAGAAAGGCGTCAAGATAGAGAGAGAAAGGCGTCAAGATAGAGAGAGAAAGGCGTCAAGATAGAGAGAGAAAGGCGTCAAGATAGAGAGAGAAAGGCGTCAAGATAGAGAGAGAAAGGCGTCAGATAGAGAGAGAAAGGCGTCAAGATAGAGAGAGAAAGGCGTCAAGATAGAGAGAGAAAGGCGTCAAGATAGAGAGAGAAAGGCGTCAAGATAGAGAGAGAAAGGCGTCAAGATAGAGAGAGAAAGGCGTCAAGATAGAGAGAGAAAGGCGTCAAGATAGAGAGAGAAAGGCGTCAAGATAGAGAGAGAAAGGCGTCAAGATAGAGAGAGAAAGGCGTCAAGATAGAGAGAGAAAGGCGTCAAGATAGAGAGAGAAAGGCGTCAAGATAGAGAGAGAAAGGCGTCAAGATAGAGAGAGAAAGGCGTCAAGATAGAGAGAGAAAGGCGTCAAGATAGAGAGAGAAAGGCGTCAAGATAGAGAGAGAAAGGCGTCAAGATAGAGAGAGAAAGGCGTCAAGATAGAGAGAGAAAGGCGTCAAGATAGAGAGAGAAAGGCGTCAAGATAGAGAGAGAAAGGCGTCAAGATAGAGAGAGAAAGGCGTCAAGATAGAGAGAGAAAGGCGTCAAGATAGAGAGAGAAAGGCGTCAAGATAGAGAGAGAAAGGCGTCAAGATAGAGAGAGAAAGGCGTCAAGATAGAGAGAGAAAGGCGTCAAGATAGAGAGAGAAAGGCGTCAAGATAGAGAGAGAAAGGCGTCAAGATAGAGAGAGAAAGGCGTCAAGATAGAGAGAGAAAGGCGTCAAGATAGAGAGAGAAAGGCGTCAAGATAGAGAGAGAAAGGCGTCAAGATAGAGAGAGAAAGGCGTCAGATAGAGAGAGAAAGGCGTCAAGATAGAGAGAGAAAGGCGTCACGATAGAGAGAGAAAGGCGTCACGATAGAGAGAGAAAGGCGTCACGATAGAGAGAGAAAGGCGTCAAGATGAGAGAGAGAAAGGCGTCAAGATAGAGAGAGAAAGGCGTCAAGATAGAGAGAGAAAGGCGTCAAGATAGAGAGAGAAAGGCGTCAAGATAGAGAGAGAAAGGCGTCAAGATAGAGAGAGAAAGGCGTCAAGATAGAGAGAGAAAGGCGTCAAGATAGAGAGAGAAAGGCGTCAAGATAGAGAGAGAAAGGCGTCAAGATAGAGAGAGAAAGGCTCAAGATAGAGAGAGAAAGGCGTCAAGATAGAGAGAGAAAGGCGTCAAGATAGAGAGAGAAAGGCGTCAAGATAGAGAGAGAAAAGGCGTCAAGATAGAGAGAGAAAGGCGTCAAGATAGAGAGAGAAAGGCGTCAAGATAGAGAGAGAAAGGCGTCAAGATAGAGAGAAAGGCGTCAGATAGAGAGAGAAGGCGTCAAGATAGAGAGAGAGAAAGGCGTGTCAAGATAGAGAGAGAAAGGCGTCAAGATAGAGAGAGAAAGGCGTCAAGATAGAGAGAGAAAGGCGTCAAGATAGAGAGAGAAAGGCGTCAAGATAGAGAGAGAAAGGCGTCAAGATAGAGAGAGAAAGGCGTCAAGATAGAGAGAGAAAGGCGTCAAGATAGAGAGAGAAAGGCGTCAAGATAGAGAGAGAAAGGCGTCAAGATAGAGAGAGAAAGGCGTCAAGATAGAGAGAGAAAGGCGTCAAGATAGAGAGAGAAAGGCGTCAAGATAGAGAGAGAAAGGCGTCAAGATAGAGAGAGAAAGGCGTCAAGATAGAGAGAGAAAGGCGTCAAGATAGAGAGAGAAAGGCGTCAAGATAGAGAGAGAAAGGCGTCAAGATAGAGAGAGAAAGGCGTCAAGATAGAGAGAGAAAGGCGTCAAGATAGAGAGAGAAAGGCGTCAAGATAGAGAGAGAAAGGCGTCAAGATAGAGAGAGAAAGGCGTCAAGATAGAGAGAGAAAGGCGTCAAGATAGAGAGAGAAAGGCGTCAAGATAGAGAGAGAAAGGCGTCAAGATAGAGAGAGAAAGGCGTCAAGATAGAGAGAGAAAGGCGTCAAGATAGAGAGAGAAAGGCGTCAAGATAGAGAGAGAAAGGCGTCAAGATAGAGAGAGAAAGGCGTCAAGATAGAGAGAGAAAGGCGTCAAGATAGAGAGAGAAAGGCGTCAAGATAGAGAGAGAAAGGCGTCAAGATAGAGAGAGAAAGGCGTCAAGATAGAGAGAGAAAGGCGTCAAGATAGAGAGAGAAAGGCGTCAAGATAGAGAGAGAAAGGCGTCAAGATAGAGAGAGAAAGGCGTCAAGATAGAGAGAGAAAGGCGTCAAGATAGAGAGAGAAAGGCGTCAAGATAGAGAGAGAAAGGCGTCAAGATAGAGAGAGAAAGGCGTCAAGATAGAGAGAGAAAGGCGTCAAGATAGAGAGAGAAAGGCGTCAAGATAGAGAGAGAAAGGCGTCAAGATAGAGAGAGAAAGGCGTCAAGATAGAGAGAGAAAGGCGTCAAGATAGAGAGAGAAAGGCGTCAAGATAGAGAGAGAAAGGCGTCAAGATAGAGAGAGAAAGGCGTCAAGATAGAGAGAGAAAGGCGTCAAGATAGAGAGAGAAAGGCGTCAAGATAGAGAGAGAAAGGCGTCAAGATAGAGAGAGAAAGGCGTCAAGATAGAGAGAGAAAGGCGTCAAGATAGAGAGAGAAAGGCGTCAAGATAGAGAGAGAAAGGCGTCAAGATAGAGAGAGAAAGACGTCAAGATAGAGAGAGAAAGACGTCAAGATAGAGAGAGAAAGACGTCAAGATAGAGAGAGAAAGACGTCAAGATAGAGAGAGAAAGACGTCAAGATAGAGAGAGAAAGACGTCAAGATAGAGAGAGAAAGACGTCAAGATAGAGAGAGAAAGACGTCAAGATAGAGAGAGAAAGACGTCAAGATAGAGAGAGAAAGACGTCAAGATAGAGAGAGAGAGAAAGACGTCAAGATAGAGAGAGAAAGACGTCAAGATAGAGAGAGAAAGACGTCAAGATAGAGAGAGAAAGACGTCAAGATAGAGAGAGAAAGACGTCAAGATAGAGAGAGAAAGACGTCAAGATAGAGATAGAGAGAGAAAGACGTGAAGATAGAGAGATAGAGAGAAAGACGTTAAGAAGTACATTAAGAAAGAGAGAAATGTGGATGAAGAGAGAGAGAGAGAGAGAGAGAGAGAGAGGAAGAGACGTTGAGGAAAATAATTATGTGCAAATAGTGACAGATACTTGTAGGGAGAGATGTAGAAGGAAAAATGGAGAGGGGGAGATATAGAGAAGGAAAAAGATATGAAGAGATATTGAGGGTGAGATGGAGAGATGTGGAGGGAGAGAGAGATGGAGAGATATGGAGCGAGAAAGAAATGGAGAGATGTGGAGGGAGAGAGAGATGTGGAGAGATTGAGAGAAGTGGAGATGGAGAGATGTGGAGGGAGAGAGATGGAGAGATGTGGAAGGAGAGAGAAATGGAGAGATGTGGAGGGAGAGAGATGGAGAGATGTGGAGGGAGAGAGATGGAGAGATGTGGAGGGTGAGAGAGATGGAGAGATGTGGAGGGTGAGAGAGATGGAGAGATGTGGAGGGTGAGAGAG